>JBAMBO010001802.1:0-553794 GCA_037044535.1 Lordiphosa magnipectinata | reverse complement strand
CAAGTGGAAAATTGAGGAAACCAAAAAAAAAAAACCTAGACAAGTTTTCAAAGCCTTTAAAGTCAGTCTACGACAATATGGATCAGTTAACGCCGGAGCAACAAAAATGTACCCAACAAATTATGCTGGCAATATGTCGTGGTAAATACGACAAAGTCTGGCTGATGCTGCGCTTTCTAAAGGACTTAAACATTTCGCTGCCCCCAAAGCAAGAGAAGCGTATAATTACCATCGTCAAGCATCTACAGCTTTCCAACTCTCCAGAGGTGCTACCGCTGTTAAATAAATTGGAAATACCACCCCAGATCATTGCGAAGATCTATGAGCGGGCCATAACCCTGGACTTTAATCAATTCTATCAACATTTGGAGCAATTGCAGTGGGTGGAGCTTACCATACTGTTGCATAAGCTGATCGTTTACAAACATGATACAGAACTGAAGATGGCAGCGAAAACGCTTAACAACTTCAAGAAGGTGTTTCGTGTTGATCGCAAGTTGTGTTTACTGAATGGATTAGTATTCTTCCTTTTTCTGTTCCTCTTCTTTGGGGTGAACTAAAAGCGAAAATTGTTTATTCCAAGACTTACACCTGACACACCACTGCAGACGTTTCAATTAAATGCACACATGTGACTGCCTTTCCTTTCCTGCCACCCCCCACATCCTGTAATACTGTTCTGTTTTTTGAAAAATAGATTTTTAAAACGTTTAAGCTGCTGCATGTGTGTTGAATTTTAAACTGAGTTATATTAACATGGAGACCAAGGTGAATGCAAGCTAGACACCAACCAACCACCACCCTCCCTACGGTGTAAACTTCTAAGCCTACGGTCAAAAAAGCTTGAAAATGTCTGAACAATACTGGAAGTTTGGGCTTAAAAATATAAACTTTGGTTCTGAGTTGGTAGGAAATTAATTGGCCAAAAATTGGAAATGAGAAGCAAAAGTGTGGTAGTTGGACTGCGAATCTTCTTAGTATTCGGTTTTCAATATAAGAATCATCTATGAACAGTGCACATTGAGGCTAGGTACCAGCAAGGAATGCGTTTGGGACTCAAGTACGCGAGGCGCACAAAAATGGACTAAACCATACAACCCTAAAAAAGGAGACTCTTATGTCCCCCTGTAAATGTATTAGAAATACTTACCAACGCAAGGCTTGTAATCAGTGTTGGGCATTAATTAATTAAATTTTCAATCAATTGATTAATCAACTAAAAATTTTAATCAATTAATTCAATTGCAATTGAAATTAATTGCAATTAAAATATTAGTTGCAGTTTGTAATTAATTTAGTTGAATTAATTTAAATTAATTGTAGCCTACAACTAAATCAATTGCAATTGAATTTTTCAATTGTTCTAGAATACAGTTAAAACTAACAATTAAGTAAGCTGTGTGATTTTTAGTTCAAAGTTTGTACAGTAAAGTAATTTTGTTCAGAAAAAAAGCATAAGTTTAAAAAGAGACTAAGTCAGCACAATAAATACTGAAATAAAATAGACCAGACCGTTAAAATGGATGAAGACAATTCCTTGGATTATGCTCTGGGCACTGCAGAAAATATTGTACCTTCCTCAGAGAGCGATGCAGCAGGTAGCTACTTACCATCTTCGCAACCACGACTGCTTCTACTGGTTACGGCTTTATGCATGAAATGTCCAGAGGATCGAAACACCAAAGTAAGAGGCTATTTAAACTGTACTGTACTGTAAACTGGAAATGACTGCGTGACTGAGAACAAGGAATACATTAAAAAGAAGACGGAAGAGAAGAAACATCCAGGCCATACAACCAAGAACAAAGCAAGTGTGAACAAGAAATCTGTTGAGAAAAAATTATCACAAGAGCAATTTGACGATAACGTAGTGAAATATTTCATTCATTCAATGATCTCGTGCTGTTGAAGATCCATATTTTGGAAAAATATTCTCGGACTTGAAAATATGTGAAAAAGGACTTTCATTAATAAGTCGTCGAATAAATACTTTTTACGAAGAGCAAATGCACCGGATAAAATGTGACTTCAAGGGCGTTGACTATGTGTGCACAGCATTAGATATCTGGTCGAGTAAAAGAAGAAGTTTTATTGGTGTCACAGCGCACTGGATAACCCGTGATCTAGGTGGAGCATCGGCGGCCTTAGCCTGCCAAAGATTCGAAGGAACCCACAGATATGACCGCATATCTCAAATAATTAAAGAAATTAATTCTGATTTTAGACTAGATGCAAATAAAATAGTCGCATCAGTAACTGACAATGCACTATGGGCAAAAAGTCCGAAAATTGTGCATAAAGTATTTTTTTTTATATTTTAAATATTCAAAATTGAATGTGTTTTCCAATTATGCATACGTAAGAGAAAATAAAACTGTTCCGAAAAATTTTTTAAAGCTTACGGTTTGAAATTGCCGCGCAAACAAAGTCAGCTTACTAAATGCATGCCTGACCTATCGAAATGCAACCGTGAATGTCGATGAACTTTGCGCGTTTGTTGTGGCTTTTTCTTTAAAGTGAAGACAATTTGGAAATATGGCAATTAATCGTACAGGTATGTAGATTCAACGTTGTATGTTAGTTTTTATATGTTCTGTATGTTTTGTCGTGTATCGTCAATTGTTGTTGGAGTATTTATACAGCTCAAATTTAACAAATGTAATTGTGTTCTGTGGTGTGTAACTTATTTGCCGCGCGCGCTTGCGAGCAACTAAAACTGGTATGTTTTTCGTAAAAGTATATAGAATACGGTGTTAATAATATTCTTTGCCCGTTTTTGCCCGTTTTCGACAAAAATTACATATTGCAGCCGAATATGAGTTTCGCCGCTTAACACTGCTGGAGGTTTGGGACAACAATGGACGCGACGACTCTGCCGTAACGAAGTGGATGTTGGAGAAAATGAAAATAAGTCATCTCAGCAACTCACACGTTAATCAAATTGAGCAAATTGTTTGCAGTTTTATGACGCATATTAAGAAAGTATTTGCCTAAATGCAACCGTATGTTGTCAAGGTTTAAAGTTACTCACTCAAGGTGGCTTTCGCAAGCGATTATTATAATCTTGGATGAAGAGCTTACGGATCCATCTCCCTCTAAAATGGGTAGACCAACGCTAAGCTATACACAGGCTGGAATGCGTTTAAAACATAAATTAGCAAATGATCTTGCATCGGACACTGACTTTTCAACGCAGCACTTATTACATGCTGCTTCTGTTTCTGCGAAGAAGGCTAAAGAGGATGATTTGTTTAGCGCATTAAAAGTCGTCAGGGAAGAACAGGCAGGGAACACGACAGGAGGCCGGAAATCTCAGGTGATTATTCCCCTTACCCCTGAAGAAGCATTGTCATTTTTGTTGGAAAATGGACTTACCAAACAGCAGTATAACAATATGCATCATCTTAATAAAGCTCGTGGCTGCAACATATTCCCCCCATATTCAGCACTTCAAGAAGCTAAAACGATTTGCAGACCAACTCAAACAGAAATTTCTGAAAATTGTGCGCAGGATTCAATGCAAAACCTTTTGGACCATACAGCCGAAAGAATATTGGTCCTGCAAAAAGAGGTTATATCTCAAATGGAAAATGTTTCACGTTGCACATTAATAGTAAGCTACGGATTTGATGGGTCTACTGGCCAAAGCTTATATAAGCAGAAGTTTCGATCAGAAGAACCTGCTTCTCTGGATCTATCCCTTTTTGTCAGCACTATGATACCATTAAAATTAGTAGATGCAAATCAACGAATTATTTGGAATAACAGAGCTCCACAATCTGTTAGGTTCTGCAGGCCACTTAAAATTGAGTACGCAAAGAAAAGCCATGAGAAAATATTAAGAGAAAAAGAATGTTTGGATATGCAAGTCGCCGGTTTGAAGGATTTCATATATAGAAAGGAAGGCAAAAAAGTTGTCCTTAACGCTTTAACTGGTACGTCATCAACTCAGTGCTGCCCAATATGTGGGGTCAAACCTAAAAAACTCCTCGAGACCATTGATTTTCACTCCGAAGTTTTTAAGCCCAGGCCAGCGACTCTAAAATATGGTGTCAGTCCATTGCATGCCTGGATTCGATTTTTTGAATTTGTATTGAACGTCTCCTATAGGCTTAAAATTCAAAAGTGGCACATCACCCAGTCTAACAAAATCGAAATGATGGCTCGGAAAAAGGAAATTCAGGAAAAGATGTGGACAAAAATTGGGTCTACATGTAAGCATTCCCAAACAAAACGGAAGTGGGAATAGTAATGATGGAAACACGGCTAGAAGAGCATTCGCGAATTACCAATTATTTTCCTCAATTACAAGCTTTGATCAAAACATTTTATACAATTTTTATGTAGTTTTGATCACAATTTCAAGCGAGCATTCTGTTGATGTTGATAAATTCAAAGCATTTTGTGAGGATACAGTTTTATTATATGTTAATACTTATCCTTGGTATCCAATGTCACCGACGGTACATAAAATATTAATACACGGCTGGCAAATAATAAACTCCTCTTTGTTTCCGGTTGGATGTTTAGGAGAAAATGCTTCAGAAGCAAGGAACAAGTACTATAAAAACGATAGGAAGTCACATGCCCGAAAAAATTGCCGCTTAAACAATATGACTGATGTTTTTTATAGAGCTATGGATTCTTCTGATCCATTATTAGCCAGTATTTGCTTAAATGAAAGGCAAAAGAAATTTAAAAAAAAAAACCCTCCCGGCAGAAGTAATAAATCTTTTAAAATGCTTCAAAATTAGAAAATGAAGATTTGGACTCCGCTGATGATTCTGATGATTATCTAGAAATTGACTTGGATGATGAAGAAGATTAAACCTATCTGTAAATAAAATTATAAATTAATAGCAAAAAAAAATTTTTTACTTGGGTGTGGGCGGATTGGTTGAAGGAGTAGTTTTATTGCAAAACAGAAATAAACCGAAATTCTATATTAATATTTTAAATTTTTGTGCCGAATTTGAACGCTCTAGCTTTAAAATTAGACTTTATGCAAAAATTTCGGACTTTTTGCCCACAGTGCAATGGAAGCAATTTTGTGAAGGCTTTCAAACTATTTGGAGTGAAACTCACAAACATTGACCTCAAAGATGACAGTCCCACTTTCGAAGATACATCTGAATCTGAAGCTGAAAAAGATGAATCAGCCGAAATCATTTTTTTGCTGCCTGCCATCTACGCTGCTCCGCACATACATTAAACCTATGTGCGACAACCGATGCCAATAAGGTTTTAAATAATCAAAATACATCATTGTCAATTATGCATGCTGGAGTAATTAAAATATGCAATACCTTATGGAAAGCTGCACGGCGACCAAAATCAGCAGAAATTATAAAAAATGTATTGCATCACACATTAAGCAGCCCCGGAGAAACCAGATGGAATAGTCTATTTGATGCTCTTAAACAAATATCGAGTATTAGAGACAAGAAACTCCTTTTACACAAATCACTAAATTTAAAAAACGCCATCAAAGAAAACGAGTTTGAATATTTACAAGAACATTTGACCTGCGTTGCGCCAGTTGCGGAAGCTCTCGATATCATGCAGAGTGAAACAAACACTTTTTTCGGGATAGTGCTGCCATGCCTTCTGGCCTTAAGAGAAAACTGCGGAAAATAGAAGGGATCAATAATTTTATTTATTGCAAGAATTTAATAAATTCGTAGAGACAAAGCGTTGAAAAACTATTTGAAAACTTGTTCGACATTAGCACTCCATATGCGGAAAATGCTGCTATTGCAGCTTTATCATATCCGTGCTTTAAGAATAAGTGGTTGACATGTTTAGAGCCAGCGGATCGCTCTAAGCTTTTAAAAGTTTTTAAAATCTGCATATCAAAGAACATAACTGAAAATGAATCGACAGTGGCCACAAGAAAAAAAAACAAATCAAGATAATAATTTTTTCAATTTTGATTCCGACTCTGACTCTGGTGATAACCGAAGTGAATCGACTGCCCTCTGATGCTCCTTTGACTAAAGCAGAACTTTTGATGCTTCAGTTTTTTGCAGAAGAAAGTCAGGAACTGGAGCTGCTTAATCGATATCCCGAATACAACACGCCCGTACCATCGTCGGCAGCAGTTGAAAATTAACAAAAAAAACATTCAAATCTTACTGTTCAATTGCAGGGTTCGGAATTTATCGCTCAGAGCCTAGAACCGCTGATCGTAAGCCGGGAGCACTGAACGGCTTAGGGCTCGTGAGCGACAGCACTCGGCTCTGAGCTGTGAGCCATAATAGCTCTCTGAGCTTTTTGCGACTGAACACATATCAAGGCGGTATATGTATTGCAGAAAGAGTCTGAATTGGCCTCACTCATAACAAATGTGGATTGCAAATATTATTGAATAACGCTTATGAACTATGTAGATCTGGCAGGTTCTTTTTTTGAATTAACAGTGAAACTGATACATTCTTCATGCTCTATCTATGTTCTTCAGCATTGGTCATCCATGGTTCGGGGTTCACTATTGTCAAAATCGAGGCGATGTAGTTGCCTTGAAAAGCTGTTTCTTAAGCATTTAGCGGTCTTATTACCATGGAGATCCCTTAGCTGTGAATTGCGCTTATGCATTGATTTTGGTATGATTTTGCACTTGATTGGCATTAGCGTTTTTCATGAACACTATTTTTTATCCTCTATGGTATTTTTTTGGTGGTTTAATAAGTCGTCAGTCACGGTAAATAGGTTTAAATAACTCGTGAACCACTAAGTCTGTGGTTCCCAGCTTAGAACCGAGAGCTGTGGCTCACGAGCTGTGCCTTTCAGCTCAGAGCCAAGAGCTGAGTGTCATGAGCTGAGAGGTAGAGCTGGCTCTCGAGAGTTGCGAGCAAAGGGCGATTACGAACCCATTCAACTGTTAGTTTTTAATCAAACTTTTTAAAAAGATTAACAATTAATCAATGGTTAATTGTAGAAACTGACGATTAACAATTAATTAATTGTTAGTCGTAAGGTATTGCAATTAAAATTAATTAATTGTTAACTGCGATAGGTGCGATTAGAAATTAATTAATTGTTAGTTTTTTAGTTGTTAATCAATTTAAATTTGGCCAACACTGCTTGTAATACGTTGCGTGGGTTAAACCAAAAATGTATAAAAAAAAACCAAACGACAAATAAAGATTCATTAAGCTTCTGGAAGAGGAGCAATTCACTCGCAACATTTATGCGTTTTACATAATAACCCACATAGACAAAACCCTTATTACAAGACCTTTTAAACTTTGCCAGCGGCTTTAGAAATTTTTAGATAGCAGATTATATTGCAGGTGATAAAAACACATCAATTGTGTCTACAAATAAGCTACTGGATTCCATTAAGACTCCTCGCACTTAAACGTGTTCGAAATTATGAAAACATTCTTAACTGGTGGTCAGAAACCTCCACAAAGTTCCCAGAATTGTATGAGATTTCAAAAGTCGTTCTCTCTGTTCCAGCTACGCAGGTTAAGGTGGAACGCCTATTCTCTGGTGTAAAATTTAGGATGAATCCGCTAAGAAGTTGTATGGACTAAACCACATTGAATGCAATTATGTTACTGCGAGCAAATCACAAATAAAATTCAAAATATGCCCGATACAAGGATTCCAAAGATCATAGCAAATCAGCTGCAAAGACTGTTACTGCAGGATGTAACTGGAGAACGCCTTGCTATGGAAACAATAACAAGCGGCAATCAATCTTAGTGAGAGAGAGAGAAACTTAGAGAGCGCACAACCGCGTTCTCTTTCTCTCTCTCTCTCTCTCTCGCACTAAGATTGCCTCTCTTGACTCGTGAGCAAATTCGAGGGTAAGGGTACAGAGTATGTTATAGTCGGGCTTGACCGTCTTTCTTTCTTGTTATTTCAAACATTATGGCTTACTGACCATTATTTATATGTATATGGAGTTTATATGTATATGGAGTTACTCAGCAATAGGTGGCGCCATTTGCTTGCCAGTTTGTTATATGGCAGCAATACAATATATCCGTCCGTCTGTTTCTGTGCTATCTCCTCCGTCAGTTTAAAAGCTATCTTAACCAACTTTGCACGAAGCCTTTTGGTACAAATACGCTGCACATTTGTCGGAACGGGACGGATCGGATGGCTATAGCATATAGCTGCCATAGGAACGATCGGTCAAAAAACTAGTTTTAGTGAGAAAAACTTTTTTGTTTTCAATGCAAACGCGCCAAACCCTCGTATTTATCAGTTTTCTATGCTTTTACATAATGCCATCAAGTTTGATGAATCGGACAACTATATAGTATAGCTGCCATACAAAAGATACGTCTGAAAAAAGTCTTAGTAGGAATAACTTTTTTGTTTTCAATGCTATCGCTCTCGAACTTGTTAATGATCAATACTATGTGCTACCACACAATACTGCCAAGTTTGATTTAAGTCGGAAGACTACTGGATAAAAAGTGGACGTTGCTACAAAGAGGGGATCCAGGAAGAATGATGGCTTCTTGTTCTTCATAAGGGAATTTGACAGACGTAACCCGGGTTTGAGCTCGCTACGCCTCGCCACGAAGAGCGCTAAATGCTGGAAGCAGCTAAGCTGCAACGAAAGGGACATTTTTCGCGTAGCTTCGTCGAAAAGCTATTATAGTTGCTACGACAATTCGGATTGTAACACCCCCAAACAATCTCCATCTGCATCGTCGTTATGCCCCACCAAAAAGCGCAAGCGCGATCCTTGTGCTCCGAAGAAGCGCAAGCGTAATTCTTGTGCCCCGAAGAAGCGCAAGCGTAATCCTTGCGCCAAGAAACGCAAGCCAGCTTGCCCCAAGCCACTAAGGGAAATTTTACCACTTTTCAGGCCAAAACCCATTTTCTGAAAGTCGGAAAATTAAAACAAGTTTTAGTGCAACGCATTTACAATAGTACAGTCTTTAGTGTTGCATAACAGAAATCTTGATAGAGGGCGCTACAAGAAAGGAATCAGCTGATTAACACAGCTGTTGCATTTGCAAAGCACTGGCGTCTGCAATATTACGTTTTGTTTGCAAACTTTAAGTGGTCAAAAGTGAAAAAACTAAACAATATTACTCAAATTTTTTAAATGAATTCCAAACAGGTGGTCGTCGAGAAATTTCAAGACATAGATTTTCTGAACTTAATGGGGGCGTATGTAGTGAGGTAAAGCTGCTGATCGGCTGATAAAGCAGCGCGATCCTGGCTTACTGCGTCTCAAGTCGACTCACACCTCCTCGTTGGTGACCACTGTAAACAGAACGCTTGGCATCCGCAAAGCTTCTGGCTAACGTGAGCGGCGTTCCCTCCCTACAGGATACAATATATGGGGTTGGTGCGTTAGGTTTGGTATCCACCGCCGTCAAAAAAACTCCACCAATGAAAACTGCGACAACAATGCCTCGGATACGGACCCCCTCTGACGACGACCCACGCAAACGTTTTAAGGACCACGATTTGAGGATATGCACCTGGAATGTTCGCACCCTCAACAGAGAAGGTGCTGATATCCAGTTGGTGAATGTCCTTGAGAAATATTCATCGGACGTTACCGCACTTCAGGAAATGCGATGGATTGGACAGGGGAGCTTGGTGAAAAGAACAACAACAACCAATGCACCCTGGGAGATTTACTACAGCGGACATGCTTCCAAGCATGAGTTTGGATGCGGCTTTGCAGTCAGTGCAAGACTTCGTCGCTCTGTCATCAGTTTCACACCAGTGGACATGCGACTAGCCGCACTCAGACTTAAGGCTAAATATTTTAACATTAGTCTTATCTGTGCACACGCCCCAGCGGAAGACAAGGGCGCTTCGATAAAAGACGAATTCTATGAGCGCCTGGAACAATTATATGAGCGCTGCCCCGATCACGACATAAAGATCGTGCTTGGCGACTTTAACGCTAAAATTGGGAGAGAAGGAGTTTTTGGCTCGACAGTCGGCCGATTTAGCCTTCATGAAACAACCTCCGGTAACGGAGAGAGGCTAATAGATTTTACCGCGGGCAGGAACATGGTCTTAAGTAGTACCAGGTTTAAACATCGCGACATCCATAAGGCGACCTGGA
The DNA here is from genome assembly GCA_037044535.1 of Lordiphosa magnipectinata. NCBI lineage: Eukaryota > Metazoa > Arthropoda > Insecta > Diptera > Drosophilidae > Lordiphosa > Lordiphosa magnipectinata. The sequence continues at coordinate 543,740 of JBAMBO010001802.1, read as the reverse complement.
AGTCCCCTGATCAACTAACGCGAAATCAGATTGATCATGTTGTGATCGACGGAAGGCACTCATCGCGTGTTCTAGACGTGCGTGCGATTCGAGGTGCCATCATAGACTCGAATCATCATCTTGTTGCAGCCAAAGTACGCACGCGGCTCAGTGTGGCACATGCCACACGTCGAAAGCTAAATGTCGATAAGCTGCAATCACAACGGACCTCTGAAGCCTACACAGCTAAACTCACCCAACTGCTCAGGGAAAACTCACAATTCCCTTCTGGTGTATGCGAACAGTGGAATCATATATCACACTCCATGAGTACGGCTGCCAAGGAGATACTCGGATACGCCGAGCACCCTCGAAAGTAGACTTGGTATGATGAGGAGTGCCGCGACGCTACTGCAGAGAAAGACGCTGCCTACAGGAGAACTCTGCAGTCGGGAGCAACGCGTGCTGTTATAGAGCGATACCGGGTGAAAAGGAGAGTGGAGAAGCGCCTTTTCAGAAGGAAAAAGAATGAGCGAGAAAGGCGCATGCGTGAGGAAGTCGAGATGCTATTCGGCATGGGTGAGACTCGAAAATTCTATCGAAAGATTAGACGACTTACCGAAGGTTTCAAACCCGGAGTCACACAATGCAAGGACGAAAATGGAAATCTGGTCCGCAAGTGGCGCTAGACAAATGGTGAAGCTATTTCGCCAACCTGCTGGGAGGCGACAACGAACACAATACCGCCTCTGGAGTAGTAGCGACGCCACCAATCGACAACATAGAGATAGACCCACCGGACCATCACGAAGTCTGTGTAGCCATAAAAAGGCTTAAGAACAACAAATCAGCAGGAGCAGATGACCTGCCAGCTGAACTGCTTAAGGCTGGAGGCGAGGAGTTGGTAAGGTGCATGCACAAACTCCTCAGCAGAATATGGTCCGAGGAGAGCATGCCCGCAGATTGGAGTCTAAGTAAAATTTGAGCACTTTTTAAAAAAGGAGACCCTGCAGCTTGCGCCAACTACCGTGGGATCAGTCTCCTTCCCATAGAATATAAGATTCTGTCGTGCATTATTTGTGAACGTCTAAAGCCGCTTATTAGCACACTGATCGGACCTTATCAATGTGGTTTCAGACCTGGTAAATCCACCACAGACCAGATATTCACATTACGACAAACCCTGGAGAAGACCTATGAGAGAAATATCAAAACCAACCATCTTTTTGTTGATTATAAATCAGCCTTTGACACACCGATAAGGTCAAGGTTCTTTGACGCCCTGTCTACCTTTGGTATACCAGCAAAGTACGTTCGATTCTGCATGATGACGTTGAGAAGCACTCGAAGCTCCGTCAAAATAGGAAAGAACCATTTGATACCAAGAGAGGTTTTAGGCAGGGTGACACCCTATCGTGTGACTTCTTTAATTTACTGATGGAGTATATACTGCGCCAGTGCCCAAATGCCAACAGATCGGGCTCATTTCTTTATAAAGATCTAATGCTAATCGCATACGCCGATAATATTGACATTATCGGCAAAAACGAACGGGCGGTAAGCAGGGCGTTTTCAGAGATTGAGAAGCAGTCTAAGCTGATGGGCTTAGCGGTAAACGAGGACAAGACAAAGTTCCTAGTATCCACGGATAAGAAGTCTACGCGTCTTGGACAATTTGTTACTATGGGGGAGTACAACTTTGAGGTTGTAGAGGCTCTTGTCTACGTCGGGAAGATGACTACCGGCGACATTCTTGTTCAAACGAAAGTAATTAATCATAACACTTTTTTAGGACATAACCTCAATTTGGCAAACGCTGATTTGTTTGGCAAGTGGTACGAAGCAAGGGGAAAAGTCGCAAAGGAGGATGCTGTGTTTAATTTTATTAAGGCTGCCATATCAGGAGTGGATTTTGAACAGCACAGCGATATTGTAGACCAAGCGAGTAAACAATTTTGCTACCGCTTGACAAAAATATGGAAGAGTTCCTATGCTAATTTAAGTCAGTTCCACCGCAAGCATGCAGTTTGGCTGGATTCCAAAACTGTAATAAATTTTCGGGAAACCAAGAAGCCAATAGGTCGGCCAACACTGCCTTATAATGCGAAGGGCAACAGATCTCACAGAAGGCGCGCTGCAGATCTTGCAAAATCGGAAAAAGAAAATGTAAGTTGGCTTATTCATGCAGTAAGCTTGGCTACACGAAAAAAAAGCAAGCTGATCTTCCCAGTATTCTGAAGCTTCGTTCGATATGCCCCGAAAAAGCTAAATAAAAAGCAATACTTTGCTATACGAGACCAATCAAAAAAAAACAAAAAGCAATGCGATATATATAAATTATACAAGACGGTTGCTGACCTAAAAATGTGCCGACCTGATGAGTTTTCAGTAAGTGATAACAAAGCTGAAGTAACGCTGCAGAGTCTTCTAGCCCACACAGCAAGACGGCTCGTTCATTTGCAAGTTGACGTCGTTGAAAACATAATGCAAGATCAAAGTACAGAGTTTTTATCGGCGAAACTGATTTTAAGCTACGGCTTTGATAGAAGCTCTGGGCAATCCAATTACAATCAGAAATACTCGGGAGGACCATACTTTGGCTCCAATATATTTGCTACATCAGTCACACCCTTATGGTTTATAGATGCGTCGAAAAATGTGATATGGAATAGCCGCACCCCGCAATCAATTCGATTTTGTAGGCCGTTAAAGTTGGAATTTGTGAAAGAGAGCAAGGACTGCATTTTAAAGGAAGACGAATACGTGAAATACCAAATATCTAACTTGATTCCTTGCAAAATTGTTTTGGAAAGCGGGAAGCAGTAATTGATGGCAAGGTCTTAAATGCGCTGACGGGCACCAACTCAACTCAAGCTTGTCCAATTTGTGGAGCCACATCATCAGATTTTCTTAAAAACCGAAATTTCAAGTGTGCCAAGTTTTTGCCGATCGTCAGCCATTTAAAATACGTATTAATCCCTCTTCACAGCTGGATTCGAGTCTTCGAATTCATTTTGTACGCAGGGTATAAATGTCATTTGAAGAAGTGGAGAATTTTGGAGGAAAATGATAAGAAAGAGGTTCTTCAGCGAAAAAAAGAAATCCAAGGCCTATTTTGGGAACACCTTTCGTTGAAAGTCGATTAACCGAAAGTTGGAGGATTTGGCAGTACCAACGATGGTAACACTGCTCGGCGAGCATTTTCCTATCCTCATGCTTTTTCCAACATCACTGGCAACGATGAGCAGCTTATTGCAAATTTACGAACGATTTTGATATGCATTTCATGACAGCTGCCAATTGCTGTTCCAAAATTTCAAGCTTTTGTTATCGTACTGCCGAAATAATCATTGATAAATACCCTTGGCTGCCAATGACGCAAGTGATATCATTGAAAATACTGTGCTTCCTTATCTTTACAAATCTGATCGTCTGCATCCCGCAGAAATGCGGTAGGATTGAAAACCTAGCAGACGTGTTTCAGCGAGCTATAGATACTTCTGATCCGATAATTTCTTCAGTGAATTTGGATAGACAAATTCAGCGACAGAGGAGAATGTGTCTTCCATTAGAGGTTTTTAACCTATTAGAATGCTCATCAAATCCAGATGACACCACGGCGCGTGAGAATGAAAGCTATTTTAATGAATTGGACTTAGAACATCAATACAATATTGAATTGGAAAACGAAGAGCAGGACTTTTTCTAAGAGGTGTGTAAGGAAAATATATTTCTTACTATACATTATTAATTGTCTTTCATTACAGGGCTACAAGATGAATGCGCTTTTTATTACTTTCTTCCTTAAAACTGTTTTACTTTGTTAAAGGCGTGCCACGCCCACTATTTTCCAATAAATATAGCCTAATGCTGTCACAAAAATGGTTGTTACTTGTTAAAGTAGTACTCTAAAAATCTGCAAAAATTTACATGAGTTTTTTAAAAAAAGGGGCGGTGCCACGCCCTCTATTTTTCTATTTCTAATAGATATTGGTTAATTTAACCCGATGCAAAAACAGAAGCGAAATATCTTGCTCCGTTCTTGAGTTATTAATTTTGGCCTGAAAAAGTGGTAAAATTTCCCTTAGTGCAAGCGCAGGAAGCGCAAGTCCAGCTGCGGCAATAAGCGTTGCAGCAAGCCGGGTCCCGTGACAAACAACGGGTACCTCAATTTCATCCGTTCCTTTAGAAGTAAACATTGCGGCCCGAAGCCGAGGGACCTAATAATAAAGGCCGCTCGAGCCTGGACAAAATTGAGCCCAGAAAAAAAGGACCGCTATCGACGCCATGTAAGTCGCAGTGAAATGTGTGTCTAAATAAATCATTCATTATACCCGTTACCTGTAGTGGTGTCTCTGAAATGAAAAGCCAAGTCCACTGTTGCGAATTTTTGAAAAAAAATGTTAAATTTACAAAATATTAATTTTTAGAAGGACGACAGTGCACGATCAAATGAAAGCAAACATTTTGTTGTAGGCTATACCGCATTTTGAACCCTTTTCATTTGGGAATATGTCAATTCCACCAAGTTTTATGAAAATCGGCCAACTATAAGTTAACAGCAATAACATTCACAAAGCCATAAATCCAAATAATTGACAAATAAGCAAATAAATCTAAAATAAAGTAAGACAACAATAACTCCGAACACGCGCAACCACTTGCGCGAGTCCAATGCCACCAATTGCGGAAACCCGATATGCTGACTCCAGGTCTACAGCGCTTCCCGTGGGATTCGCCAACGTATCATAAGGTGACGGAAATGTTGAGCAGCTGCAGCAGCGCAGCAACTGCAGCAAAATGTGTTGGTTGGTAAGTTGAGGGTTTATTAGGTCCAAAATATTGTCAATTAATTTTAGTTCTGATTTTGACTCAATAAAGAAAAGTTCTCGACTTCGGTCGAAAAGAAATTATTTTTTTTATTTAACAAGTCCTTCGGGATTTATTTGGCGCCCAACGTGGGGCCTTGACGCGTTGTCCTTTGTCGGAAAAAGCATCTCAAGTAGCTGCAAGTGTCGGGAGAAGTCGCGAAAAAAACACCCTAAATGTGTAAAGTGGAAAAGGCGAAAAGTACCCCAGCACCTCAAGTAGCTACGCGTGAAAACTCACAAAAGCCAAGACCAAAAAAGTGACTAACCAAAAGGCTATCAAGCGCCTGCAACGACACATACGACATAGGAAAACAAAGCACCTCAAGTAGCTGCAAATCAAAACGTCAAGGTCCAGAAGCAAGAACCATCGCGGGAGTGTCAAGTCTGTAGATTTTGTTCGCAGACAACGGAGCGGTAGTGTTGTGCAGGGTACCGTAGTAGCTTACGCAAAACGGACTCATACCCACCAACCGGCTACGTGACAACCCCGAAAAATCACCAATCATCAGTCTGTAGATTCTGTTCTGTGTTGATCAGGGTACCCCAGTAGCAGGAGCAAAAAGGATTCTACCCAGCAACCGGCTCGGGATGTTTTGGATTACCTTGTAAGTAGTTTTAAGTGTTCAAAAACAAAACAAAAATCAAAGAAATATTAATTCAAAATAAATTGGTAAAAACCCACAAGAAAGAAAAGGAATAGGAAAGAAAAATTTTTCGATACATCCCAGAGATATAAAATAAAACAAGAAAGAAAGTCGGTCAAGCCCGACTATAACATACTCTGTACCCTTACATTCGCATTTGCTCAGGAGTCAAACGGCCAGTTAACACCCCGCGCACAACGCGGTGCGCTCTCTAAGTTTCTCTCTCTCTCTCTCTCTTTCTCTCTCGCACTAAGATTGCCTGTGTTGAACGGTTAGGGTATGTTGCTGTGGTTGTTGGTGGGGGGGTGGGTGGTGTTAACTGGCCGTTTTTTGAGTATCGTCCCATAACTTGAGTATCGTTCATCCGATCTTGATCATTCCTTCAGCAAATCGATAAATAATTTTGTTTACAAGGTATCTCTAGAAGGAACGAACGATCTATCTCCAAAACTGTAGGAGATATGAAGTTTTTTCTAAATTACGGGGGCGGGAGGGGGCGTGGCAAAAATTGAAAATAAACTTGATCTGCCTGCAAGTATAAGAAATATATGTCCCATACATGTCAAACCTCTATCTCTTACCATCTCTGAGATCTCTTCGTTCATACGGACGGACGGACGGACAGACGGACGGACGGACAGACGGACATGGCTATATCGAATCGGCTGTTGATGCTGATCAAGAATATATATACTTTATAGGGTCGGAAACGATTCCTTCTCCCTGTTACATACTTTTGCACAAACTTAATATACTCTATGTACCTTCGGTACAGAGTATAAAAAAAAACCCAAAATAAAAATTCTGTAGCTATTGGTTATCTCTCCACAAAGTGAAAATTAAACGTCTACAAATTCGAAAAGTTCATTTAATAGACAGGGCACACAATCTCATTTGCGCAACTTTCATATCCATATAAATACACAAAACCACAATGCCAACAAACAATTTACTCCGACCTGCTCAACTTTTGACTAACAACAACAACACACAAAAAGAACGAGGAGAAAATGCGCCGGTTCAAATGACAGCGACAGAACTACAGGCACAGATAAGAGGTATAGTTCAGGGTATGCTAAACAGTAGAGAACCAAACCAAAGTAATCAACCACTGGTAGACGAGTAAATTAACGTAAATGCGTCCAATTTAGGCGACCTGGACAAAATTCCAGATGTAGTGAGATGCTTACGCGAATTTTCCGGTCAAGCAGGAGAATTTAGCTCCTGGAAAAAAAGTGTAGAGCGCGTATTGCAAATCTATACCCCAATTCGAGGCACACCAAGGTTCTACGAAATTCTAAGTGTAATCAGAAATAAAATAATAGGAAATGCAGATGCGGTTCTAGAATCCTATAACACACCTTTGAATTGGATTGCAATATCCAAATGCTTGACTGCCAATTACGCTGACAAAAGAGACATAGGCATAGGCAGAATACCAAATGACTTCTTTAATACAGGGAAGCCAGTCAATACCAGAGTTTTATCAGAAAGTCTACTCACATTTGTCACTAATTTTAAACAAAATTTCATGCATGGAAATGAGCAGGGAGTCGTTAGACTTATTCTCAAAAAGCTATAGAGACAAAGCCCTTGATACTTTTATTAGAGGATTAAATGGTGACCTACCAAGACTATTGGGTATGAAAGGCCCAGCAGACATGCCCGATGCACTTCAACTGTGTGAGAAATTGGAAAACCAGAAATTCAGAACTAACTATGCCAACAGAAGCCAAGGCATGTTAAGAAAAGTAAATATCCCATCTGCCCCTCCTATTCCACCCCGTAGGAATATACAGCGCCTAACTACACAGCAATTTTATCCACACTTAGCTCACTTGCCCCAGCAGACAATGCAGAAATATGAGCCCCAACAACAGTTCGTCCCAAGAAATCCAAATTTTCGTCCGAATGGCTACCTGCCACCTTTACCTCAGCGTCCGATAGCTCCAAAGCCATTACCTAGGCCAGAAGCAATGGAAGTTGACCAAAGTATCCAAGCCAGGAGGGTTAATTACATAAATCGTCCGCACAATGACGTAGCAGGGAAAAGACCCCCACTTAATTCCTCCAGTGATCAGACAGACAAAAGACAAAGAAATTTCCACATGACAACTGAGGAAGAAGAGTATTATGCGGCTATAAATAATACAGAAGAAATCAGCGGCGAAACTTTAGCCGACTATTTGGAAGCGACAGAAGAACATCCCACAGAAGAAGAAGGAGAAGCTGTGGTTGACCATGTTGAGTTGAATTTTTTAGTATAAAATATTCTTCGTTACCATACATAGAGTGCAAGCTCAGTAACGGAGAAATTGTCAAAGTTCTAATCGATTCAGGCTCTAACAAAAATTACATCCAGGAAAAAATTGTCAAAAATCCCATTCAAAACAAAAAACCCTTCATGATAAGTTCAGTTGGAGGAAAAGTAAAAATAACACACCATACAATAGCTAACCCGTTTGGTTTAAAAGACACCAAACTTACATTCTACATTTTACCCCAGCTTACTACATTCCATGCGATAATAGGGAATGACTCATTGCGCGATCTTCAGATAGATATCTTCAACTCAAGGGGTTACATTTCAATTCAAAATAAGCTCAAGATAAAAATAAAGCAACAAAAAGCGGCAGAGGTAAACAAAATAGATGTCAGACTTGATCATGCTAATGATAATCAAAAGAAAAAAATGAATGAGCTATGCTCAAAATTCTCAAAATTATTTTGCGAACCAAATGAAAAGCTTACATTTACGACGAGAGTCAAAGGCGAAATTCGAACCAGCCATGAAAACCCAGTATATTCAAAATGTTACCCTTACCCAGAATCTTTAAAGCCGGAAGTTGAAAAACAAATCAAGCGAATGCTTGACGACGGCATAATTCGACCCTCACGGTCGCCCTATAATTCACCCATTTGGGTAGTACCAAAAAAAATGGATGCTTCAAATGAAAAAAAATACAGAATAGTACAGGACTATAGGAAGATAAATACCATTACTATTGCGGACAAATATCCCATTCCAGACATTAACGAAGTTCTGGCCCAGCTGGGAAAGAATAAAATCTTCTCAGTAATCGATCTTAAAAGTGGATTTCATCAAATCCCATTAAGAGAATCAGACATCGAAAAAACGGCTTTCTTAGTCAACAACGGCAAATACGAATACACACGATTGCCTTTCGGACTGAAAAATGCTCCCGCAATTTTCCAACGCGCCCTTGATGACATCCTAAGAGAACACATCGGCATAAGATGTTTCGTCTACATAGACGACTTTATAATTTTCAGTGGAAGTGAGGAAAAACATCTTTGCGATATTGAGAAAATTTTCGAAACTCTCGAAAAAGCAAATTTGAAAGTTCAACTCGACAAATGCGAGTTCCTTAAGACAGAAGTTGAATTCCTAGGGTTCATTGTCGCTGAAAATGGGGTGAAGACAAATCCAAAAAAAGTCGAAGCAATTCTCAATTTTCCAGCTCCAAAAACCATCAAAGATCTTCGCTCATTTTTAGGACTATCGGGGTATTATCGCCGATTTATCCAAGACTACGCCAAATTGGCAAAACCCCTCACAGCCCTTTTAAGGGGGAGGAGGACGTTTGTCAAACACAAATCCAAAAAAAAAACATTACGCTTGGTAAGGAAGCCTTAGAGGCGTTTGAAAAACTAAAAAAGACTCTCACCACAGACGAGGTAATGTTTACATACCCGGACTTTACCAAACAGTTCCATCTAACAACAGATGCATCCGACTTTGCGATAGGAGCAGTTTTAGCTTAAGAAGACAAACCGATCATTTTCATATCCAGGACACTTAACTAAACAGAAGAACATTACGCCACAAATGAAAAATAAATGTTGCCCATTGTTTGGGACCTGAAAACACTAAGAAATTATCTGTACGGACAGGCCAAGGTCAAAACTTTCACAGATCATCAGCCCTTAACGTACCCACTTAGCCACAAAAACCATAACAGCAAAATGAAAAGATGGAAAGCCATATTAGAAGAATATGACCAAGACCTTGTTTACAAGCCAGGAAAGGCAAATGTTGTAGCAGACGCACTGAGTAGGCCGCCTCTGCATACGACATCAGAAATAAATTCGATATCAGCAACAATACACAGCAGCGATAGCTCGTCAGAAAATCTTATTCAGATGGCAGAAGAGCCGGTCAATGTTTTCAAAAACCAAATTGTGCTTAAGATAGGCGAGGAATCTTCGTATAATTTCGAAATCATATTTCCCACTTACCACAGACATACTATTACCGAAAGCTCATTCGACTCGCAAAAGTTAATAGACATTCTAAAGGCACGTCTTAACCCCTCAGTAATCAACGGCCTACATACCGAAGAAAGGATCCTGGGTCGAATTCAAGAAATCTATCCCATCCACTTCTCCAATTATAAAATTCGATTTTCAATCACTATGGTTACAGACCTTATAGACGAAATCGAACAAGAAAATGCTATAATAAAAGAACACAAAAGAGCACACAGAAATAGCCTGGAGAACAAAAGACAACTTCTTGAAAAAGTCTATTTTCCCCAGATGCAGGCAAAAGTTAAGAAAATAGTTCAGGAATGCAAGGTTTGCAAAGAGCAAAAAAACGAAAGACACCCTAACAAGCCACTACTCCACCACACTCCCATGCCAAAGTACCCAGGGCACATAGTTCATATCGACCAATACTTAACTCAGAAGCACGTAGTGCTGACAGGGATCAATGAATTCTCAAAATTCGCAGTAGCCAAAGTAGTGAAGTCCTGAGCTACTCAGGATATCGAACGATCACTCAAAGAAATGCTTATTGGCTTTGGAATCCCCGAGGCGATAGTAATGGATAATGAAAAATCTTTAAATTCTAATCCAATAATTAGAATGATGCAAGATACGTTTAACATTGAAGTCTACCGAGCTCCACGATTCCACTCCACTCCAGCAGAGATTATGAGATGTCAAAAAACAGAAAAATCACACGTCTCTTTCGAGGATCTTTTTAACAGATCTATCTGCAAATATAATTACTCATTCTTTGCAAGGTTTGCAAAGAGCAAAAATACGAAAGACACCCTAACAAGCCACTACTCCACCACACTCCCATGCCAAAGTACCCAGGTCACATAGTTCATATCGACCTGTACTTAACTCAGAAACAAGTAGTGCTGACAGGGATCGATAAATTCTCAAAATTTGCAGTAGCCAAAGTAGTGAAGTCCAGAGCTACCCAGGATATCAAACGACCACTCAAAGAAATGCTTATTGGCTTTGGAATCCCCGAGGCAATAGTAATGGATAATGAAAAATCTTTAAATTCTAACCCAATATTTAGAATGATGCAAGATCAGTTTAACATTGAAGTCTACCGAGCTCCACCGTACAATAGCCTCGCAAATGGTCAAATTGAAAGATTCCACTCCACTCTAGCCGAGATTATGAGATGTCAAAAAGCAGAGAAAACACACGTCTCTTTCGAGGATCTCCTTGACAGATCTATTTGCAAATATAATTACTCCATTCATTCAACAACAAACCGAAAACCTGTTGAGCTATTTTTCGGAAGACGCGTCGCTAACGACCCGCGCTTATTACAGAAAGAAAGAGAGGAAAACACAGATCAGTTAGCGCTCAAACAGCAGAAATACATAGACTACCATAACAAACGCAGACAACAGATGAAAACATACGTTCCAGGGGAAAAGATATTCGTAAAAAATAATAAAAGGATAGTAACGAAATTATCAGCCCGATTCAAAGAAGAGACAGTTAAAGAAGATAGAAACACGACAGTACTAACAGAGACAGAACGCATAGTTTACAACAAATAGACAACTCTCATTTTAGGATAACGATTTGCACTCTTTATGCAGCGGACGTACAAGTTATTGACTACACGAACTCCGAGACAGTGACCATGACCACCGGACTAGTAAAAGTACAGAACGGGACTTATAGACTGATCCACATAATGGATCTGGAAGAATACCAGCAGACACTTGACATTATAAACCGGACAATACGGACAAAACTCAAAACATGACCCATTACTTCCGTTCGCTCAAGAAGAACTTAGTAAGACACAAAACTTATTAAACAAGCTAGTTGTCAGAAAACGAGACAAAAGACATATCGACTTGATAGGAACCGCTTGGAAGTGGATAGCAGGCTCCCCCGACAATAATGACTTTCAAATAATAAAAGAAAAAATCAATAACGCATTGCAAAATAACAATAATCAAGTCATCATTAACAGACTTATACTTGTTGTTGTTAACTGGCCGTTTTTTGCCCATAACTTGAGTATCGTTCATCCGATCTTTATCATTCCTTCAGCAAATCGATAAATAATTTTATTTACAAGGTATCTCTAGAAGAAACGAACGATCTATCTCCAAAACTGTAGGAGATATGAATGTTGTATGTTTGTATGTATGTTTTTTCCAAATTGCGGGGGCGGGAGGGGGCGTGGCAAAAATTGAAAATAAACTTGATCTGCCTGCAAGTATAAGAAATATATGTCCCATACATGTCAAACCTCTATCTCTTACCATCTCTGAGATCTCTTCGTTCATACGGACGGACGGACGGACAAACGGACAGACGGACAGACGGACATGGCTATATCGACTCGGCTGTTGATGCTGATCAAGAATATATGTACTTTATAGGGTCGGAAACGATTCCTTCTCCCTGTTACATACTTTTGCACAAACTTAATATACTCTATGTACCTTCGGTACAGAGTATAAAAATAGCTCAAAGTAAATAGCTCAAAAGTAAAAGAAGTAATAGAAACCGATCAGATTCCATACATTAATCTTGAAGAAGAAATGCAAATAGCTGACGTTGGCATCGCAAGCAGTGGCTCGTCACTTATTTACATTATCAAAATTCCAATTACCGAAAAAGAACTTTGTGACGAGATGCTAATAAAACCTATTAAAAGGGGTCAATTTATCTATAAAATCGAAAACGAAAATGTAATAAGATGTAAGAACAAACTACTATTAGTAAAAACCACTTGTAAAACTTATAACGAAATCAAAATATGTAGAAATAATAACATCGTAGATATCACAGCGGAAACCCGATATACTGACTCCAGGTCTACAGCGCTTTCCGTGGGAATCGCCAACGCATCATAAGGTGACGGAAATGTTGCGCAACTGCAGCAGCGCAGCAACTGCAGCAAAATGTGTTGGTTGGCAAGTTGAGGGTTTATTATGTCCAAAATATTGTCAATTAACTTTAGTTCTGATTTTGACTCAATAAAGAAAAGTTCTCGACTTCGGTCGAAAAGAAATTATTTTTTTTATTTAACAAGTCCTTCGAGATTTATTTTATATACTCTCAAAGAGATACTAAAGTGGGCCACAGAAGCCGGACTCAGTATCAATGCGGAGAAGACGGACCTGATTCTCTTCACCAAGAGATACAAGGTACCGCAAGGTACTCCGCCTTCGATATATGTAACACAGCTAACGCCAAAGAACAACGTAAAATACCTTGGAGTAGTAATCGATAGTAAACTGTCATGGAGACTCAATGCGGAGGAAAGGGTGAAAAAGGCAACCAATGCGCTATATGCATCCCAGAAGATGGTAAGCAGCACTTGGGGCCTATCACAAAGTCTAACGCACTGGCTCTTCATCTCAGTAATACGACCGATACTACTACATGGCATATTGGAATGGTGGCAAGCCATAGAGAAGTCCACATATCTAAAGCTGATGGAAAAGGCACAGCGGCAGGCATTAGTCTGCACAACGCGAGCACTCGAACACATCTTAGGAGTCAACCCCCTGGACATCCAATCACGGCTGCTTGCGCAAAACACTGCCCAACGTCTTTGTGCGGCAGGCACCATCGCGCTACAAAGCTATGGACACAGCATGGTGGGTAGAGTGATCAAAAGTAGAACGCACTACATGATCCAAAAAAACAACTTCACAGGCGCATCAGCACTACTGGGACCAGAAGAGTGCCGTACAGGACTGGGTCAGGAAGCAATGCACCTATTCACAGACGGCTCAAAGATGGCCTCAGGAGTCGGAGCCGCCGTATACTGCGATGAGCCGGAATTGAAGCTCTCCTATAAACTGCCAGACCACTGCACTATATTCCAGGCGGAAGTCTTCGAAATAAGGAGAGCAGCGGAATTGGCAGAACAATATGCACCAAACAATCAAATAAACATACACGTTGACAGCCAAGCGGCAATTAAAGCAATGCAGAGACACGCTATTAACTCCAAAAATAGAGGAAAGCTAACTTCGGCTCGACCGAAGTTTATATACCCTTGTAGCTTGTATAAATTATATAAATTAGTAGCCTGATTCCACTGACACATATATGTACATTCGGCCAATTTTGACAAGGCCTTCTATATACATTTTCTACACACAATGTGAAAGCATAGCAAACTTATAAATACGAGGTTTGGGGACGTTTGCGTTGAAGACAAAAAGTTTTTCTCACTAAAACAACCTTTTCGACCAATTCCTATGGCAGCTATATGATGTAGTCATCCTATCTGGCCGGTTCCGACAAATGTGCAGCGTATTTGTACCAAAAGACTTCGTGCAAAGTTTGGTTAAGATAGCTTTAGAACTGACGGAGGAGAAAGCATAGAAACAGACGGACATGGCTATATCAACTCAGCTCGTCATGCTGATCAAGAATATTTATACTTTGTATGGTCGGAGATGCTTCCTTCAATGCGTTACAAAGTTTGTCATTTTCCAAAAAATGTAATCCTTGGAATAAAAACAGCTTACTAAAAAGCATTTTGCTTTTGGTTCGAAATAAGTGGACTGTACTAATCGTTTTCCGGGTTGAGGTTAGAACTTTATTTGTGATACAATGTACATATGAAGTTTGAGACGTGCTGCAGGCGGGACTGTATAAATGCAACTAAACTAAGATAAGAAATCAATGTGTTAGCGAAGCTAGGTCTTGCGATCTTTGCCTCCCACTCTGTTGTCATGCGTGTGCAGTAACTGTTGATCAGTGGGAAGCAAACGATGCGTTCACAAACAAATAGGTGGGTGAAGAGCAGACTGCAGCAGAGATTACAGCACTTCGCACAAGAATAGGTCTAAAGGTCATCTAATTCCTAAACATACCGCACCCCCTGAACGCGTGTTCAGAACAAGGGGAGAACGGCCACCTTGGTGATTGGGCGCTTGTAGATTCCTTTGGCTGTCCGGATGCTGACCACTCGGACCTTGTCGTCGTCGCCAGCATGGACTTCGTCTATACGGCCCATCAGCCACTTGGTTGGCGGTAGATGCGGTTCCTTGATGACAACAAGTGAGCCAACCTGGATATTGGGATGCTCCAGTTGCCACTTGTTCCTGAGTTGAAGCGTGGTCAAGTATTCGGTGTGCCACCGCTTCCAAAAGCCTTGCACCATGGCCTGTAGCTGTCGCCAACGATGCAATCTGTTGATGTCTGTATCCAAAACAGACGGTTGAGGGATGCCTGTGTGTGCTTCACCTTTCAAAAAGTGCGATGGGGTGAGGGGATCCAAGCTTGTGTCACCTGACGAGCAAAGCGGTCGAGAATTGAGTATCCCCTCTATTTGAGCCAGAACTGTGGAATATTCTTCAAAAGTTAGTACACTGCCACCAACGACTCGGCGAAGGTGCAGCTTTATGGATCTTACGCAAGATTCCCAAATGCCGCCAAAGTGCGGAGCAAAGGGGGGAATGAAGTGCCAGTTTATGCCTCGTCCAGCTATAAAGTTTGCCAAATCCTCATCTTGACATTGGGACTTGGCCAGTCGTCTCATCTCGTCGAGCTCTCGATGGGCCCCTTGGGAATGTTGTCCCGTTGTCGGAATACAGATCCGAGATTGGACCTCGGCGTTACCAGAAACGTTCCAAGGCGGCGGTGAAGGCTGAAGTCGTCAGAACGCTCACAATTTCAATATGTATGGCCTTGGTTGATAGGCAAACAAAAATAGCGAACCAAGCCTTCCCGAATTTGGGTGTTCGTCCTTTCGTCAATTTGATCGATACTGGGCCTGCGTAGTCCAGTCCAGTGTGAAGAAAACATCTAAGGGGCTGTACTCTGGGTACAGGCAAATTGGCCATGATTTGCGCACTGGTTGCGCGTCTTTGCATGAAACAGGGTTTGCATCTGAAAACAATTTTTCGTACGATATTGCGCAATCCTAGGATCCAATACTGTTGACGCACACTATTGAATGTGCCGTCCACACCAGCATGGAGAGTAGCAATGTGTTGATGTCGAACCAATAAGACGGCAACAGGCGAAGTCTTCGGGATGAGTATGGGATGTTTGGCGTTGTAATTTAAATTCGATTTGTCAATGCGTCCTTCAATACGCATTAACCCGTGGGCATCTATGAATGGGGTGTATCGAATCAACCTTGATTTGACTCGAAGCGGACATCCTTTGCTAAGCGATTCATACTCTTTGGGGAAGGCACTCTTTTGGACGTACCTTAGCAGCTTGTTTCGAGCATCTTGGATCTCGGTTGGTTAGCAAGTGCGCGGCGTTCAATTCTAATCGCGGAATTGATATGGGTTTTAACGGCGCGACACGCGTTTTCGATGCGATCAGTGTGATCCGGTAGTCAATTCCGATTTTGACTCTACTATAGACGACGGCGCCATAGGCGTGGGATGACGCGTCTGCGAATCCATGCAATTCGATTTCTTGATAGGGCGACGCGATGTTGCGCGGTATACGACAGTTGGTGAGCGTTGCGAGCTCCTTGCGAAATAGTTGCCAGCGAGTATTTAAACCATCCGTGAGTGGTTTGTCCCAGTTTAACGCGCTAAGCCAACTTTCTTGAAACAGGATTTTGAGCATTACTGTAGCAGGAGCATAGATTCCAAGGGGGTTATATATTTTTGCCAGCTCCGACAAAAGGATTCGTTTGGTTGGTACCTCCTTGGATTCAGAACCATTGAGATTGATTGACAAATCGTCACTACAGGGATTCCAATGCAATCCGAGAATTTTCACAACTTCAGTATCGTCTTTTGAATCGCTGGCAATGGGTACTGGTTGATATTCACAAATATCCTTGGGTAGCGTTCTCAGCAGCGACCAGCAATTTGAGCTCCATTTGCGAAGAATGAATTTTGCTTCTCCCAGCAGCAGAATAAGTTCATCCTTGAGTGCGATGAGTTCATCAGTGGAGTCGCAACCAGTGGGAATGTCATCGACATAGGCATCCCGTGATAGAGCAATAGCAGCCAATGGGTAGGTGCTGCGATAATCATCTGCGAGTTGCTTCAACACTCTCACAGCTAAGAAAGGTGATGGAGCCAATCCATATGTGACGGTTAACAATCGATAGTGTTGAAGGGGTGCGCTTTCATCTGAGCGCCAAACAATGCGTTGGTAATTGGTGGGCTTGGGTAACACCAGTATTTCTCTAAACATTTTCTCTATATCGGCACAGAGAACATATCGATGTTGGCGGAATTGAATGCAAACTCCAAACAAATCTCGTTGAATGGGTGGGCCTATGTGTAAGCGGTCATTGAGGGAATATCCTTGGTCATCTTTTCCAGACCCGTCGAACACAACTCGACACCTGGTGGTCGAACTTGAGGGTTTCAAAACAGCGTGGTGGGCCAAATAGACGCAAGTTTCTGGGTCTTCATCTATTTGCTCATCTCTGAGGAGCTCCATGTGTCCTCTGCGTAAGTCGTCTTCCATGAAGTCATCGTATTGTTGTTTGAGTGTTGGCGATCTTCTAAATTGACGCTCCAACGATCCTAAGCGTTTGATGGCTTGTGGCAAAGTTGGACTAATTGGTGGGTGAATGGGTATTGATCGATATAAGCACCATCCTTGTTGCGTGAATGGGTTGTAGCGAAGTGATGTTCAACTGGATCACTTGCCTCTATGGTAGCCTTGGGCGGCTGAACGTTGTCCATCTCCAAGAAAGATCGAACCAAGACATCTAAATCTTCTTGAGCATGGAATGACAGTGCGGGCTGTGTGGCATCATTGGCAGCGAAATAGGTACCTGCAATGACCCAACCAAATTTTGTATGAAAAGCAAAAGGGCAATCTTTACCAAATGATTTTTGTTCTCCTATGTAGAGATTCCAAAGTTGATCCGAGCCGAGTATGACATCTATTGCACTCGGCTGATGGAGAGTAGGATCTGCCAGCTCCATCTGACAAATCTGCGTCCAAAGTGGTGAGCTCGTGTTAATCGCTTGCGCTGGAATCGATGACGTTAGTAACCTCATGATTAACGCAGTGACTTCAACAGAGTCGCTTGATATCCGCGAAAGTAGTTGAATCTTGGCGCGCCCTCTAGTGAATCCAGCACTATTAGCGGCAAGACCTGCAACTGAGATTCGGGCGTGTGTTCGTGGAACACCAATTCTTTGTATGAATGCTTCTGTTGCCAATGTGGCGGTTGAACCTGTATCGAGCAGCATCCTACAGGTAGTCCTATTACCCCATGCGTCGATCACAGTAGCTAGTACAGTTGGCAAGAGTGTCTGAGTTGTGGTGACGTAAGCAGCTTCCAAAGTGTGATGGCTAACAACAGCAGGAGCAGCGTCTGCAATCCTAGCGCTCGAGGTGAGATGGCTGGCGTCCGTACTCTGTGTTAGGTGAACATGTCCATGAGAAGCGGGTGGCTGCTCAACATGAACCAATGTGTGGTGCCTCGCCTAGCAAAGGCGACAATTAAAGTTGGAGTTACAATTCTTGACTATGTGTTTTCCACTAAGGCAATTAAAACACAATTTGTTTTGATTTACGAATTTTCTGCGAGAATTTACATCAAGATATCGAAACTGTGTGCAGCTATTAATGGTGTGACCCTCGTTGCAATATTGGCATTGCAGATCAGCTGTTTTCTGCACAGTGGTATGATGAACCGTAGCTTGGCGTCGATTATGCGTGTTGCGTGGTGTAGCTACCTGGCATGACTCCAAAGCGTCACAACGACTCGTAAGAAAAGTGAGGAAATCATCTATGGTCACAACTTCGGCTTTAGACACACTGCTTTTTGCCTATAGCTGGCGTGTCTCGTTGTCCAATTTTAGCAGCAAAATGTGTATGAGCCATGGATCTCGCTGTTCACATTCTAATGCACTCAATCCTCGAACAACCTTATCAGCGCCATCGACAAGCTTACGTAACGTGCCCACGCTGGACCCACTCGTGCCGGGCAGCGTAAGAAAATTGGTTATGAAAGAACGAATGATTAGCGGTTTTTTGTTGTACCTTTGCTCTAGCTTTTCCCATGCCTTGTCATGCCCATGCCTTGTCATAGTTGTCGTTGGTAACTGCGATGTGTTTGATGAGACCCAGAGCTTCACCATCCAGATAAGACTTTAGGTAGTGAAACTTCTGGCACTTGCTTAAGGTCGACTTTTTGTCCACCGAACCTAAGAACAAGTCGCTAAATGGAGGCCAGTCCTCATAATTACCAGTGAATGTGGGAATTTTAGTTCTCTCAAAATGTAAGTCTGAATTGTCATCTTTCCCCTTAATGGTTTCCAATAACTGAGCTTGGTCAGCTATCAGACGATCGAGTTGCTCTCCCCCTGCAGGAGGTGGGTTGGCATCACATGCACGTAACCCTCTTGTAGCCACTGCTAGCAAGCTATATGTCTGGTAATATTTATCGTCGTACTCGCCAAAGTCGATATTGGGATCGACAAAATCGGGATTGTCCTGGTGTCGGCACAGCTCCTCGGTCAACTCCAAAAAAAGCTCAAAACTTGCTTTTAATCTATATAGGCGATGCTCCAAAGCTTCCTCCGATTCCTTGGCCTCGATGGCCTTGGCCGCGTTAGTGTAAGCCCGCGTGATTTGCGACTTACAAAAACCATGTTGTTGGAGAACACGCTTCATTTCCATTACGTAACTTATATGTACTGGCAAGCGAAACAAATTATCACAAATCGGAATTCAAACTACAATTAGGCTGGGATCCTGCTGATCCTGTCCTTTATCCGGCTCGAAGGAAAAAATTTGTTGTATGGTTCGAAATAAGTGGACTGTATTAATCGTTTTCCGGGTTGAGGTTAGAACTTTATTTGTGATACAATGTACATATGAAGTTTGAGACGTGCTGCAGGCGGGACTGTATAAATGCAACTAAACTAAGATAAGAAATCAATGTGTTAGCGAAGCTAGGTCTTGCGATCTTTGCCTCCCACTCTGTTGTCATGCGTGTGCAGTAACTGTTGATCAGTGGGAAGCAAACGATGCGTTCACAAACAAATTGGTGGGTGAGAGCAGACAATGAAATTACAGCACTTGGCACAAGAATAGGTCTAAAGGTCATCTAATTCCTAAACAGCTTTATTGTATAACATTAAAAAACGAACTAATAAATAAAAGCTTTAAGAATGATAAATAAAAGTGTTTATTATTCTATTATGCTTTAAGTTTTCGAAAAACTATCTTTGTAAAGAACAACACAAGTATCAGTCTGGCCCATTTTTTCTACTCATATATTTCTTTTATTCAGCGATAGAGTCAGAAATAATGAAAGATTGCTGTACGACACACTAATGATCAGAAATAATGAAAGATTGCTGTACGACACACTAATGATTATCTTATAGCTGAGGGAGGGAGCTGACAAGGGACACAGCGACAAAGCAATAGAACAGGCTTTAACCACCAGGGCCAGCGTAAACTCAAATTTCTCCATCCAAAAGCCTGCACCAAAGTCTAAAGGAGTATGAGGAAGCTCGCACGAGAATATTTGGGGAAGACAAAGAAGAAGAATGGGAAAAGGATAGTCGGAATTATCGAAAAATTCAGCAGCTACGACAGAGAGACGCCGATGCCAAGGCTCTTAAAACAAAAGTCGCATCTGTTGTTTCGATGGAGGATGACAACCGGTTTTTCGCAAAGACTAAAGAGAGAAAGTCATAGCCTTGCTAGATTCTGCAGCCAGTGCAAACTGCTTCGGTAAACGAGCTGAGCCATTTCTGCAAGGTCAAGAAGGAAAAATAAGACGAATGTCGGGGCAGAAAGTGCGCACAGCTAATGATAACCCTTCCGGTTCTGTGGAATGCTTTCACAAAAGATTTAGAGTTTTTACTAGTGCCAGCGATGCAGCAAGCTTTTTATTTCGGGATTGATTTTTGGAGGGAGTTCGGACTGGCCATCATTATCTCATTAGAGATGAGTGGGATAAATTGTAATTCGAAGAAAGATAAGAACCACAGTGTTAGTGAAATGTATGTTTTAGAAGAGCCTGAGGGTCCCGAAACAGCGTATGCTCCACATATACTTTCTGCCATACAAAAGAAGCAACTTGAACTGGTCAAATAGACTTTTCCATCCTGCGAAATACTAGGATTGCGAAGGACAGACTTAGAGAACACGTAATCGAGGTAACAAATGAAGGGATTCCTATTATGCAACGCCATTACCCAATATACCCAATATACCCAGCAAAACAAGCACTATTGTTTGGAGAAATAGACCGTATGCTAAAGTTATGTATCATAGAGGAAAGTAACAGCAGCTGGAGCTCGCCCGTTACTTTGGTAGTGAAAGAGGTCAAAGTGAGAATGTGTTTAGATGCCCGAAAAGTCAACGAACGCACAATAAAAAACGCCTATCCACACCC
Organism: Lordiphosa magnipectinata; assembly: GCA_037044535.1. Taxonomy (NCBI): domain Eukaryota; kingdom Metazoa; phylum Arthropoda; class Insecta; order Diptera; family Drosophilidae; genus Lordiphosa; species Lordiphosa magnipectinata. The sequence goes on along the minus strand of JBAMBO010001802.1, from coordinate 522,633 downwards.
ACATATAGAGGGAATTCTCAGTCGTTTACAGGACACGCACTATATCTCAGCGATAAACCTCAAGGACGCGTTTTGGCAAATCCCATTGCAGAAAAAGAGCAGAGAGAAGACCGCGTTTACGGTACCTGGACGGTCTCTGTACCACTTCACGTCCATGCCTTTTGGACTATGCAACGCTGCGCGAAGGATGTGCCGTCTTGGATGATTGATGATTAATTGGTATGTTCCCCTTCCTTTGTGACACATATGGAAATGCTGAGACAGATTAGTGGATACTTGGCCAGGTCGAAACTTACGATAAATGTCGATAAGAGCAAATTCTGCTAGAGGCAAGCAAGGTACCTGGGATATGTAGTAGGAGGCAGGCTTATTAAAACAGATGACTCCAAAATAAAAGCTGTTCAAGACTTTCCTAAGCCAAAAACAGTAAAACAGCTGCGCAGGTTTTTGGGTATGACGGTGTGGTACAGGAGGCTTATAAAAAACTATGTAGTGCTATCAGCACCACTCCATGACAGTTTGAGCAAGGATCGGATCAAGCAGTTTGCGTCAGGAGCAGAAGAGGTGAAGGCATTTGAGGCACTAAAGGCTAACATGGTCTCAGCTCCAGTTTTGGTCACTCCGGATTTTGCAAAGCCTTTTGTCATACAATGTAAAAGTAAAATTGGCTCAAACAGCTCCTCCAGGAGGGCCAGGGCCAAGCTTCTCTCAATCTCTTGGCGTGTGTGCTTATAATTTTTCGCACAAGAGAAAGGGACCTACAGTTTAACGCCGAATCCGAACGGCAATAGTTAGAGAATTTTTGCTTTTTCATGGCTAGTTACTTCACAGCTGGCGCCAGTAGCTGGTGAAGGTGATCGGGTGTGTAAAAGCTTTTTTCAAAGAAAGAAAAAACTTATTCTATTAGATGGTCCGAAGCGGGATCGAACCCACAACCTCCCGCACCAGCAGCCACACATACAACTGGTACGCCACGCCCGACCACAACAATGTGATGCGTCAACAACTGGTGTGGGAGGAGTACTTTTTCAAGTGGATGAGCAATGCAATGAGCACCCCATAGCCTACATGTCCGCCAAGTTAAATAAGGCTCAAAGAAATTAGAGCATAACCGAGCTGGAGTGCTAAGCGGCCGTACTTAGCGTTAGCAAACTCCGTGCCTATGTAGAAGGCGTGCCTTTTAAGGTTATTACTGACCACGCCAGCCTGAAGTGGCTAATGGGGCAAAAGGATTTGGCAGAAAGACTTGCTCGATGGAGTTTGAAACTTCCAGCTTTTGATTTTTTGATCGAACACAGGCGAGGGTCGCAAAACGTGGTGCCAGATGCTCTTTCGCACATACACATGTATGAGATTAAGGTGGGAACAGCAAAGGATGTGGATGTGCAAAGTAATTTGTAGGATACCGCATTCCAGTCGGACGATTATCTGTCATTGGTAAGAGCAGCCGAAGAGAAGATTAAAAATATTCCTGATTTATGCACATCAGGCGGATTTTTATAAAATCGAGAATCCGATAGACGATGATAGGGCGTGGAAGGTTTGGGTTCCAGAGGAGCTGCGAGAGGATTTGGTATGGAGAGCACATCATGCAAAAGCGGCAGGCCATGGAGGAATTCATAAGACTATAGCGAGACTGCGACAGGTATATTATTGGCCTGGATTGGTTTCAGATGTGCATCAAATGGTGAAAGAGTGCGAAATCTGCAAAGGAACAAAATCCACCAGCCACACGACCAGACCACCAATGTGACAGCAGCAACTCACTGACAGACCGGTGCAGAGGCTGTATATTGACTTTATGGGACCTTATCCGAGAACAAAAGCCGGAAACACTGTGGTTTTTGTGTGCCTAGACCAATTTTCCAAGTATGTTTGGCTACATCCCATGCGCAAAGCAGTTGCAGAAGAAGTCGTGCGTTTCCTTGAGGTTTCTTATTATTTCAAATTTCACATATTTCATCAATTTGGTGTCCCAGGATTTGTACATTCGGATAATGGGAAACAATTTGTGTCAAAAATAATCGCAGATTTTCTGGAGAAATATGGTGTAAACCATATAAGAACCGGTTTCTACTCGCCACAAGCAAACGCAGCAGAAAGAGTTAGCCGTTCTGTGTTACAAATGCTTAGAGCTTCGATTGGGACAGATCAGCGGTCCTGGGATATCCATCTTAGTCAGATAGAGTGCACTTTGCGGATTGGGTGACACAGTTCCATAGAAATGGAACCATTTTATGCGATGTTTGGTGCCCGTATGTTTACGCACGGCACAGCATACCCTATTTTGAGACAAATTGGAGGGATTCGAGCTGCGGATCAGGACTTGCACCAAGTTGATGAAATGGCCTTGATCAAGCAAACGGTGTATCAGGAACTCGAACAGGCTCCCCAGAGAGCTAAGAAAACGTATAATACCCGCAGCAGAGAAGTAAAATACTCAGTAGGCCAAGTCGTATATAGACGGAACTTTAGGCAGAGCAACAAGGCAGACGGATACAATGCGAAGCTTGGTCCTAACAGAGTACGTTGTGTAGCTTGGAAACGAAAAGGGCAGTCATTATATGAACTCGGAGATTGCCAGGGCCGTAGCGTTGGTTTGTTTCACGCTAAAGATCTGTTCACCACATAAAGAAGGAAATCTCAGGATCGTGGACAGAGACCACAGGTTTGTGCAGGTCAGGGATGGATTGGGAGCAGGCTACATACATTTTTTTTTCGGACTCATTGTATACCAGGAGGCATCGATAAGTCCGAGCCTGTTATGTAGGCCTGTTGGCTAGAAACCGTTGTAGGCAGGTGTGCCTGTATTGCTTCGCCCAAACAGTTGCCGAGGGTCCACAGGCCGCGAAGACAGCACAAAGAAATTTATTGGGAAGTAGCCGATCAGCCTGACAGTCGTCAAATCAAAGGCAATCAAAACGGTCGAAGTTTATTTCGGTTTGCTGTGCGGTAACTTTTTTTGTGGAACAGAAGTCAAAGTTCAGAGCATTGCAATAGCTATTTTATAAACAAATTTTTGTTGTGTGTAAAAAAAAAAATAAAATTAAAAGAGAGTGCAACCAACAAGAAAGAAAAAGCAAGCAAAGACGGCGAAAGGCCAAGCTTAAAAGGGCACTGAGTACGTGTTTCTTCGCTCAAGCCAACAATCATCCAATGCGAAAAAATTGTTAAAAAAAAAAAACAATCCAACAGGTACACAGACGGAAGCAAGAAAGCTAACCCAACAGCAACATTTTTTTGATACATTTTTATTTGTATATGTATAACGGCAGAATCAGAAGGCATCCGCAATCTAGGCACGGCGAATTGGCTCTCACTAGGCCACTAGCCAACACCACTACTTAAAACTACCAGGCGCATCCAGCAGTACCGCTTAGTCTACAATTCGAGGAGAGGAATAGACGACCAACAACAGATCACAGGCAGCAAGAGCGGATAGCACTGGCGAAGGCGAAGACTTCGGCTGGTCCGACGTGAGCACCGTGGAGGTGGGAGAGAGAGATCCGGGGGCAATGTTAGGCAATTTCTGCCTAATGACATAGATTGTTTGTTGTTGTCTGTGTATAATTTTTGACTACTGTGATTGGTCGTTGTTTTGCTTGTTTTTTCTTTGCGATCCCATCAGTCAACAGGTGCAGTTTCTTCCGTCGTTGCTGGCGCCACCAACAAAAGGCGGGTGAGTACATACTTACTCATATGGAATGCAACTATCCATATCCAAATTTGCTGAGAATTAGACTTAAACGACCCCACACAGTAGAGCAATAGTAAGAGCATATTTGACATAATCTCTAATACCAAGCAGTACATTAAAAAAGTCACCGTTAACATGTGTTTGAATTAAGAGGATGCAAACGATGTCTTAAATGAAAACAAAAATCAAACGGTTTTCTTTTTTTTGGCATATCTAATTTCTTTTGTTTTGAGTAGGTATCAACTACTTATTTGATCAGCAAAAATATATAAGAAAAGAAATAAATATGAAGTTTAAGGCTAGAGTTTAGAATTTGTAGTAATATTAACATGAAGCAGATCAATTGTTATTCATATTTAATTATAACGTTATAAATTGAAAAAAAAAATCATGAGTTGCTAAAGTAATTTTTAGTTTAGTTGGAATGGAATGCGGCGCCTGCGCTGGTGCGGCGATGACAGCAAAAATACAGCCAAGCGCATTTACTTGTGAATAAAAACGGACTAAGACAGCAATAGGGGACTAGCAATTTCTGGCCAACGCTAGTCCAAGGCTACGCGACTGCGTGGAAAGGGGTGGGTAGGCCAAGCCGCCGATCAGCAATTGGTAATCAAGCCAGAGAACTACTGAGAGGCGTTTGTGTGTATGAGTGCATGTGTGTGTGAAAGACATTCAGCTCAGGCGTGAGTGTGTATGGTTGTGTGAGTGAGTGTGAGTGGCACGAAACTATAAATGTATTGTGATTGTTCAGCGTTGAGTGTGAAGGTGCTCTGAAGGACCACCCCGCATACGGCGAGCCGAGCCGGGCTGCCAGCGTGCCAACAGAGAGCACGGGCCTTCTCAATGGGACAGGTACTGAACATAACGATAACGATAACGATAACGATAACGATAACGATAACGATAACGATAACGATAACGATAACGATAACGATAACGATAACGATAACGATAACGATAACGATAACGATAACGATAACGATAACGATAACGATAACGATAACGATAACGATAACGATAACGATAACGATAACGATAACGATAACGATAACGATAACGATAACGATAACGATAACGATAACGATAACGATAACGATAACGATAACGATAACGATAACGGTAGTCTACTCTATATATAAGAGTGAGTCCTGACTGATTCATTCACTGACTGACAGACTGATTGGCAATCAACACAGAGCGTGAACGGTAAGAGATAGAATTCTGAAATTTGGACAGGTGTTCTCATTAGTGTTGAAAGTGAGCACTACGACGGGGTTTCAGAATATTCCATAGCGTCGAAAAAGTTTGTATATAAAACTTTTTTGTTTCATCCGATTGACTTGAAATTTGGTTTGTAAGCATAGTACGCCAAATAATTTGAGACGTGTTTTCCCGATTTTGGAAAATCCGCCCACGAGTAAAATGGCCGTAAAATTCTGCAGGCAAAAAACTATTTTTCATCCGATTGAGTTGAAACTCGGTTTGTAGGGATAGAATACGGAATTTGGAATGTGATTTTCCAATTTCGGAAAATCCGCCCCCAGGCGTGAAAATTCCCGGAAAATTTTGTATGCAAACAACTGTTTTCCATCCGATGGGCTTGAAAGAATAGAATAAGAAATAATTTGAAATAAGGCTGTAACGGTAACGGTAACGATAGCTGTAACGATAGCGGTAACGATATCAATAACGATAGCGATCTAATGGGACGCAGCGAAGCGCGACGGGTACTATGCTAGTTTATACATATATAGAGTAGACAAGTAAGAAAGTCGGTCAAGCCCGATTGTAATATACTCTGTACCTGCAGTAGCAGCTGACAGCAGCGCTGCTGCAGCGAAGGTTAATTTGGTCATAACTTAAGTATCCGAGTTCATCCGATCTTTGGCAAATGGATAAAAAATCTTGATTTGAAGGATAGATATTATATGACGTTTTTTCCAAATTGCGGGGGCGGTAGGGGACGTGGCAAAAATTTAAAATAAACTAGATCTGCCTGCAAGTATAAGAAGCTTTTGTCTTATACATGTTAAACCTCCATCTCTCTCCATCTCTGAGGTCTGTTTTCTCATAAAGCCTGACAGACAGACGGACAGACAAATGGACAGAGAGACGACATGGCTATCGACTCTGCTGTTGACGCTGATCAAGAATATATATACTTTAAAGGGTGGGAAATGTTTTCTTCTCCCTGTTACATACTTTTGCACAACTTCATGATCCTCTTTTACCCATTTTCAAAGGACCTTTCAAAGGACCTACAGTTTAACTTATGGTATTGTACTACAAGTTCCCACCTTGCGACTGCAGACAAAAAATAACCTATTAGTAGATAAACATATCTACTATCAACGAATGGAGCACTCCCACCTAGGATTTATGAACTCCCCAAGATTTACAGAGAGAATACGCCTTTACGGCCAATATGTTCAATGACGAATATTTTTTATGCGAGTATCTGACCAATCTTCTTAAAAACTTGACAGCCCAATCCGAATACAATATAAAAAACGCGACAGACTTTAAACAAAGAATAAATAGCACCTATATCTATGACAATGAGAAGTTAGTATCGTTTGACGTGGTGTCAGTATTTCCCAGAATACCAACAGAACAGGCCTTGGAAGTCATACAAAAATATTGGAACGAGATTGAGGAACATACGGATATACCAAAACAGCTTTTCATGGAAATCGTAAGATTTGGTATAACAGAAAACAGATATCTTAAATATGAAGAGAAAATATACATCCAATACAAAGGCCTACCAATGGGATCCTCAGCATCGTTGATAATTGCAAATATCGTAATGGAAAAAAATTTTGAGCAAGATGTCTTACACAAGCCAAATATGTAGACGAAACACAATCTTTTGGAGAGAGAGAGAGAGCAACTTTGAGATGCGCGTATAACAGCGTATAACGCATATAACAGCGAATAAGGCATAGAACGCGTAACGAGCGAGGAAATGCTAACGACGGCATTAACTGGTACAGAGTATCTGTTGCCCGTCCGACTAGTTTTCCACCACCGCCAATGAGAAAAATGGAAACAGCTCAAACACATTTAATGGCACGTTGTCTCTTATATATTTGCGATGATCAAATCCAGATTCACTCAGGTAGCCGTAGCTATAGTATGATGTAGCTGATGTATGTGGTGGATGCTAATCTTGGATGTGATGGTGGATGCTTTAAAAAACTGCAATTTGGCTTAGGTTAGGTCGGGTCACAATTTTCCATAAACTTAGTTCTTACCCTAGTCTTCGTCTCTCGACAGCGAACAATCAACTCAATTAGAGGTTGGCCACGAGGTTTGGCTTCACCTATTATTACATTTGATTCAGAGCAGCTGAATGTGTCTTACTTATGCATAGATAAAGAACAGTTAAAAATTGCAAGCTCAAAGCGAAGAGTGTTAAACTGTAACTTCGCTGTGAGCTGCCTAGCATAGTTGTTGTTGTCTTTACTTGCGGATTGCATTTGATATGAATAGCAGGTGTTTTGGTTATATTTATTTTGTCTGCTGCTGTGCTTAATTTATTGGCAGACCTAAATTTCGGCATTAGTATCTTTTAGTCGGACTTGACCGACTTTCTCACTTGTTTTTCTTAGAAAAATTGCCTCTTTAATTCAGAACACAATTTCTATTTTTTTAGAAAATTTTCTTAAAAATAAGGCTTTTGGCCTTTTTTAAGGCCGATTTTCTAAAAATTAGGGCAAAAAAGGCACTTTTTAGCGCGAGTTGCTTTTTTGAGTGCTTATACAGACATTTACTTAACCATAATAAAAAACAAATCAGTTTCAAACTCCACAGCTCACAAAGCGGACGCCGTGCACTGTAGGAAGAATTAATGCGTTTAATGTTTCTAGACTTAAATTAAGAAAATTGTTGGTTTTTAGCTATATTTGTGTTACAGCCGTGAGACAAATCCCGACGGGGTTCGAAATATATTGGAGAAAAAGGAAATTGGAATTTGACTTAAGATAAGATTGGTGAAGACATTGTTAATTAAATATTTTTTTAATCATCTTATGAATACAAACTTTTGACTTTTTATGGCAAACACACGCGAATAAACTTGATAATTTATGTTCACATATGTACATGTGTATAGCTTGCCTACCCACTTTGTTTGGACTTAAGTTTTAAAATTTGATAATTTTACCGGTCCATACTGGTACGTACCGGCATACCGAAAAAAAAATCTAGGAACCGATAATGGACCGAATATCGAAATAAAACGAGAGCGTAAGTTAAAGTCGGCTCTAACCGACTTCGATATACCCGCTACTCATGGAAAGAAATGTTCAATAATCTTCATGTGTCCCCCTGGGGGACAGCCGAAAAGTATGCAACATATTTTTACTCGGCTATTTATCATCCGATCTTGATGGAAATTTCAGGGCTTATTGACATCGCGAATATAAATGTAAATTTTAAATTTTAGATCGATATCTTAAAAATTGTGGGAGTTATTGAACATTTTTTATTGTGGGGGCGGGGGTGGGCGTGGCAAAAATTTGAAATAAACTTGATCTGCGTGCAGACAATAGGAGTCAACATTTCTAATTTGGTTGCTCTAAATCTTCTAGGCTCTGAGATCTAGCAGTTGATACAGACGGCCGGACAGACGGACTGACGGACATGGCTATATCGACTCGGATGTTGAGGCTGATCAAGAATATATATTATTTAAATTTTCGGGAATGATTCCTTATGCCTGTTACATACATTTGCACGACTTTAGTATATCCTATCACTCTACGAGTAACGGGTGTATAAAAACTAAAACAGAACATTTTACCGAAACAGAAGTTTCGGTAAGTACCGGAACCGGATCCGAAATTCGATTTGGTTTGATTCTCTAGTTTTAAGTCATGCAAAATCTGCAATCATGGCTATTTAGCCAAGTTTTCATCGAAATTAGGTCAAATTATTTGATTGTGGGACCTTAGCTTGGGACTCCTTTTCAAACATATTTTTTCTTTGTCAGCTACACTATATAGTTGTCCGATTTTCATCAATCCTGGTAGAATTCTGAAAAAGCAGAGAAAACTACTAAAAACGTGGTTTGGGGTCGTTTGTATTGAAAACAAACAACATTTTCCTCGCTAAGTCTAGTTTTTCGTCCGATCGTTCCCATGATACAATGAATTCAAGGTAGTGCAAACACAATCGATTTCGCATGGGCATAACTTTGTGAGTCTGTGAAGTCATTTGTCAGACAAGTCGTAGGTTTTGAATTTGAATTTTTATTTTTAACTTGATTTAATTATTGATATAATTTTTATTCATTTTTATTTTGGCTACCAAATCACACATTTTAAAATATTTTAACAAATAGAAAATTGTGAGTCTGTGACGTCACATTGTATTTTTTTTTGTTTGAGCGACGCATTGCACTACCTTCTATTTTTGTATAATGGATCGTTATTATGGCAGCTATTATATGCTATAGTGATCAGATCCGAACGGTTGCGAAAAATGTGCAGCGGATCTTTACCAAAAGACTTCGGAGATGCTTTCTTCTATGCGTTAGAAACATCTGAACAATTTTAATATACCCTCCCCAGGGGTATAAAAATAGAAAGGGTGGTAATGATTTTAAATGAGTTTTGTATACAGAACATGAATATGTTTTGAGAATTGGTCCATCTCGTCTGGATTTTTGGTAGTTTGAGCTTAAAGTACACTCAGAAAATTATTTTTCCATATTTAAGAAAATCGCATATTTAGAAAAAATTTCTTTATATAAGAAAGATTTTTCTGAATTTTAGATTAGTTGCCCTGAAATTTTGTAGAAAAAACTTTATAAAATGTAAATGCAAGTGATTTTGATTTTGATTCTGATTTTAATTTCGGTGTGACCAGATAAACTGCAGAAAATGACAAAAAAAAACTGTCACACAAAATGAAAATCAAAATCAACCTCAAGGCTGATTTTGATTTTTCTGTCTAACTGATTGTGAGAAACAATTGCACGGCTTTTACATTTTGTGATTTAAGTATGGAGGAACAGGTACGTCTTATGTGTTGGTCACTAGTTTACTTCAAATCATAAGTTTATGATTGCTTAACATATTTCAGGGTGCAAGCGAAGGTATTTTAAAGCTAAAACGCACCAATATTATGAAGTGGTCGCAGCCGAAAACAAAAGAATTTTTGGAACTGGTGTTAGAGCTAATTAAAGATTCGCCTGAGTTGGTCGAGGTAATCTTAAGTAAATTTTATTTGTCCTTAATATATGATCATTATTAATGTAATATTCTTGCAGAAACCAACCGCAAAAAAATTTTATTCCCGTGTGATTGCTAGGTCTGAAACATTTAAAGACGTTAAGCACCTCGCACTGAAGAATAAAATGCGGACCTTGAGGACACAGTATATAAGTGCATTGGAATGGCGAAGCAATACAGGTGCCGGTCTGATATCCGAAGGCGACGACCGTACTGTTGCAGGTATGGAAAAAATCACAATTTATACAAAGATTTTTTTATTACCCAGCACAAGCACAAATAGAGAATTTGAAGAAATTAACCGATAAAGGCGGGAAGATGACGGTGGTGGTAGAGTTTGCAACGACCTCGGCTATACAAACTATTCTGAAGAAATCCAAACAGCTTAAGGGAACAACTGTGTACGTGGAAAAGGATTTAACGGCTAGGAGACAATTGCAGAAACGGTTGATGCTTACGCTGCGAAAGGACATACTTGCTGTTAATTCCACTAAACGAATTTATGTTAGAGATGACAGGATGGCAATCGAAGACAAATGGTTTTATTGGAACAGATCTGGCGAGCTCAGTGTGACAACAATCCAGCAGAACAGATCCTACAAAGTCTCTACGGTGCTAACTTCACACTTAATACCAAATTTGAAGATGTGGAGGGCCGATCAAAAAACTAAAAAAATGCAGAAATCCCGAAATAAATATAAAAATTGTAGCTTATAATATATCAGGTTTAAGGAGTAAACTATTATATTAGAATTTTATAAACTATGTAAACAATCACGAAATATTTTTCCTTTTCGAAATATTTATCGAGAGAAACTTTGAAGAGCTGGCTACATACTTTCCTGGACACTGCCTACATTGGATCCCGGCAAAGCGCCGATGCGCGAGAGGGCGGGCAAGCGGAGGAAGTTTGTACGGCATTCAAAACACCCTAACCAATGTATTTAGCTATACCAACAGTGAGGAGGTTGCAGCGGTAAAACTTACACGGCAGTTGCAGACATGGCTTATAGATCAACAGTATCTAAACTGTAACCATTGGAAGCACGATTTCGAAAAATTGTATAATTATGTGCTGCAGTGCGCAGAAGAAAACATTATGATTGTAGGAGATCTAAACGGGCGAATTGGCGAAAATCAGATTATTACAGAAGACCTGAAAACGGCGCATGGTTTTGCTCTTTTAATCAGAGAATCGAGGGATCGGAAAAGGGACACAAATGGGTGCCAAATCATCGAGATGTGTGAAACACTGAGTTTGACAGTCCTAAATGGAAGAACTTCTGGAGATGCTATGGGTGAATACACGTACATGAGAGGAGATACCCCATCTACTATTGACTACTGCATAATAAGAGGAAAATGGCATGAAATGGTAACTGACGTCACTGTGGGAAACGAGGTATTTTCGGATCATCTACCAGTAGTAACGCAATCTAATATACGCCCAATAATTGCCAACGACAAGGAGAACAAACTACTGCCACAGCTGCGGTGGGTGCAGAACATGGCTGATCAGTATAGAGACCGCTTAAACGAACTATTGGGAAATCAAATGCTGAACTCAACTGATGGAAATTACACAATTGAGATGCTACAAAAATGTATAACAACGGCGGCCAAATGTAAGGGAAGAAAGTCAACGGAAAGAAATTTTGTTCAACCATGGTTTGATAAGGTATGTGGGGCAGCCAGAAAACTGTCCTTTGAAGCACTCAAAAATGCTAAGCAAAGCGATTGCGGCAGAGCTAGAGCTCACTACCACCAGACTAATAAAGCCTACAAGAAAGAATGCATCGATAAACGGGCCACGTACTATTTTCAGTTGGAAATGTCCATCTCAAAAATAAGAAACAGCTGGGACTTCTGGGAAATAGCACAAAAACTAAACGGCGGCAAATTAAATAAAGGAATTAAAGCGGAACCAATAGCACTGGCACACTATTTTCAGAAGCTTCTCTATATGAGTCAGCCAGAAATACAACTTTGCTATGCTTAACCCATGATTGAGAACAGCAATCTCGATGTAGCGATTTCAGCGGCGGAAGTTAATATAGCGATCGCAAAATGCAAATGCAAAAAAGCTCCTGGTGTTGATCGCATCCCCGCTGAATTTTTAAAGTAAGCTTCTCCGGTATTTATTGAGTGCCTTACAAATGTGTACAACAATATTATGCTTAACTCAGAGGCACCTGTTTCCTTCCGACTGAATATTATATATCCCATATACAAGAAAGGGGACAAAGTGCAAGCTGAGAATTATAGAGGAATCTCATTTCAAAACGCAATGGTAAAGGTGTTCTCCTCTGTTATTTTGGCTCGTCTAATTGCTTGGGTGAACGAAAAGAAACTGTTCAGCGAGTACCAATCCGGATTTCGAAAAGGCTACTCAACTGTTGATAGCATTTTTGTTCTCACCACTATCGCACAGTATTACTTGGAACAGAAATAAAAGCTTTACATTTTTTTTGTGGATTTCCGTGCAGCTTTCGACACCATTAATAGGAATGCTCTCTTTTACAAACTAAGCAATTTAGGATTATCGTCGAAAATGCTTTCAGTTGTCAAAAGCCAATAAGACAATAAGACGACAGTGTGGGACGGAGACGAATGCTCGGACTGGTTTCAGACAAACAGAGGAGTCAAACAAGGATGCCCATTAAGCCCGTTGCTGCTCGCACTGTTCATCGAAGACCTACATGACTACCTAAGCGGAGGCGCAAGTTTTGGAGCTGTCACTTGTAAGTTACTTATGTATGCCGATGATATGGTACTACTGACCGAAAGTGCGGAAGAGATGCAGTATACAATTGACAAAGTATCTGTGTATTGTAAGCAGTGGAGCCTTATCATTAACACAGAAAAATCCCAAATCATGGTGGTTCGAGATGGCAGAGGGCGCCTTGCAAGAGCGGAGAAGTGAATTGGAAGCTGTGAAGGAATACAAGTATCTAGGTGTTACAGTGACACAGAATATGCGGTTTGAGACACATCTGCGGAACAAATTGGCATAAGCTAGGATTGCAATCAACAGCACGTGGAAAAGTTTTATGTCAAGAAAAAACATAAAACCAAGTGCGAAATATAAGCTTTTTTAAGCAACGGCAAGATCCATTATGCTATATGCAGCAGAGGTGTGGGGTTATGCGGAATCCGGCAGTGTGGAAAAGCTAGCACGTAATTTTGTTAACAAGCTTTTTAAACTGCCAATGAACACACCATCATATGCGATCCACCTAGAGACTGGTCTACCTACCCTGGACAGACATTTTAAATATATTAGAAAAATCATGGATCTACCTCAGAACAGACTTCCTAAGTTAGTCGCTATGCAAATCCTTAGCGACCAATCGCAGTGCTTTGCAGAATGGCACAAAATTTTCCAGGCTAAAAGTATTATTTGCGATATAGAAGACATAGCTGGATGGAGAAGAACGCACGACACTGTACTGGAAAGAATTGATGAAGCCCAGCGGAAATCCTTTGAGGAAACAGCTCGAAGGAGCGAAACTCGGCTTTTGTATAAAGACCTTAACTTCCACCTGGGTCAAATTAATTACTTTAGAGATGATTTTTCGATGGATGCCACAAAAGTATTATTTCAAGCGAGATCCGAGCTGCTGCCCCTCAATTATAGACCCCATATAAGATACGAGAAGTGCACGCTTTGTAACATGAGCACCAGGGAGGATACCTTCAATTTCCTCTCAGAATACCCAATACTGGGAGAACTACGATACAAATACTTCGGAGAAAGGTTCTTCCCAATGGAAAAAACCAGAGACCGACTCAACGGAGAAAATTGGATTACGCTTGCTGCTTGTCTCTCTGCTGCTCTTAAATATAGGCTCAAAATTGTCACAGAGGATTTTTAACAAAATTGATCATTATTTAAACTCCTTACTCCTTATACTAAGCTTTTAAAAATATTATAAAGTGTGCTAACGGCTTATGCCAAGCAAACAATTTGAAAATAAATCTACTACTACTACTACTACTACAAAGATTTTGCAGTTTTATTTACAAAGATTAGAATATATTGAAAAGTTATGCCCAAACTTTGACTTAGTAGAGCAAATTTAGGGACAAAAAAAAAATTCTGCCACAAGGAGTTATCCACTCCGAAAACTGCGATATTTTGGAGGGCTATGAAGACTACGTAGAGCTTCAGCAGAATACTGAAGATATCGATGAGTTGGAGCCTTTAGCTGAATCCCCAGCGTGCTCATCGAACAGGGCATTGCGAGCATCATCGGAACGTGCCCATTTTAGATCAGCCCATAAAAAAGATTCCCTTCTTAATATGGTACTTTGCATGCAGGAGCAGAAATGTAAAGTGGATGACCAGTTATTGGAACTAGAGAAGAAGAAACTAATGGGAAAATGAAAAATTTGATAAGGAACTAATGGCAAAATATCAACAAAAGGCAATGGAACTTGAGCATCAGCAGGAACTGGAGCAAATGGAAATTAACAAGGAAATACAAACGATGGAGATGCAAATGAAATATAAGCTTATGAAATAGTCTAGAACAATGATTAATGTATACTAAAAAATAGGCTTAATACAACAAAAATAAATGCGTTTATTCGATGTTCGTTAAGCGGCATTTGACGAGGTTATTTGACAAGCGTCAGAATCATTTGCGTTATCGACAGCATATGAGTTTGACTCAATGTTAAAATGGTCATCAGAGCTATTTTCCATGATAATGTTATGTAAAATAACGCACACAAACATCCATGACCCAGCTTCTCTGAGTGTATAATCTTCCTTAATCGTTATTTTAAGCTCCTTTAAGCTGCCAAAGCGCGCCTTTAACAATCCAAAGCAATGCTTTATCCGGATTCGATAGCTGCTAAAGCAATAATTAAACGATTTCCTGGAATTTGATGAAAGCTCAGTGGAACCGAACCGAAATGGTGTCAGCAACTGTGGTGTTAGCTTATACGCCCTCCGTCGTCTCCTGCTATCCACTGTAAGTCATCAAAATACGGAGCACTCCTTGTATACAATATACAGTTTTTGAATATTCTGCTATCGTAGACGCTTCTTGGCCAACCAACTACCAAATGACGAATTATTTTATTTCTGTCACATGTAGCTTGTAGCTTTAAGCTATATTGTTGTTTCCGTGAAAAATATGCCTCTGGATCTTGCAACGGTTTTTCAGCTAATTTTATTTCTGTGCCATCAACATAGCCAATGCATTCCGGCAATTCATCAATTGAAGCTTGTGCAAGCGCTTTACGCTCTGCGCAATATGGCCACCGTATATAGCTATCAGCCAGCTTCAAAATCGCCTTAAATACCCTTCGAGTAATTCGTTGAATGGTGCCACCATCACCACGTTTTTACAATGGAGGATCCTTCCCCGTTGGATCCAAGACCATACAGAACCACCATAAGTTGTACGTTAGTTGGGATCTGTTGACTGCTGCGCAAACCATTTAAAACTTCATCATTTTCTATTAAGCTAAAAATAACGAAGCTTTCCCAGTTTACCCTCATGAAGTGCTTGAAACGACACTCGTCCAGATTTGGCAGCACATGGGTTATGAATTGATTGCATTTTGGGACAGAATGCTTGACTTTAGGAATGCCATATCGATATAGTTCTCCTTGGATACCATACATTGACAGTTCATTAAAAATTTGGTTCTGCCTTTTCCTCGAACGATCTGCATTATAAGATGAAACGTTCACAAAACAATAAAAAAGTAGGATTTCAACCTATTCAAAGCTGCGAAAATTCCAAAGTTATATACTCCGAGAGTAAACTATTTTTGATTGATTCAATTAACGCTGTCTTAACAGTTTTCTTTGGCATTTTCCGGAATTTATTAAATTTTCTTTTTTTAATCAAATTTATTTTTAGGTCGTTCCTGCAAAGTGATTTGATTTTGATTTTGTGTGACAGTTTTTTTTTTGTCATTTTCTGAAGTTTATCTGGTCACACCGAAATTAAAATCAGAATCTTGCAGGAACACCCGTATTGTTTTGCTTCTTACACCCCCATCTTCCTATTTATTTTTTTTTTTCAAAAAATTGCCCTGAAATTTAGAACACAATTTCTATTTTCTGGAATAGCATTTTGGTCCTTTTTGAAGGGCGATTTTCTAAAAATTAGTTCAAAAATTACACATTTTAGGGCGAGTTGTTTTTTGAGTGCAGCAAAAAGCTTATTTTGACCCATTTTAAGTCGTTGGGGAACTTGTAAGTTAGTTAAATTAAACTTACAAGCACTTACCTTAGCATAATCATAAAGAACTGTTTCAAAACTTAGAAAAGCGAAGATGTATCATTTTGAATACAAGCATTTTAAAAGCATTTTTCTAGCCTACTGCACTGAACTTGAATTTTAGACCTTTGGGCAGCAGACACTTTTGTTAATTCCAGCACATGTCTTTAAAATGGTATGTCCCCGTTGAAAAGATCGTTGAATTGTTGTTAGTTTGGGTTAGCTTAATTTAAAGTTATGAAACAATACATTGAGATAATTCTTAAGAGAGTCTAAATAAAAGTAAAGAGCAACCCCCGGGACTTAAAGATCAAAGAATAGATACGCTCCTTGTATCCTTTAATGAATCTAATACAGGCAAAAAAAATCTTATGAGAATTCAACGAAACAAAACACATTAAGCAACCTGTTGAAAATGCCCATATACGGTCCTATTAATCCATATTCACTTCACATGGGTAAAAATCAAAAGCCATATTGATACACAAGAAACAGAAAGCGATGAACACATGTGCAGAAATCTAACTGCAAATTTATAATTCCATCGTCTATGTCGACTTGCTTCATTTGTGCATTTGCGCATCAAAAGAGTTGAATAAAACAAATATTCATTTGAAACCTAAATGTGCTTGGTACAATAAATGTGGTAGTACAAATCAGGGCTGCAAGCCGGTTTTGAACCGAACCGGCTCGAGCCCGGAATTCCGATTTTTTTTTTAGTCTGAACCGAACCACGAAGACGAAAATAGATGAACCCGAACCCGTTCCGAACCCAAACTTTTGCTTCGGCTTAAAAAAAAATATCTTCGATTTGTTATTTTCTCCTTTGCGCACACCATCAGATAAAAATGACTTTCTAAAAGGTAGCACAAATTTTTTACTTTTATACCCATTCCGTTCTCAACTTCTACGTTCTTAAAAAAAGACCACGTTCTCCCAAATACACCAGCTGGCAACCCTGGTATTAATTGATGAGCAGTGGTTCGTTCATATGAGTCAACGGAGTCGAGCTAAGTTGTTGCGTAGTATTCGTCGAGTTGTACCGAGAAGTAGAAGTCGCAGTCCTAAAGTTGTCAAAGTCAGTCGTTAAAGTTGCCGGTGCTGTAAAGTTGTCCATGTCCGTAAACACTCCTTTTATAATAATCACAATTAATATGTAATCAATGCAATCATATCAACGGGCTTTGCGCTGATTTACAAATTTGGAAAGGAAGTTGGCCAAGCTCATTTAATTAAAGATCCAGTACGCAGCCTTTCTAAAGGAGTATCTGGACTTAGGCCATATGTCTCGGGCATTCAAGCAGGCAAATACAACACAGTTTGCCTTCCACATCAGTGTATCTTTAAGCTGGACAGTTCGTCTACTAAGGTCCGAATGGTCTATGATGGCTCTGCTAAAACCATATCTGGGGCTTCCCTGAATGATTTGTTAATGGCTGGCCCGACTATACAGCCCAAAATCTTTAATACAATTTTACGGTACCGGCTCTTCATATGTGGAGACATATGCAAAATGTACCGTTTTGTACTTGTTTCTCATCCTGACGAGTACATGCAATGTATTTTATGGTGCAGTGATCCATTCGAAGAAATTGAAGTGTACAATTTGGATACTGTCACTAAAGGAACCAAGCCTGCAGCATTTTTGGCGATCCGTGCCATGCACCAGTTGGCCCTTGACGAGGAAGCTTCGTGGATAATCTCATTACTGGAGGAGATACTGTGGAAGAGGTTGCCGAAATCCGTCATCAAGTTAAAGAGCTTCTGCTTCGGGGAAAATTTCCTATTCGAAAATGGTTTTCGAATGAGCCAGCTGCTCTAGAAGGCGAGTCGGAGGCAGATCAAGAAAATTGCTCAAGTTTGATGATGGAACTGACGTAGCTAAAGCCCTGGGACTAGTATGGGATCCCAGCACGGATCATCTTCTGTTCAAGTTCCCTCCAGTTATTGCCGAAGGATGCATTTCCAAGTGCACAGTATTGTCCTAGATCGCTAAACTCTATGATCCGCTAAGTCTCATATCACCAATTGTAACGAAAGTAAAAACTTTTATGCAGTCATTGTGAAAAGAGGAGCTCAGCTGAGATGAAAGTCTTTCGCAGGTCACCACCATGTGGTGTGAGCTAACATCTCAGCTCTCTATGGTGTAGCGGCGCCTGAAGCGTTTCTTTTGGTTTAAATAAAACGTTCATATTGGGTTTGGATGTAAAAGTATGCTAACGGTTTTGGGAAGGCAAATAAAAAGGTCATCCTAAAAGCAGGCAATACTATTTTTTTTTTGGTCTTTACGTGAGACTGGCTTAAAAGCTAAAACAGCTGATAGCTTGTGGATATAGATAATTATCGTCATCAAATGTAATTAAAAGCTTTTGTTTGACATTTACAATTGTCGCCAAAGCTATTACACAGAGCTTCCGTTCTCTCTCGTTCTTTCTTAACCACACCGCCAAACCGAACAGAAGTATTTTTTTTGAGTGCGAGATTTTATGTTGAGAAAATTCGAGAAAATATTGAAGTGTGTTTAAGAATATTAATTAATACGCGTTAATTAATCCACTAAAAGGAAATCAGTGCGCGTGTTGATTATTGCTTTGGGTGAGTTAGGGTTTCGTCTGCCCACACACCTACTGATAAAAGTTTGTGTACCAGGTCTCACCGCGGCCAGCATCTTGATCTCTGGTGGATCTCTGGTTTATATTTTTGGATTGGTTGAAGCGGATTGAGTCTGCACCCGGTCCTAGGTGCTTGCAATTGCAGAATCCAGCCGGCTCGGCTCCAGGCAGAGCTGCCACGGCCAAGCTGGACCTAACCACCAAACGCAGGCTGCGTTTATCTGTATACAGCCAGCCAGTGGAAGCCTAATTGAGTGCTGACTAAACACCTGAGCGTGGCCTAATCATCTTTGGGCTTCCATAACCAACTTTAGTCGCCCATAATCATCTTTATTGGCCTGATCTTCAGAGTTCAGCTCTAACCTACTTTTCGGCCCTAACCTACAGTTCGGACTTAACCAACCAAGAGTCCATAAATTCTGCTGAGATGTTAATCTAAGCATACAGCTTAGCCTCAGCGGAGCAAACAACCTCAAGAAGAAGTCTTTTGCCTCGAGCGTGTCCAAGTGAATTTGATCCCCAGCTATAATTGATCCCGCTCGAGCTGGTTCCATGGATTTATAATTAAATCTGCTTATCGAAATATTCTATAGTGTTTGAAGTTTAATTTACGTTTTCATTTCCTTTTGGTTTTCTTTATTTGATTTTTCTTTATAACCTAGAATAAAAGTATGAAGAAGTAAGAGAAGATATTTAACGCACTATAATATCCTAAAGAAATGGTTTTGTAAACCGGAGAAAATAATACGAAACGAAAAGAAATGAAAACATACAAGCAGGTAGAAATGCATATATCTAATTTAACTTTTAGTTACAGAATTCATCGCCGGGAGATCGATCTTTCGTCGCTGGAAATTTGAGTGAGTGTTGTAAGCGAAATGAATTATTTGCACATATGTACATATGTATATGCAAAAAGTGAGATATGCATTTATACACCTTTGGTCTGTTTAATATTGAGTTTTGTTCCTTTTTTTTGATCGAAAGTTTACCGAGTAAGATCAATCTTCCGTTTTCTTAAACTTTTATTAAATTTCTAAAAGAAAGATTTGAATATTCTAAAATCAAAGAAAAATTCAATGGTACAGTGAACCCCCATTATGAAAGCAAGAATTGAAACGAATTTGAAAATAAATTAAGTCGATATTAAATTAAAGTTAACTTAAAAATAAATTAAAATTTTTGATTTAAAGTAAATTAAATGAAGTAAGCTTAAAAGTAAAGTAAATTAATTGAAAAGATTTATAAAATCAATTGAATTAATTTAAAACTAAATTTACGTATACATACTTATCTAAAACGTTAATCCAAATTTGCCATTATGTTCCTTATTAGGATGTAGTCCTCTATTTTTATATTATCTTATTATATATCTTACTCCGAAATGGAATCCTTTTGTAGCCTCAAATATTATTATCCTGAATTAAAGTTTATAATGAATCTGAACTAAATGGAGTATGAACTCAAGCTAACGTTCTCGCCATCGTAGGGTATTTTTCTAAGGGATCACCCAGATGTATTCTGAGGCCGGTGATCTAAGGTAGGGTGGGCAACATGCGACCACGATTCCACCTGTGGCTTCGCACACCAAAACTCTCTCTCTCTCTCTTTCCCTCCTTTCTTCTTCCCTCTCTTTCTCTCACAATTTTGTAGGTGATCCGAATTAGTCTGTTTTCTACCGATCTTAACTTCTCTAGCATTTTTATTTTCTCGCAGCACGTTATTTTTCTAATCATATTAATGTAACAAGGAGACATATTGGTATCAGCAAGACCTCCACCCCCAAAGCCGACGAGCTAGAGCCGGATATCATGACGTGCAACTGCTCGATACCTTTGTCTGTGCATAGCTGAATATTGGTTACACGCTACAGTTATAATTTATTTATATTAATATGATTAGTGGCGCCCAACTATGGAGCCTCATTGATTAAGGATTAAGTCAATGTGACTCACTAATAGACAGATTCTAATCAGTTTACTAATTTCATCCTATTCTTTCTATTTCACCTCTTCATACGAAAATATCATTGTTTTATGCAGCTGCTTTGGAAAACAGAAAGGTTGAATATCCGTATTTGCCTACTGGCCACAGCTTAGTAAAAAGGGATAATTTCATTTCTCTAAAATAGTCATTGGTATAGGATAGTATCAGTTCGTGGAAAATGCAGGATAGCTGTAACTTCGGTTGGTTACCTGACCCGTTTTGATTCGCCATCCCACTGACTAAGTCTATGCTAAAAAAAATAAAAAATATTTAAATAACCTTGATTATATCTAGTCGCTTTGGAATATATGTTCACGACTTTCGAGCAGTGTCATAACCACGATTAATTGACAAGGTGGTTTAATTTCTTTCTGGAGATTTCAGGTATTTATTGTTTTAAACTGGAAAACCGTGGGAATGTATTCAGATACAGGCCTCGGGCCGTTGTAAATGGTGATTGACCTGGAGTCTTTACAAGCGCTGGTGATTTGAGCTGTTGAATCAGCTGGTGTTGATCAGTAAAATTCACAGTTTAATCAGCAAGCTTGCTATTCTTTTATTTAACTGAGAGTTTGGTCAAATATTAAAAACAAAAATCCTACGAAGGATGAGACGTTATGCTTTGAGTTCAATTTGTTATGAAAATTTGGAGATTTTAGTTACCTTTTACCGCATTTATTAGACCTACCGTTATATGGTTTAGGACTCTTATACCTTTTGAGCTGATTTGCCTAATTTTGTTGAAAAGCAAGTAAGTTGAGTTCATCTTTTATCGAAAATCTTGTTAGCGTTTGCTTTATAAGTTCCTTAGTGTTAAAAGCAGTATCTTTTTATTGAAATGGGGCTTGACCGATCTCCTGGAAAGGAAGGCCCTGAGGCTGACAACAGTCTAGTTTGCACATTATGCAAAGAGAAGATAAAGAAAGCTGCTGAGAGTTATAAGACACCGTGTGGACACGAGTTTCACAAATCTTGTCTTACGGCTTATTTTAGGTCCAACAATACATGCCCAGTTTGCAATATTGTCTGTAGGCCAACTTCAACTGCACCAACAGGAGCTATTTCACAAAATACTCGTGGACAAGCTAAGTTACCAGCATCAAACAGGCCCAACGTTGATGAAGGTGCAACTACTTCCAACAATGCCGCCATAATCAGTATGGAGCAACGACTTCTTGATTCTTTAAATGAAAAGATGGTCGATTTGATCCAAAATACAGTAGCCGAGTGCATGCAGCGATTAATCGCAACACCCGCAATTACTGAAACGGATGACGCAGATACACGTATCCTAACGACTAACGTCACAGAGGAGTCTGCAGGAGTCAGCACTAAGTTACCACGTACATCAACATCTCAGCAATCACAGAGCAGTACCACCTCTGATTTAATTCAAAGACCTGATAAAGTAGTACATATTTTGAATGCCTGGAAAATAAAATTTTCTGGAGTGGGAATGTCTGTTGACAATTTTATATATAGAGTGGACTCGCTAACACGCCAAACTTTGGAAGAAAATTTTGAAGCGCTTTGCCTAAATATTAGCGTACTTTTTGAGGGTAAGGCCAGTGAGTTTTATTGGCGTCATCACAAAGCAGTTAAAGTAGTTGACTGGGATAAGCTATGCGTAGCATTACGCCAACAGTTTCGAAAGGAGCGAGACGATAGTGATATAGAAGAGCTAATAAGGGATCGCAAGCAAAAAGTAAATGAGAATTTTGACAGTTTTTATGATCAGATCTCAGGCTACTTAGATCAGCTAGAGCAACCATGGCCAATTCAGAAGCTCGTACGCGTTCTAAAGAACAACTTGCGGCCGGAAATTCGTCACGAATTATTAAACGTTGAAGTAGCATCAGTTTCTCAGCTCAGAGAAATCTGTCGTAGGCGTGAAGCATTTCTTGATGATGTTAAGCGTTCTTATAATTATGCCAAAGCTGTCCCGTTTAAGAAAGATATCTCAGAAGTGAATCAAATTATAGATTTTTCGACAAGCACGAATGAAGAAATCGAGTGTGAAATCGAAGCGTTCTCGTTGATATGCTGGAATTGTCTTAAGGAAGGACATAGATATCAAGATTGTCTAGCTGAAAGAAAAGTGTTTTGTTACGGCTGTGGAGCTCCTAACACATATAAGCCCAGCTGTAAACGATGTGCAAAAAACTTTCAGTTCAGCCCGTCGAAGCCTGTTCACAAACTGAAGACTTCGGCTGTGCTGAGAAGTCAGTCAACGAACACCGACTAAACACGGAGGCACTTTTAAAGGCACCGTCAACCCAATCTGATACGACAAATTCCAAGACTATCACACTTTTACACAATAAAATAGATAAATTAACTAACATATCACTGCCAGAATACGAATACTTACCTTATTACGAAAAATTTAAGTCTCGTTGCGCCAAGCGAATAGCATCCTTTTGGAAAAGGGTTAGAGAGTGCAGAGCTGGCTTAATGCATATTTGCACTATTGGCAAAATGCCAAAAGATCCTCGTCCGTTCGTACCAATTCCGAGCGTCAGGGACCCGCTCGGGCTCAATGACTTGTATAGGAGGCGAATTGGCCAACGATGTGGAAAAAGAAAAGGTGCCCTACAAGCTGATCAACGATAAAGCTAGCACAGCAGATGGTCGTATAGAGCGCATCAAAGGAAAATTAAAAGTTAAAATTGAATACGATGGTGAGATAAAAATATTATAGATTATCAAAGTACCTTCACTCAGACATGATTTATATTTAGGCATCGATTTTTGGAAACTTTTCAATCTTTTGCCAAGCAAATTATGCGTGGCCGAGTTGGAAAAACCCCAAGGCAAAACCGATACTGACCAACATGAACTTAGTGGTGTACAAAAAGCCAAATTGGCTAATGTAGTAAATTGTTTTCCCTCATTCTTGCAAGAAGGATTAGGTAAAACAAACCTTATCACACACACAATCGATGTGAGTACCGCTAAGCCTGTAAAACAGCGACATTTTCCTGGCTCACCAGCCGTTGAAAAAGCAATGTATGCTGAAATCGACAGGATGTTAGAATTAGGGGTAATAGAAGCTTCCGATAGCTCTTGGTCATCTCCAATAGTAATGGTCACAAAACCAGGAAAAGTCAGAATATGCCTCGACTGTCGTACGGTGAACAGTTACACTGAAAAGGATGCTTATCCTTTACCTCAAATAAGCGGAATTTTAAATAGATTGCCTAAAGCTGAATTTATAACAAGTCTTGATCTTAAAGATGCCTATTGGCAAGTGCCTTTGGAGGAGAAATCTAGAGACAAGACAGCATTCACAGTACCTGGTAGGCCTCTCTACCAATTTAGAGTCATGCCCTTTGGGTTAAACAATGCTACCAGTACTATGTCCAGATTGATGGACAAAGTTGTACCAGCTCATCTCAGAAACGAGGTGTTTATATATCTGGATGACTTGTTAATAGTATCGTCCAGCTTTGAATCTCATTTAGAGGTATTAAGAGAAGTAGCGTTTCACATAAAGCGTGCGGGATTAACCATTAATATTGGTAAAAGCCATTTTAGAATGCGACGAGTGCGTTATTTAGGTCACATTATTGGTGATGGAGGAATTCGAACCGATCCTGAAAAGATATCGGCCATTTCAAACTTCCCCATACCTAAAAATTTGCGTAGCTTACGAAGCTTTATGGGCTTATGCGGCTGGTATCGCAAATTTGTTCCGAATTTTGCCTCTCTTTCATCTGCCCTCACAGATTTAATGACTACGAAACGGAAGTTCAGCATAACTGATGATGCGTTAAAAGCATTCGAAGAGTTAAAGCGTCGCCTAAGCGAAGCTCCCGTTTTACGTAGCCCAGATTACTCTAAACCTTTCGCTATACACTGTGACGCTTGTAAAACCGGTGTTGGAGCTGTATTAGTTCAATTGTCCGAAGAAGGAGACGAGTGTCCTATTGCGTTCGTGTCAAAAAAATTGAACAAGGCACAACGCAACTACACAGTGACCGAACAAGAATGTTTAGCAGCAATCGTAGCCCTGAAAAATTTTCGAGCATACGTTGAAGGTCACAAATTCAAGATCATAACTGATCACGCTTCTTTGAAGTGGCTGATGGCTAACAACGATTTAAGTTCTCGACTGGCTCGATGGGCCTTAGCCTTGCAACGATATAGATTTAAAATAGAACATCGTAAAGGTTCCCTGAATATTGTGCCTGATGTACTGTCAATGAAGACGAAGTAGCGGCGTTAGATTTGCGTGAAGGATTATTGGTAGATTTGAGTTCTGCTCAGTTCAAAACCAACGAATATATCGATTTGGTTGAGCGAGTCAAAGCCAATCAAGACAAATTGCCGGATGTGAAGACAGAAAGCGGCTATGTTTATCGTCGTGCAGAGCACTTATCGGGAGAGCGAAGCCATGATGAATATGCATGGAAACTGTGGATACCAAAAACCTTGGTTCCCGAGGCTCTATCTAAGGCTCATGATAGCCCACTAGCCTCTCATGGTGGCATTCACAAAACCATTGAGAGAATAAGACGTTATTACTTTTGGCCAGGTCTAGCAACCGACGTCAAAGCCTTTATAAATTCCTGCGATGTTTGTAAATCCACAAAATCGCCCAATTATGTATTGAGACCACCACTTGGAAAACCACACTTGACGCAACGGTTTTTCCAACGTTTATTTATCGACTTTTTAGGACCATATCCACGCTCACGTAGTGGGAATATAGGCATATTTATCGTGCTCGATCACTTTTCGAAATATGTGTTCTTAAAGCCGGTCAAAAAGATTAATGCGGAGATAGTTATTAAATATCTAGAAGGAGAATTATTTATGACCTTTGGAGTGCCAGAAACTATTGTGTCTGACAATGGCTCACAATTTAAGTCAGACGCTTTTCAGAAACTCTTACGTCTTTTCGAGATTTCTCACACTCTTACAGCGGTACATTCGCCTCAAGCGAACGCATCCGAGCGAGTGAATCGATCGGTGATTTCAGGTATTAGGTCTTACGTACACCCAGCTCAGAAAGATTGGGACGAACACTTAAACAGAATTTGTTGTGCCTTAAGGTCTTCCACGCATGCCAGTATAGGTACCACCCCTTACTATATGGCATTCGGCCAACACATGATCACGACAGGCTCTACTTACTCTCTTTTGAGGAAATTAGACATGTTAGAAGACCGTTCGATGACTTTAGATCGACCCGATTCGTTTGAAATTGTTCGCAAAGAAGCTCATAACCAAATGCAGAAGAGTTATGAAAAGAATGAGCGGCAATACAATTTACGATCCAGAGAGGTACCGTACAAAGAAGGTCAGGAAGTGTTTCGGAGGAGTTTTAAGCAAAGCTGTTTCCAGACAGGATACAACGCGAAATTAGGACCCTCATTTGTAAAAGCTCGAATACGGAAAAAGTTAGGAAACTCGTATTATGAGTTAGAAGATTTTCAAGGTCGTTCTTTAGGCACCTATCATGCTAAAGACTTGAAGCAGTGACGTCATCGCTTCATGCGGTATCAGTCTAGGATATCTTGTTTAGACCCCTAGCCTGATTCTAGCGGGGGGGTTTTGTAGCGGCGCCTGAAGCGTTTCTTTTGGTTTAAATAAAACGTTCATATTGGGTTTGGATGTAAAAGTATGCTAACGGTTTTGGGAAGGCAAATAAAAAGGTCATCCTAAAAGCAGGCAATACTATTTTTTTTTGGTCTTTACGTGAGACTGGCTTAAAAGCTAAAACAGCTGATAGCTTGTGGATATAGATAATTATCGTCATCAAATGTAATTAAAAGCTTTTGTTTGACATTTACAATTGTCGCCAAAGCTATTACACAGAGCTTCCGTTCTCTCTCGTTCTTTCTTAACCACACCGCCAAACCGAACAGAAGTATTTTTTTTGAGTGCGAGATTTTATGTTGAGAAAATTCGAGAAAATATTGAAGTGTGTTTAAGAATATTAATTAATACGCGTTAATTAATCCACTAAAAGGAAATCAGTGCGCGTGTTGATTATTGCTTTGGGTGAGTTAGGGTTTCGTCTGCCCACACACCTACTGATAAAAGTTTGTGTACCAGGTCTCACCGCGGCCAGCATCTTGATCTCTGGTGGATCTCTGGTTTATATTTTTGGATTGGTTGAAGCGGATTGAGTCTGCACCCGGCCCTAGGTGCTTGCAATTGCAGAATCCAGCCGGCTCGGCTCCAGGCAGAGCTGCCACGGCCAAGCCGGACCTAACCACCAAACGCAGGCTGCGTTTATCTGTATACAGCCAGCCAGTGGAAGCCTAATTGAGTGCTGACTAAACACCTGAGCGTGGCCTAATCATCTTTGGGCTTCCATAACCAACTTTAGTCGCCCATAATCATCTTTATTGGCCTGATCTTCAGAGTTCAGCTCTAACCTACTTTTCGGCCCTAACCTACAGTTCGGACTTAACCAACCAAGAGTCCATAAATTCTGCTGAGATGTTAATCTAAGCATACAGCTTAGCCTCAGCGGAGCAAACAACCTCAAGAAGAAGTCTTTTGCCTCGAGCGTGTCCAAGTGAATTTGATCCCCAGCTATAATTGATCCCGCTCGAGCTGGTTCCATGGATTTATAATTAAATCTGCTTATCGAAATATTCTATAGTGTTTGAAGTTTAATTTACGTTTTCATTTCCTTTTGGTTTTCTTTATTTGATTTTTCTTTATAACCTAGAATAAAAGTATGAAGAAGTAAGAGAAGATATTTAACGCACTATAATATCCTAATGAAATGGTTTTGTAAACCGGAGAAAATAATACGAAACGAAAAGAAATGAAAACATACAAGCAGGTAGAAATGCATATATCTAATTTAACTTTTAGTTACAGAATTCATCGCCGGGAGATCGATCTTTCGTCGCTGGAAATTTGAGTGAGTGTTGTAAGCCAAATGAATTATTTGCACATATGTATATATGTATATGCAAAAAGTGAGATATGCATTTATACACCTTTGGTCTGTTTAATATTGAGTTTTGTTCCTTTTTTTTGATCGAAAGTTTACCGAATAAGATCAATCTTCCGTTTTCTTAAATTTTTATTAAATTTCTAAAAGAAAGATTTGAATATTCTAAAATCAAAGAAAAATTCAATGGTACAGTGAACCCCCATTATGAAAGCAAGAATTGAAACGAATTTGAAAATAAATTAAATCGATATTAAATTAAAGTTAACTTAAAAATAAATTAAAATTTTTGATTTAAAGTAAATTAAATGAAGTAAGCTTAAAAGTAAAGTAAAGTAATTGAAAAGATTTATAAAATCAATTGAATTAATTTAAAACTAAATTTACGTATACATACTTATCTAAAACGTTAATCCAAATTTGCCATTATGTTCCTTATTAGATTGTAGTCCTCTATTTTTATATTATCTTATTATATATCTTACTCCGAAATGGAATCCTTTTGTAGCCTCAAATATTATTATCCTGAATTAAAGTTTA
This sequence comes from Lordiphosa magnipectinata, assembly GCA_037044535.1. Classification (NCBI taxonomy): domain Eukaryota; kingdom Metazoa; phylum Arthropoda; class Insecta; order Diptera; family Drosophilidae; genus Lordiphosa; species Lordiphosa magnipectinata. Next base: position 494,398 of record JBAMBO010001802.1, on the reverse strand, counting down.
TAATGAATCTGAACTAAATGGAGTATGAACTCAAGCTAACGTTCTCGCCGTCGTAGGGTATTTTTCTAAGGGATCACCCAGATGTATTCTGAGGCCGGTGATCTAAGGTAGGGTGGGCAACATGCGACCACGATTCCACCTGTGGCTTCGCACACCAAAACTCTCTCTCTCTCTTTCCCTCCTTTCTTCTTCCCTCTCTTTCTCTCACACTTTTGTAGGTGATCCGAATTAGTCTGTTTTCTACCGATCTTAACTTCTCTAGCATTTTTATTTTGTCGCAGCACGTTATTTTTCTAATCATATTAATGTAACAAGGAGACATATTGGTATCAGCAAGACCTCCACCCCCAAAGCCGACGAGCTAGAGCCGGATATCATGACGTGCAACTGCTCGATACCTTTGTCTGTGCATAGCTGAATATTGGTTACACGCTACAATGGTCAGCCGATTTCAGTTTCCGCGGTATATCTTGCAACCTGAGGCTATTTTGGAGATGCACGCATTTTGTGATGCAAGCATGGCAGCTTATGGGGCTTGTGTTTATATGCGCTCAGAATCTAATGTAATCGTTTTGAGCCACCTTCTCTGCTCCAAGTCAAGGGTTGCACCTCTTAAAGTTATGACCATCCCGAAATTGGAACTCTCTGCTGCACATCTGTTGGCTCAGCTTGTTTCTAATGCTCTCAAAACTCTGTAAGTTTCGTGCACCGTTCACTATTCTTCAGATTCAAAGATTGCTCTTGCTTGGATACGCGATTCACCATCAACCTATAATGTTTTCGTCTCCAACAGAGTATCGCAAATTCAAGAGCTGAAAGCTGGAATGACATGGCATCATGTGCCCACCAAATTGAACCTTGCAGATATCGTATCCCGGGGGTGTACACCTATGGAACTCAAGGACTCGAGTCTTTGGAATTTTTGGAGCTCCAAAGGGCCAGAAGACGTCCATCCAACAGTGGAGTTACCAGAGCGCCGTCATACTCCCCTGATTGTCGCAAATCAACATAACATTTCGTACGACATGATGTAACAAAACTCGTTTGGAAGGCTCCAGCGGATTTTTGCATACATTTTCAGGTTTTATTTGCTCCATTTCAAGGATAGAACAAAATCGAACGGTCCTATCACCGTTGTGGACATCAAAAATGGAACCTATTTGCTCGTCAGCGCCATACAACGTGTGCATTTTGCTAGAGAGTAAAAGTCTTTGAGAAGCAATAAGACTCTGCCAACAAAGAGTGCTCTGGCGGCACTTAATCCCTTTATAGACGCAGCTGGGCTGATTCGTGTTGGGCGTCGGCTGCAAAATTCTCAATTGGACTACGAAGCGAAGCATCATATTTTGTTGCCTAAAGGACATCCCGTATCCAATCCCATCATAACCTTCAATCATGATGAGTTTTTACATGCCGGGCCCAGAGCAGTTTTGAGGCAGAGATTTTGGCCCATTGGAGGGCGTTATCCGAAATTGTGTTCGATGCTTTCGTCTAAAACTGCCTGCAGAACTCGTGCCATCGAAACCGGTGTTCCACCACTCTACTACAAGGCTGAAACCAGAAATACGCCTCCTGTTAAATGCTACATGGCTGTCTTTGTTTGTTTTTCAACAAAGGCAACACACTTGGAAATCGTACGATATCTCTCTACTGATGCCTTTGTATCTGTGTTAAGGCGTTTTATAATCCTGAGGCGAAACGACGCACTATCTGGACGGACAACGCCACCAATTTTGTTGGTTCTAAAAACGCTCTGGCCGAACTTAGGCATCTGTTTCTGAGCGAGCCGCACAACAATTTCGTGCAACAAGGCAAATTCCCCGGCTTGAACCAGGCTTGAGCCGATATTACAAATTATGTAACACTTCAAGCATCGAGACCAAAAAAATTGTACAATATCGCTGGACATTAAGCTGATACACAGGAAATTATTTGATTTCATTATTGTTGTCCTACTCTTTGAAACCTTTGTTGATCAAAACATTGCTGAATACGAAAATTATTTTCATGATTTCAACCTCTGGACTCCAGCTCGACGTTCGGCAAATAGATGTCGAGCTAGTGGTGGTCGACTTTACAGAATAAAGAAAAGCACTATTATGACCTCTGCATGGAAATAGGGAATGAAATCATTCTAGTCACGGGAGATTTCAACGAGCGATGTGGGACTCTTCAAGGATTCACGGAAGGTTGTTGATACGGCAAGGGTCTTTGAGTGCACAAACAGAAATTCTAGGGACAAGATCAGCTTGCTAGGATGAAAAAAACACCAGACTCTAGGACCAACTATCGAAAACAAATAGCACCCTTAAGAACCTATGCAAAATTAAGCTGCAGAAGTACTATCAGCACTTAGAATTGAAAATAGCCAGGGTCAACAGCAGCAAAGAGTTTTGGGCACTAGCAAGAAAGCTAAACGGGAGTATTCGAAAAATCCTATACAGCGGTTGCTTCCAGTCCCGCTAAACACTTCAAAATTACATTATTTGTAAGTAATCCTCCAGCCCAATTCGAATATGAGCTCCCATACACGACAGTGGAAATCCTTGATGCGTGCATTTCAAATTCGGAAGTGTGTCTGTTCATTAAAACGGGGAAACCTAACAAAGCCCCAAGGCTTGGCCGAGTTGCTGTCGACTTCTTCAAAAATACCATCCCGCTCTGCATCAACATGATGACACATGCTTATAATCAGAGCCTGCGCTCATCCAGCACTTCAATTAGCTTTAGGGAAAGAAAGCTAAACGGGAGTTTTTCGAAAAATCCAATACAAGCGGATGCTTCCAGTCTCGCTAAACACTTCAAAATGACATTATTTGTTAGTAGTCCTCCAGAACAATTTGATGCGTGCATTTCAAATTCGGAAGTGAGTCTGGCGATTACAAAGGGGAAACCTTCCAAAGCCCCAGGACTTGGCCGAGTTCCTGTCGAATTCTTCAAGAATACCACCCCGCTCTGCATCAACATGATGACGCATGCTTATAATCAGAGCCTGCGCTCATCCAGCACTTCAATTAGCTTTAGGGAAAGCATAATTTTCCCAATCTACAAGAAAGGAGACCCTACGTCAGCTTCCAACTGCAGGGGTATATCCTGCATAAATGCAGCATTGAAGTTGTTTGCCTCGATTTTGCTAAGACGACTGACTTACGAACTGGGAAACTGAACATAATATCCTAAGCGAGTTTCAATTTGGATTTCGCTAAGGGTACTCAACAGTCGATAGCGTATTTGTGCTTACTGCAATTGCCAAATCTTACTTCTCCTCAAAGCGAAAGCTGTATACCTGTTTTATAGATTTCAAGGCAGCGTTCGATCCCGTTAACCGTAGAGGAAGTGGATTCTACAGATAAACGTGGAAAAGACGAAAGTTTTGAGTTTTGTGAAAGACAGAAGAGGGCGAAGTGCAAGGGTCGACAGCTTATTATACCCGTTACTCGTAGAGTAAAAGGGTATACTAAAGTCGTGCAAATGTATGTAACAGCCAGAAGGAATCATTTCCGACCATATAAAGTATATATATTCTTGATCAGCATCAACAGCCGATTCGATATAGCCATGTCCGTCTGTCCGTCTGTCCGTCCGTCCGTCTGTCTGTATGAACACCTAGATCTCGGAGACTAGAAGAGCTAGAGCAACCAAATTTGAAATGTAGACTCCTATTGTCTGCACGCAGATCAAGTTTATTTTCAATTTTTGCCACGCCCCCTCACGCCCCCGCAATTTGGAAAAAACGTCATATCTCCTACAGTTTTGATGATATATGGTTTGTACTTTCTAGAGATATCTAGTACTCAAAATTATTTATCGATTTGCTGAAGGAATGATAAAGATCGGAAGAATGTTACTCAAGTTATGAGCAAAAAACGGTCAGTTAACACCCACCACCCACCCCACCCATAACCTAAGCATTGCGTTCAGCAGCAATCTTAGTGAGAGAGAGAGAGAGAGAGAGAGAGAGAGAGAGAGAGACTTAGAGAGCGCACTGCGTGCGCTCAAATTCGAGCTGCGCCATTAAGGGTGCAGAGTATGTAATAGTCGGGCTTGACCGACTTTCTTTCTTGTTTTTATTAGGAAAGGTGATACGTTTTCAAAAGTTTTGTTGTCTGATCTGTTTATCGTGATGAATTTGGAGTCATTTATGTTGGATTTAGTAATTGACAAATGTCTATTAATATCTGGCGGATAATAAATAGCCGAGTTAAAAAATGTTGCATCCTTTTCGGCTGACCCACCTCAGGCATACAGGAAGGCTATTAAACATTTGTTTCCATGAGTAACGGGTATATCGAAGTCGGTTAGAGCCGACTTTAACTTACGCTCTCGTTTTTAAATGGTGTTGAGCTGGTAACGGTATAACGGCTGGAAACGATAAAAAGTTTTAAATATCTTGGCGTGACCATCACTGGAAATTTGTTCTAAGAAAGCAATTTATAGCACTAGGAAAAACTTTTTCCGAAAACGACACATTTTGCCGAGCACTAAATTCAGAATATTTGAAGCCACTGTTATATCATTAATGTGCTTTGTATCTCAAGCCTGGGGATACTGCCGATATGACGAGGTGGAACGATTGCAAAGACTATTTATTAAAGGGATATTTAAACTACGCCGAACTATTCCAAACTATACGCTCCACTTAGCGCCTTCCGTATTCTTGTACGGTCTGCAAAACCACTTCACATACATACGGAAAGTTATGGATCTGCCGAATTGTAGACTAGCCAAAACAGTCACTGCTATGATGCTGTCAGACAATTGGCTGTCCTTATTTCTGGATCATGATGTATCCATAGCAGGGACCGTAATCATTACAAGCTTTATTATAAAAATCACATGGTAATGATTATATTTCAATTTTTTTACGTTTTTCTTTAATGGTAATCATTAGTTTTGAGTGATTTTATAAAACTTAACCATAATCATTATTTTTGATAAAAAAAAATAAAGCTCAAAAATAATGATAATTAATGATTTATATTTTTTTTGCTCCTAGGTACAGGGTGCGCTTCGTGCGGCTTGTTTACATGGCACATTTAATGGTAATATTAGGTAAGTATCTAAGGATAAGGTAAGATAGGTATAGATAAGAATGACTTATTTTGAGCGAAATAAAGTAAAAATCATAAATAATTATGAATTTAATTTAAACATTAATGATATTAATGTTTTAAAGTATTTATTAGAAACACAAAATTAGTACTGGGGGGCAGCTTTGTGGTCCCTTTACAAGGATATGCAATAATATTGGTGAAAAGTCTAACACAGAAGTCGGATTTTACTGTTGTTTTATTTTGAGCAAAAAAAAAACAAATCATTAATAATCATAATTTTTCAGATTTATTTTTTTTTTGATCGAAAATAATGACTATGGTTAAGTTTTATAAAACCACTCAAAACTAATGATTACCATTGAAGAAAAACGTAAAAATTAAGAAATTTAAAAATCATGGCGGATATGCATAGATTGTACAAAAATAATGATTTTGGTGTGAATCATTTTTTTCTAGGTCCATTATAAGTGGGTGATTTTGTTAGTTAATGAAAAAAATTATCGTTATTTACGGTCCCTGATCCATAGACCTTCAATGCGTCGGATCATGGGAAAGATCTCACCAATTGCTGTAGGAGAAAGTTGTTAGCAGAGAAAGACACTCTTTTCTGAGCCAAGCTATACTGATGGCGGCGTAGCGAAGCGCGACGGGTAATTCAATGTAAGCACCTAAGTACACTGCACAATGTATTAAGTTTTATTTTTCACTATATACACATACATATGTGCCAATCTAAATAACTCGGTACATGCTTATGTAGAAATATGTCAGCCAAATTGTCCAGCAACAAAAGTACATACATTCATACAAACAGAAGTGTGTGCCACACGCAGCGTTGCCAATTTACCCGGTTTTCCCGGACCCTGCAAATCAAGCTAATTATTTGACATTGTTTAGTTATTTTAAATTAATCTCTGTTAAGTTATAGCATTTCTAAAAGTCGATATTTGGTGGGAAATTTAGCTAAATTTGCACAACTAGCTTCGCGCCAAAAATTGGGCGCAAAGAAGAATCGAAACAGAAAGAGACACAAAACACACAAGTCAGTCCAAAAAGAGCGCGCAAAGCAATGACTAAAAATGTAATATTTACGAAATTATCATACAATGTAAGCACTGATAAATCAGAATGTCACAAATGCAAACTAAACATGACCGGCGGGCATGCAGCAAATTTAATGCGGCACCTTCAAAAGAAGACAAAGGCATTTTTGATAAAGTCTTTGTGAATGAAAGTTCCAAGTGTGGCGAATAAACAGCAATCGATGCTCAATTTTGTGCGTGAAAGACTGATTCAAGTGCATACGAGAAAGCATAATTAATGTTTTGCAGAATCGGTAAGTTGGGAAAAAATATGTCCTTACATATCTACATTCATTCACACAAACATGGTTAGCAAAATATTTGTATGTATGAATGCATGTATGAATGCAAGCATGGCCGTCCATTTGCTGCATACATACACATTTATATTCATAGTATATGTATTTTTAAGCGTGCGATGTAATCGTGATTCATTTGAATGACAACAAAGCAACAAGTCGCTCTCCAACTTAGGCCACTTTGGGCCCATTGTGATGCCATTTTTATTCCCTGTTAACGCTTTTTCAAGACTGAGGGGGGTCCTCGGTACTGAACCATTGTGTTGACAGAATACATTTTAGTAGAGCGGGGATCTCTAGCCCGGATATCTCCGAGAGGTTGAGTAGTGGAGGTTGACCAAGTGTCCTAAGTCTCCTTCTACTAAAAGCGGGGCAATGGCAGAGAAGGTGTTGTACCGTTTCCTCCTCTTCTTCGTGTCCGCAACTTCTGCAGAAGTCATGGTGAGTGAAGCCTACCTAGGCGTACTGCGTGAAGGTCCCCACCAGAAGTGATATGTGGTTCTTCTGTGACGTAAAAGTGTGTTAGTACGTTTTTGGTCAAATGTTGGCCACGTAAGCCTCGCTAATGCACAGGAGGAAAGGTTTGTCCACCGACTCGTAAAAAGACGGTGTTTTAGCTTTTGTGTGAAGCTTATATGTACCATAGGCATCAGTATCGTGCTCTTCTCTGAAAGGAGCTCGATGATGGTACCAATTCTGGCCAGTTTGTCCGCAGACTCGTTTCCTTCTATTTTACGGTGTCCAGGCACCCATATCAGGTGTATACTAAAATGTCGTGCGATCTCAATCAGAGATAAGCGACATTCAGTTAGTGTTTTTCCAATCGTGTCGGTTTGGGATATGGACGTCGGATAATTTTTCGAACGTGGTTTGTTGTATACAGTAGTGTGTATTTAATGAAATACTCTCGTGTTCTTCGAGCATGGTAGAGTGTCCCGAATTACCCCTGTTCCAGGCATCGGATTCTCGTAGTCTTAGGGCTGTTGTGATCAGGGCTGCAAACCGGTTTTGAACCGAACCGGTTCGAACGGTATAGTAATTTAACATATAATGGGTAAAACGAGGAATGAACCTAGGTTCGAACCAAAACCAATGCCCAAAAACCTTGAACCTCATATTTCCGAACCTTAACCGTTGGTAAATTTTGGTTCGAACCTGCAAACCGGAGGTTCCGAAAAATTTTTTGGGTTTGCAGCCCTGTTTGTGATAGCCATTTGCTTTGCAACAAGGTCTAGTGGTAGTAGGTGAAGAATAGTATTTAGCGCTTCAGTTGGTGTCGTTCGGAGAGCGTCGCTAGTACATATTTTCGCACTTCTCTGTACTTTGTGCAAATTGTTCAGGGCTGATTGTTTCCCGAGTGCTGGCCACCATACTAGTGCTCCGTAGAGTAGTATGGGGCGTTCTACGGCACTGTATAGCCAATGTTCTATGTAGGGGGAAAAAACCTATTTGCGGCTTATGGCCTTTTTGCCTTTTTAATGCGTTAATTTATGTTGTCGTTCCAGAGTAGTTTCCTATCCAAAACTACTCCCAAGTATTTGGCATTATCACCAAACGCAAAGCTTACTCCGTAGATTTTAGGAGGGACAAGATCAGGAATTTTGTACTTTCTAGTGAAAAGCACTAATTCCGTCTTAGCTGGGTTCACGGCCAAGCCACAAAAAGTTGTCCGCTGAGCAAGTGTTGTCAGTGCGGTCAGCATGAGGTCACATAGCGTTTGAAGAAACATTCTACACTTAAAAATGGGAATATCGCCCGTGTAAGCCACCACTACGTATTGTAACGAGTCTTTCCTTTGCTCGCTAGGCTCGAGAAATGTCGTGGCTCGCCTCAACAAATTTGTAGTGTCCCAAATAACAAGTGATAATACCTTTCTGTTTCTCAGTAGTATCGCACATGTATAATATCAGATATTCGGCTTAGGTGGTACTTAATCGTTAGCAGGATATGCTTCTTAATTGCTAATTGGCTCCCTTGTTCACCACAAGGCTCTGCTTCCCGTCGTACCACAACTCTCGCTCACTCAGAATATCGTTGGACTTGTCTCTCGACTCGCCAACCTTTCTTTCTCGTGTAGCAGTTGTTTCTCCGACCTGGCAGCGATTTACTGGTTTGGCTTGCGCTTGGCTTTAGGGACCGACGTCTCCTACTGCTATAATCGCCAGCTTGCCGTTCTTCCAACTTTGCTTCTGCCCGCCACTTACTGTTCTAGCACTTATCTGCTATTCTGCTCCTTGCTCCTGTGACTTGTGTCCTCGCACAAACCTGGCGAGATCCTCTGATCGCACTTTGCTATTACGACCGTTACTGATGCACTCGCACTCGCTTTGATTTCCGTCGCACACTGACTGCCTGACCGCTGGCCGTCAGGGCCTTTTATAGGCTTGGTCCATCTCTTGCCCATTCGGCCTCCTTCCGTTAGAACCGCTTGTCGCAGTTGTCCTGCTGCCTAGCAACAGCGATTGCTTCCTCTGTTCATCTCCATGGTCCTCTCTCCACGTCTCTCAGCCCTTATGCACTTTCCATGCACTTGAGCCCTTCTCGAACATTCCATCCCGTAACCGTTCATCTTGCTCTCACCCGTTTTGTGCTCATGCGTTCTCCGCTTAACGGATTCTTAGACCCGCCAATCACCGCCTCTGCTGCCTTTCCTCTCCGCTATGCTCTCTTCCCCCACACTTTCACCTCTTTCTATGCGAATTCGCCGCACTCTCCTCACTCCCCTACGCAGGCCCTTGTGAGGTACTTTAGTTCCTCACACTTCCCCCTTCCTTCATAGAGAAAAACAATCCCTTTTGTTTTTCGTTCTCTTCCCCTTTTTTTTTTTTAAATAAATTCAAACCCAAAACGCCCCCTCGCTTCTGAACTATTATCGTTTTGCATTTAGCTTGTAGCGATCCGTCACTATCGGTTACGGACCTATCGATAACGACACCCTCCTTATCGATGGCTTGCCAGTGTTCCCTTGTTTCTTTGGCACGAGTCAGTTACTTCTAACCGCGTGCCCACCACTAATGAAGCACATGTCTTTTTCCTTTGCCGGTAAGTCTATTCACTTTCTTTTCTCTTTTATTTCTTTCTAATTTCACTTCCGTTTTCTCCTTTCAGATACTCCTCTGCCGACGCCGCCCCTCTCTTTCCTGTTGACTCCTATGCCTGCTGCCTTCTGTGGTTCTCTATTTTTTTTTTTCCCGCCCACAAATGGCCACCTCAGCCCCCCAACATATTTGGATTTTCCTTTTTTCTTTTTTTTTTTTGTTGTGTGTAACTCCTGTGATGTCGTGTGTGCGTCCCACCCCCTCGCCAGACCTGATCCTCGGCTGATCTGGGACTTCTTTTTTTTTTGTGATTTCTGTGGCGTTGTTTCCTTTTTTTTTTTTTTTGTGTGTTTTTTTTTTTGGAACCTTGTGTGACGTCATGTCTACGTCCCCCCCCCCCCCCTTTCGACAGTCTTGCTCGTCGGCTTTGTTCCCTTTTTTTCTTTGTGAAGTGTTGGGTGTTTTTTTTTTGTTTTGTGTGTGATCCGCCCCCCGAATTCCCCTACACCGTGGATTGTATATGTTTTTTTTTTGATTTTTTTTATTCTTGGTTTTGGGTTTTTTTTTTTCTTTTTATTTTACACCTCCTCCCATACCTGGCCGTTTCCCCCGCGAATTTTCACCCGGTAACGCACCCCTCCGATCCACATAATGTGGGACCACCGGGCACATGCCTATGCCTGTGCCGGCGCGAGAGTAGGCACAGCATGGTCTCCTTCGGCCACTCGTCCAGCTCCAGCCGCCTCCATCTGTTCCACTGACCGTGCTCCGCCGGCTGCTGTTGTTGCTGCTGCTGCTGTGGTCGGCCTTGCTGCGGCCAAGAGCCTTGCCGCTGCAAGGGCGGTCTTGATGGACGAGCCATTCGTCCACCACAGTGGTCTGCCGTACCTGCGTCTGTGTTGGTGGGTGCCATCCGCATCTTCTCGACGTCTGCTCCGTCCTCTCCTCCTCCTGCTGCTGCTTCTCCCCCTGCTGCTGCTTCTCTTCCTGCTGCTGCTTCTCCTCCTGCTGCTTCTGTCTTCTTCCTCCGAGTCCGAGATGAGGACCAACTCGGGGTCGCCTCCGTCGGGTGGTGGCTGCAGCGGCACCCACTCCGGCCCCTCTCTCGACACCAAATCGCATTCATCATCCGAGCCTGAGTCCGAACTCCATCAGCCCAGCCTCTCTCCGTGGTATTCCGGACTCAAGCTGTCATGCAGCACCGAAATCAATGGCGACGCCATGATTTGGAGCACCGGTGAGTGGCTTCGCCGCGGCCTGCGCCGCTTGCCCACGCCGGCGAAAGGCAAACGCCTCCTGCCGTTGGCCAGTCGTTTCGCCGGGCTTTCCGACTTGCTGTTTCGTCCTTGGCTGCTCATACTGAAATATTTTCTCAGTTGAGAGCCGCTGCGCTTTATATAGGCCCCCCACCCACATGTGAGTTCCGTTAACCCGAGAAAGTTTCTCATTGGTCAGCTTCCGTTACGCTTTTTCCTCTCTTTCCGACTGTTTTGCATCCTAACGGCTGTACTCTCAGCGTCTATCACTTTCTCTCTTGTTTGATTTTTTTTTTTCGCCGCGTGTATAACCGTTATCTGTCCTAGACGCTCTCCGTTTCTCATATTCTTTTGTCGGCTTTATGTGCTCGCGTATCCCCTACCCTTCATTAACCTGCTTGGTGGCCTTTATCTGCTGCGACTTTAGCTCTCACATGAGCCGTCCGCGTCTGTTGGTTTCTTTTATGACGTAGATTGCAGATGACCGGCGATGTAATACCTATTATTTCGTATGGCCCTCCATATCTCGGTGCAAGTTCTGACGCGAATCCCTCTATGGCCTTGGATAACTTGTGTTCCTTGCACATACTACTTTTCCTACTAGCGGTTTCCATGGCCTTCTTCTCAAATTATAATACCTCGCTTGATCTTGCGCGGCTTTTTCCAAATTCCGTCTTACTACTTCGAACAATTCTTTTAATTTTTTTGCATTTTCACTTGGCGTTTGACATTCTTTCCCCGTGCCCATATTTATCTCATCGTACAGTGCCCTTGGCAAACGTGGTTCTCGGCCTTGTGTCACAAATGCTGGAGTATATCCTGTGGACTCCGCAGTACTAGTGTTTACTGCTAACATTATCTCCGGCCAGTTTTTGTCCCATGTTCTCTGATCCTCCCCCGAATATTGCGTTATCATGGTCTTTACCGTCCTATTCATGCGTTCCGTCGGACTTTCTTGTGGTGTATATGGAGCCGCGAATTGATGGCGAACTGCCAATCCCTCTAGAAACTTCTTGAATACCCTGCTGGTAAACTGAGCACCATTATCTGTTATAAGCTATTTTGGTACGCCAAACCTTGCTATTATCCGTTCTCTAATGGCTTTTTGCAACGCTTCCTTCGTCGCCTTTCGTAATGGTATTAGTGCGGTCCATTTTGAGAACCTATCCACTAGCACTAACAACATTGTGTTTCCCTGTTTTGATCAGGGCAGTGGTCCCACAAAATCTGTGCACACCGTCGCCCATGGCTCTTCAGGGATCTGTGTCAGCATTTCTCCTGCTGCTTTCAGTTGATAAGGTTTGTATTGCAGGCATATTTCGCACTTTCTGACGTACCCTCGTACGTCCCTGTGCATTCCCGGCCAATAGCGAGACGCTAACCTAGCAATCGTCCTGCGACTCCCAGCATGACCTGCTGTTTCGGAATCATGATTCTCCTGCATGACTCGCTCTCTTCTGTCCGCCGGGATACATAACTTCCATTACACCACATATTCATTGCCCGCTCTGTGTGGTATATGTCTATACAACCCTCCTGATTTCGCCAAATAGTTTGGGAACTTTTGTGGGTTTGCACTTATCTTCTGTACCATTTCTTGGGTCCACCTACACTCGTTATTCGCTCTTTTCCATCCCTCCTCCTCATCCTCCATTCTCCTACATACATCTTTTACTGGTTTCCTTGAGAGTGCATCTGCCACTACATTCAACAGGCCTTTGCTGTATGCTATCTCAAAATCATACTGCTGGAGTTCTAACGCCCATCTTGCAATTCTTCCTGTTGGGCTCTCTATGCTGTTTAGCCATTTTAGTGCCATGTGATCGGTAATAACTTTAAAATGGTATCCCTCCAGGTAAGGTCTCAGCTTTCTTATGGCCCATACTATTGCCAAACACTCCTTTTCTGTCGCTGAGTAATTTCTTTCTGCCCCATTTAGTGTTCGGCTAGAGTACGAGATGACTTTTTTCCCTTGCTCTGTCTCCTGTGTTAAAATCGCCCCCAACCCGTAATCGCTGTCATCTGTCTGGAGAATGAATTGCTTGGACATGTCATACTCGCCATTGAAACAACCCTTTTCCCGGCACTGTAAACGCCGTCATTGGGCGACTCTTTTCTTCCAAAGGAATCTGCCAATATCCATCTTTTAGATCTAAGCTACTTATGTAATTTGCCTCTCGTAACTGATCTAGAATGTGGTTGATTTGTGGCATTGGATAGGCATCCTTTATGGATTTCGTATTAACTGGTCTGAAATCTACACATAGCCTCCATTTTCCTGTCTTTTTCTTTACCATAACGACTGCTGAGCTGTACGGACTATTTCACTTTTCGATATACCCTGCCGCGAGTAGTTCATCCACCTTCTTATTAATCTCCGTTTGCATTTTAGGATTTTTCGGATAGTATCGCTGCTTGATAGGTTGATCATCTTTCATTGTAATGCGATGTTCAGCCACATTCGATGTACCTTCCAATTTCTCGAACCTCGCTAGTTCCTTTCTCAAAAAGTCTTCTATATCCTCTTCTGAAATTATTTCCTCCAACCACCCATTTCTTCTTCCTCTTGCTGGTATATCAATTTCGTGGCCCGCGCATACTACTCTGGCTCCCACCGCTGTTATGAAGTTCCACCCCAGGACCAAACTGTCTATTACTCCAGGTAGAATTAGGAAATTTATAGGTATTTTCCTATTTCCGAATTGAATGTCCGCCTCATATTGTGTTCTGATTTGGCTGCTTCTTCCATCCGCCAATCTAACTTGCCGTTTTGTTAGTCTTATTTTGCGTGCTCGTCCTAATTGTTTGGACAATTCTTCGCTTATGAAACTGCTGGTAGCCCCTGTATCGATTGTTGCTCGCAGCTTATGTGATCCGATCATCACGGTTGCTGACAACTGGGTCTCCTCTTCATGCAATTCTCCCACTAGTTTTGAGAGACCGATTCGAGCGATCCCTGCTCGCGCTGAGGCTGAGATCGTTGCCCATTTCCCGCCGCTTTGCAGCACTCCCAGCTTTTGATTCCTATTTTCCCACACTGCCAACAAAAAGCGATCCTTGGGTTTCTACATTCTCTCGCCCAGTGTCCACTTTGGCCGCATCTCCTGCAAGCTTGTGGCGGTTGTTGCACATATTTACCCGTAAAATTTTCTTGCCTATGATCTATGTGTTGTGGCTTTTGTATTTCTGGTCTACCTATTGGTGATCTAGCATAGTCATTACATCTTCAGCATGTCTTTGTGCTATCCTGTTTTTGCCTGTGGCCTATGTGGATGTTTGCCCTCCCCATGCTTTCGCTGTTCTCCAGTCTAAATGTCTCACGGTCTTTCTCTAATGCCTCGAATTCGTCGGCCAGAGTCATCATTGCTTCTAGTGTTTTGCATGCGAGTGGGCGTATGAACTTCCTGAGGTCTGGTGTGCTATTTTCACTAATTATTTCTAACTGCTCATCTGGTGTACATTGTAGCGGTTTCATCTGTCTGCATCTCTACCATAAAATCTTTAAACGATTCGCCCCATCCTTGTTTCCTTCTTCTGACTTCTTCTGCCAATTTACTAAAATAGCCTCTCGGCAAAAAGAATGCTTGGAAACTTTCAACAAATTCCTTCCATGTTTTCCATTGTTTGTCGTTTGCCACATACCACTTCAATGCTTTGTCTTTTAGCAACTCTGGCATCGCTCTTGATATCATGTCGATGTTTAGCCCGTATGTATTTGCTGACCACTGTACCTGTTCCAGAAATTCTAATGGCTTTGATGTCCCATCAAACCGGAATGTCCACTCCCAAACTTGTTTTGCTACTTTCGGGTAATCTGGCATGGCCACTGCTGTATCTCTATTTGCCTTGTCCGAGTCCGGTGTGGTTTTGCTCCTTTGCCGATTGTTTCCCCCTGATGGGCCTTGAGCTATGGCCGCTAAGTTCGGAATTGACAGAGTCTCAATAATGGATACTCCTTCATCCTCCGTTTTCTTGGGAGTTTATCTTTGAAACTTCCTAGCCATCTCGTCTATTTTCGGTCCTATTTCTGGGTCGTTCTCGTTTTGCTCTATGAGATCCTTAAATTGGTTTCTTATTTCATCCAGATTTCAGTTTAGTTCGAACCCTAATGCTTTTCCGCATTGTACGATTTCCTCTTTCTTGAGATTATGTAACCACGCTCTCCCCATTGTGCTTTCCTACTGATTTCTACTGATTCGATTATTTTTTTTACTTTGTCATTTAGGACGTTGGGCGCCAGTTGTAACTAGTCTTTCCTTTGCTCGAAACTACCCTAAGCTAGGCTCGAGAAATGTCGTGGCTCGCCTCAACAAATTTGTAGAGTCCCAAATAACAAGTGATAAGACCTTTCTGTTTCTCAGTAGTATCGCACATGTATAATATCAGATATTCGGCTTAGGTGGTACTTAATCGTTAACAGGATATGCTTCTTAATTGCTAATAGGCTCCCTTGTTGACCAACAAGGCTCTGCTTTCCGTCGTACCACAACTCTCGCTCACTCAGAATATCGTTGGACTTGTCTCTCGACTCGCCAACCTTTCTTTCTCGTGTAGCAGTTGTTTCTCCGACCTGGCAGCGATTTACTGGTTTGGCTTGCGCTTGGCTTTAGGGACCGACGTCTCCTACTGCTATAATCGCCAGCTTGCCGTTCTTCCAACTTTGCTTCTGCCCGCCACTTACTGTTCTAGCACTTATCTGCTATTCTGCTCCTTGCTCCTGTGACTTGTGTCCTCGCACAAACCTGGCGAGATCCACTGATGGCACTTTGCTATTACGACCGTTACTGATGCACTCGCACTCGCTTTGATTTCCGTCGCACACTGACTGCCTGACCGCTGGCCGTCAGGGCCTTTTATAGGCTTGGTCCATCTCTTGCCCATTCGGCCTCCTTCCGTTAGAACCGCTTGCAGCAGTTGGCCTGCTGCCTAGCAACAGCGATTGCTTCCTCTGTTCATCTCCATGGTCCTCTCTCCACGTCTCTCAGCCCTTATGCAATTTCCATGCACTTGAGCCCTTCTCGAACATTCCATCCCGTAACCGTTCATCTTGCTCTCACCCGTTTCGTGCTCATGCGTTCTCCGCTTAACGGATTCTTAGACCCGCCAATCACCGCCTCTGCTGCCTTTCCTCTCCGCTATGCTCTCTTCCCCCACACTTTCACCTCTCTCTCTGCGAATTCGCCGCACTCTCCTCAATCCCCTACGCAGGCCCTTGTGAGGTACTTTAGTTCCTCACAGTATCCCTCCGCTTCCATAAGTCGCTGTAGTTGATTAACTGTTACAACCTACAGCAGCGGGGAAGGAGAACACCTCCCTCCGGAATGCCTCTGTTAACACATCTGCGAGCAGTCGCATCGCCAAGTTGGGAGTACACCGTCCTGCTGGAGAGCAATTGTTCGATGAATCCTACTAGCGGCACATCTGCTCCCAAATATGTCAAGGCAGAGGTGATGGCGTTAGGTTGGACGCTATGTCGAGAAATGCTACTAAAGAGATGTCTCTTACTTCAAGTGATCTTTCAATCCTTGAGACCAGAGAGTGCAGGGCGGTTTCTGTGGACCTACCCTTGCTGTATGCATGTTGCGTGTGAGCTAGATGAGCGGGACTTATAGTTTGCCTCAGGTATACGTCTATAAGTCTCAAGAGTCTTAAGAAGAAACGAGGATAGGCTGATTGGCCTATAATCGTTTGGTTTCACATGTGAAGCTTTGCCCGCATTCGGTATGAATACCACTTTAGTTTCTCTCCACCTAGTGGGGATATAGATGAGCTTAAGACAGCTTACATAGATTGTGTAAAGCCAGGTCATTGTGTACCCAATAGTTTGTTGTAGTTGGGCAGGATATATGTTATCAAGACCTGGCGACTTAAATGGTTCGAACGAATCGATAGCCCATTCAATTCTGGTCTCCGTGACAATGGTTTTGTCATATTGCATATAAAGGTCGTTTGGCCTAACCTGAGGTGTTAAGTTAAGGGAGCATTCAGGAAAATGAGTGCTTATCAGAAGATTTAGGGAATCTTCGCTCGAGTCGGTCCAAGTTCCGTCTGTTTTTGTAAGAGTCCTGGAGGGGTCGGTGAGCTAGCCAGGATCTTTCTGAGCCGTGATGCATAAGAAGTAAATTATATTGTTTGGTTCTGTCATTAACTAAATTTAATTAAATATCAAAACTAAAGAGTCAGCCTTCGATGTAAGCTAGTAGAGTTGCGCCACTGCATACCCTTTCTCTTATACTCTTACACTTATACTCCTGTAAATATTAACGCATTGGAAAGGCGGCTGCGGTCTTTGGCTGCAGTCGCCAAATTAAAAGGCAGTTGAATTACTGAACACAAAATAGAAACAAGTGCGTGTGGTTTGCTAAGCCACTGGGTCCAAGGGTCAACGTTACCAATCATCTTAGACGAATAGTTGTGGAAAGACTTTGGAGTTCTTGTTTTTCACCGCCATAAATTGGATTGGCGGATCATTTTGGCGCCCCCTAAGTGGACATTTGGATTGGGAAGCATTGGAAGAATAGCATTTTTGTTGCATAGATATGACACAAACGCAAACCAAGTTTTAGCTTCCAGTCATATTGCATCAACACCAGTAGGTGCACTAGAACAGACTTCGTCCGTTAATCATGCCGCAAAAGAGAATTCAGAGCAGATAATATTAGCCACAGCAATTGTACGTGTGATGAACAATTCCGGCTCATATGTGATGGCAAGAGCATTATTGGACTTTGGATCACAGGTTAACTTTATGACTGAGGAGTTAGTAAGTCGGTTGCAGTTGCCAAGGGAGCGAAAGAATATAAACTTGTTGGGAATTGGAAAGTGCAAGTCGCAAGTTCGACATGCAG
Source organism: Lordiphosa magnipectinata (assembly GCA_037044535.1). NCBI lineage: Eukaryota > Metazoa > Arthropoda > Insecta > Diptera > Drosophilidae > Lordiphosa > Lordiphosa magnipectinata. The sequence continues at coordinate 476,821 of JBAMBO010001802.1, read as the reverse complement.
TACAGACATCGATTGCATCGCGAGTCAGTTCCTTTGCAATGACGACAGATTTTGGCGTATTAAAGTCAATCTCTTCGTATCAGCCAGAAAAGATGGTAGTTAATGTGACCATCCCTAAAAACATGGAGATTGCTGATCCATTGTTTTATAAAACACAATGCATAGACATTTTGCTTGGAGCAGATGTTTTTTATGACCTATTGGAAACAGGTCGAATAAAAGGTGCACAAGATTCACCTACCTTACAATCCACTACATTGGGCTGGATTGTTTCAGGTCGCTGTCCGGCTTTGGGGCCATCAGAACAGCGTGCCTCTTCACATATGACTTTTTCGGACGATTTGACTTCATATGATGCAATTCTTAAAAAATTCTGGGAGTTGGAAGAAGTTCCGAATGTGACAAAATCACAGCTTTACACCCCAGAACAAGTGCTTTGCGAGAAATCGTTTAAAGAGTCCATTACCCGATTGCCCTCGGGACGTTTAAGTGTGTCATTGCCATTTAAATCTAGTCCAACTTGCCTCTGGTCATCATATGAAACCGCTAAGCGGAGATTTCTCGCACTTGAGCGAAGATTGGCAAAAGATTCTGAGGTGCATGCAATGTTTATTGCTTTTATGAAGGAGTATATTTCATTAGGCCACATGAGTGCCATAACCGACACAGTCCCGAGAGAAACGCACTACTTCATACCGTATCAATGCGTGTTAAGACCGCAAAGCACTTCCACAGCCCTGCGAGTTGTATTTGATGCATCTAGCAAGACGTCCTCGCAAATGTCACTGAATGACATTTTAATGGTAGGGCCGACCATTCAACCCACTCTATACGCTACACTTTTGCGATTCCGGCAACGTCCGTATGCGTTAACGGCGGATATTAAGAAAATGTATCGCCAGGTTGAAATAGATGAAGCTGATCGCAACTTTCATCTAATTGTATGGAGAGAATCACCAAATCAACCTCTTACAGTGTTCCGTTTAAACACCGTGACATATGGTACAGCGTCAGCTCCGTTTTTAGCAGTCCGCTACCTAAAGTACCTAAGCGATCAACATGCGGAGTCGTCTCCTGTCGGGTCAAAGTCGTTGGCCAACAATTTCTATGTAGACGATTTGTTGTCAGGTGCGTTTTCCACTGAGGATTTAAAACGTTTGAAGGACGAACTGGTGGCTATTTTGGAGCCATTTGGGTTCTCCTTGGCGAAATGGTCATCAAATTGGGATGGGTTCCAAGCCCAAACTGGTGACACACCGATCAATATTGGCGATCAGGATGATGCCAAAACATTAGGGCTGAGATGGAACACCAAAGAGGATCAATTTAAATATTCAATGAAGGATGTCCCTGAAGTATTGCCAACTCGACGATCTATCTTGTCGTTTGTGTCGAGATTATATGATCCCCTTGGGTTATTGAGTCCCATTATAACACGTGCGAAAATATTAATGCTGGAAATTTGTTTGTTAAAGGTCAGTTGGGATGATCCAATACCTGCCCGCTTAATACCAGAGTTGGAGGCAGTGAAGGCTTGTTTTGCTGAGGTGGACTCAGTAGCCGTACCGCGACACATTGGTGTCACGAGAGATTCCACATGTGAGATTCATGGGTTTGCAGATGCATCAAGCAGGGCGTATGGATGTTGCCTGTACGTACGCATTCCCAATGGAGAGGAAACCATCGTCAGGTTGCTCACCGCAAAGTCAAGGGTGGCTCCTCTGAAAACCTTAACTATACCACGACTGGAGTTGTGTGCAGCACATCTGTTGGCAACGCTGTGGGAGAAGGTCAAACAACTTGTGGACTTGCCAATCAAAAGTGTTATATTTTGGTCCGATTCGGAAGTTGTGTTGCATTGGCTGCAGACACACCCGTCTCGTCTAAATACGTTTGTTGCCAACAGAGTGGCCAATATCCAAGAATTAACGCCAGAGGTTGAGTGGCGTCATGTGCCAACGAAACAGAATCCGGCAGACCTGGTATCCCGCGGATGCTCAACATCTGAACTCATCGCGTCGTTTTGGTTCGATGGGCCAGAATTTATGAGGATGGAGCGCACAGATTGGCCCATAAATCCACATTTTGAGAATGAACCGTCTCAAGCAGCTTGCATGGAGCTAAAAAAGAGTGCGATAATCGCGGCCGATGTCGCATCCGCTACCGTGATGATAGCTGCAGCTGGTGACCAAGATCCCATTGTCGAGCTCATAGACAATACGTCGTCGTATTCAAAAATCTTGAGAATAGTCGCATATGTGTTGCGATTTATTCGTGGTAAGAATTGTCAACATGAATCTGTCGTTGTAGGAGCGGAAGAACTTGAGTCAGCATTTTTGGCAATAATTTGTATCCTACAGCACAGGTATTTCCCTGACGAGTTTCACAAATTGAGCAAATCTGCACCACTGAAGCCGTCGCTCCAAAAATTAAGTCCGTTCGTGCACCAGCATGTCTATGGCGAACGTGTCTGGTCGCTTTTGCGTGTTGGAGGCCGATTATTAGAAGCTCCATTACCACACAATGCAAAGTTTCCACTGCTGATGCCTAAAGAGTCTCGTTTTATAAGGCTTTTCCTTACATATCTGCATCAAAAACATTGCCACATAGGACCTAGAGCTTTGGTAGGACTTCTTCGACAGCATGTGTGGGTAATCGATGCTCGACGGCTCTGTAAATCTGTGGTCGGTACAAACCGACCCTAGCATCTCAAATAATGGGAAATCTACCCGCTGATCGTCTCCACGTAAATAGACCCTTTGAGATCAGTGGAGTGGACTTTTGTGGTCCAATACGGGTGTCTCTGGGGATTCGGGGAAAATCTCCAGTAAAAATGTACATGGCATTCTTTGTGTGCTTCACATCTAAGGCTGTTCATTTAGAGCTTGTTTCTGATCTGACTGCTAATTCCTTTATTATGTCGTTATCCAGATTCATTGGTCGGCGTGGACCTGTCCGGAAACTATATTCCGACAACGCGACCAATTTTGTCGGTGCTGCTCGCATGCTGAGTACGTGGACGGACTTGGACGAGAAGTTCAAGAACACCATCATCGAGTCTGCCGCCACCAGAGGGATCACTTTCGTGTTCATCCCACCGAGAGCACCTCATTTCGGAGGGCTGTGGGAGGCGGCCGTCAAGTCGGCCAAAACACTGCTGATCAAGGCCATTGGCAGCGCAGTTCTCAGGCAAGACGAACTGGAAACCGTCTTGGTGGAGGTAGAAGCCGTGCTCAACTCGAGGCCAATGGTCATCGACAATACCAGCCCCAACGATGGCGAAGTAATCACGCCAGCGCATCTCCTAATAGGAACAACGCTCGTAGCGCTGCCGTCCGCGTTGCCAGAGCCAGTCACAGACGACAAGTTGAGCTACTTGCAGAGATGGCAGAGGATATCCGCAATCAAGCAGCGGTTCTGGATAGATTGGACACGCGACTACCTGCTAGGGTTGCAGCAGCGCGTGAAGTGGACCAAAGAGACACGCAACGTGGAACCAGGCGAGGTCGTTCTCATCTACGAGGACAACGCGCCTCCTCAACAATGGCTAATAGGAGTCGTAGAGGAAGCCATCAAAGGCGCTGATGGAAAGGTGCGGGTAGCGACCGTCAGGACCAAAGCTGGATTGTTCAAGCGAGCCATTCACAAGTTGGCTCCCCTACCTGTCGAGTATGCAAACCTTTGTACAGCTACTGCGAAGGATCAGTAAAGAAGTAGACGTAGTTTATATGTATGCCCTTCAGGCCACCTTATGAAATCTTATTATGCCCTTCAAGCCATTCAATGAAGTCTTATTGTGCCCTTCAGGCCATTCCAGAACGATTTGTACAATTTGTATTGAAGCCCTGCGGCCATTCAACGCGGCCGATGTTTGGTTCTGTCATTAACTAAATTTAATTAAATATCAAAACTAAAGAGTCAGCCTTCGATGTAAGCTAGTAGAGTTGCGCCACTGCATACCCTTTCTCTTATACTCTTACACTTATACTCCTGTAAATATTAACGCATTGGAAAGGCGGCTGCGGTCTTTGGCTGCAGTCGCCAAATTAAAAGGCAGTTGAATTACTGAACACAAAATAGAAACAAGTGCGTGTTGTTTGCTAAGCCACTGGGTCCAAGGGTCAACGTTACCAATCATCTTAGACGAATAGTTGTGGAAAGACTTTGGAGTTCTTGTTTTTCACCGCCATAAATTGGATTGGCGGATCATATATATTACTACAGTAATGGGCCCAGGAGAAGCGTTTGGCCCTCCTAGTAGCATTCTTTAGTACCTAGCTTTTGTTTATATAATTCCCAAGCGGATGTTTGGTCGTTATATTTGTCTATGTTAAAAATATGTCGACATTCTTTCCGGAGCTTATCCAGCTCCACCAGACCAGAAGGTGGTTTAAAAGTGGATTTTATTTTTCTAGGGGGGCAGGCCCAATTGAACGAGTCCGTATACGCGATGGTGAGCGTATCGACAAGCTCATCAATCTGTTTTTCCGTACTTGGTGTGTATGGTGGGAGCGGTCTAATCTTTTTAGAGAGAAGTTTGTTGTGTACTTCCCAATTGGTTTTTTTTTTTGGGCTCTGTATCCTTTTGGGTGAGGGACACTTATTTGTCAGTACGACTTCTATGTATCGATGGTCAGAGAAGGAGAGCTCTGGCAGCACCTTCCATGATATCAATTGGTCAGAAAGGTTTTCGGTGATGAGGGTTATATATAAGACCTCTCTTCTATTTTTGACAATAAAGGTAGGGTCGTTCCCTTTATTGGCAATGTGCAAGTCCGTCTGCAAAAGGTATTTGTACAGTGACTCACCTCGCTCGTTGTTATCTGTACTGCCCCATAGTGAGTGGTGTGCGTTGGCTTCGCCTGCCATGATGAGGCTTGTGTGGGTGTGTTTACGCTCTCCTGTCAGGTCTCGGAAAGTTTTTGGTGGGCTCTCTGTGTCGTGAGCCAGATGGAAAGAGGCCAGCCTTATGTTTGAACTCCCCAGTTCCAGGCTGGGTGATGTAGCCATTACTAAACTGGGGAAGTAGAAGTGTTTTGAAGGTTTATCTGTAAAACCCGCATCAGTTTGTGTTACCCTCTTCTCCGTTAAAGAGCAATCGGCGTCCTCCGGATGGAGAAGCTCCTGCTCTGCTTACAGGCGGCCGAAGGCTGGTCCATAATCTGCCCCACCCGAGATATAGGCACAGTGTTTCTCTTGTGGCGGTGTGCGCTCGATGTCCATCTCATCATCGCTATTTTCAACTTCTTCAACGCTGACTGCTAGGTTGGCAAGCGCCGTTGAGTCAGTCCAATATACTTTCATATGAACCCGTTGGAATCCGTAATTTAAGGATCCGTCGCACTTGCTTATGTATTCAACGGATTCCTTATCTATTTGAAAAGTGTCCACTTTGATCACCCTCCAGTTGCTGGTAGGAGCACTTGGGTTAAACATCCTCATCATTTGCAGGATCTTTTCAGGTTCCGCTGGGTGAACGGGTAACCATACTCGTGCCCTAGGGCAAGAAGGAATGTCTTTGGCATCGACAACCTTTAACCTCGCACCCGGATAGACTTCGCCGACCTTGTCGATGGCGGCCTTGTAAAGATCCACCGATCTTTCATCCTCACAGGCAGCGAGTCGGATGTTTCCTTGGAACCCCTCGATGCTGTAGCAGCACGGAGGTATCCCTGGATTCTCCAGTAACACATCTAGGGCGACGCGGCTTGTTGCCGCCTCAATCCACTTCCAGTGGATTTTCAGCGAAGGATTCCCGGAGAGGTGCTCGGTGAGTTCTCGGTCGTTTCGATGATCGCGGTTGCATTTCGTTCATCGACCGATCCCTCTTCGTATTGGATGTCTGCTCATTTTTCGCAGCAGGTGGCTGCTCAGGTGGAGACATGTTCACAGAGAAGTTAGGTAGCGCTTCTTTCGCCCAGGCGATGACTTCCTGGACCTTGCCAAAGTCTTCCTTTGACGTCTGGTCCTCCCTGATTGGGTTGGTTTCCAGACGTTTCAGGGTCCTGTATGCCTTGCGCTCATCCGCGATTCCGACCTTGGTTGGGTCGGGTCGGGTAAACAGCACGGCTCCACTACAAATTATTTAATCGTTCTTTGCCACCCCATCGGCCGAAGCCATAGGTTGCTGGCTGTCGATTTTCCTCCCAGAGGTGGCAGAAGACTGCTTGTTTTTATACTCTGTACCGAAGGTACATAGAGTATATTAAGTTTGTGCAAAAGTATGTAACGCACAGATCTCAGAGATGGTAAGAGATAGAGGTTTGACATGTTTGGGACATATATTTCTTATACTTGCAGGCAGATCAAGTTTTGTTTTCAATTTTTGCCACGCAAAACGGCCACTTAACACCAAACACCAATAATAACTAGAAAGGAAAGATAACTTCGTCTGTGACGAAGTTTTAATACACTTGAAAAAGCTCGCTCCAAAGGCTAGCGATTTCGACCAAACTTTTCAGATCAGTTTGAAAACATTTAATTTTAATAATGACCGAATTTAAAAACGCTAACATTCAAAACTAAAAAGTTTTTCTCACAAAAACCCATTCTTCGAACGATCGTTTCTATGGCAGCTACAAGAAGTAGTCATCCGATCCGGGCGGTTCCGACATATTAGCAGCGTGCAGCTAAACACTGTGCAAAATTTCAGCTCAATAGCTTCAAAACTGAGGGACTTGTTCGCGTAGAAACAGACAGACGGACAGACAGACAGACGGACGGACAAAGCTCAATCGACTCAGCTCGTGGTGATACTTCATTCTATGCGTTGCGAACTCAAAATTAGAATACTCTTTTCTAGTGTATAAAAACAATTGGTATGCCTTTTATCGCTATAAATAATCAAACGCTTGACCTAAGAACACAGATCGAACTTAAATTGATATAAAAATCTGGCGCTGGAAAAAACGGCTAAGAATCACTCACTACAAAATCACAGTGAAAAGTGTCAGCACTGACGTTTTTACATCACTGACACGTTACGTTAACGGAGCGAAATGACGTTGAAGTGGTTACTCACGTCTTGAACTTAAACCAGATTTTTAACAAATTAAAATTTATATGGTTTAGTGGTTTGGTCAACAGACTTGGTAAGCACTCCGTTTACTGCACTGCACTATATGTGTAAATGACAACACTAGTTGGCGGGCTGATTGCACACACTTCTGACTGTCTCCCGGGGGCCAAGGGGGTGAGACGGCAGCACACATCAACAAAAAGACTCAGATCCAGTGGAATTTGATTCGCCGATTACGTTCGAACTCGGATGGCACTCTGGGTACTATGGCTCTTAAATCAGTCACTTAAAACACGCGTTTTATAAAAATAACAAATTTGCAATGCCGCGGAGCAGAAAAAACGTGTCTAGATCAGTGAACAGTGTGACCAAACAATGTCAATAAATATAGCATAATATTTTCTTTATTATTTCAGATTAATATCCATCCAAGCCGATTGTGTTTGTCATCTAGACTGCTCGATAATTGGCATGTCAGAATTTTTTTAGAGGGCGGACTAAAGATTTATACACCAGCAATGAAGGAAGTACATATTCAGCACACGAGTGAAAATCTCACGTCAATTATAATCGACGTCTTACAGTCTTACAATGTATTTATGCGTCAGGTGTATACCTATTGTATTGTAATTTTATATATACTGGGTAAAACGTGCAACGAACCAAAACCCCAAAAACCTCGAAACTCAAATTTCTGAACCTTAACCTAAAAATTTTTTTTGGGCTTGCAGCCCTGGTACAAATAGTTAAAAACAGGGAAAATAAGCATAAGCTCAGACTCATTATCAGCGGCAACAACGGGACGTCTTATCGCATCCTCAAATATAAATTAAGCGGACATTAATAGATACACAAATAACAACATAAACCTAATACACTTAAGTTTGCTCTGGTACCAGTCCTCAAATCCGAACAAAAACAATTTTGGTCACTACATCAAGCAGGCAGAAGTTAGTCGCATACCAAGAAAATTACAGCTAAAACTTATCAGACTCCAATAGTAAAAAACAATAACCTTTGCAAATCAACTAAATCTCTCACAAAAGATCACATCTTAAACGATTGCAAATTAGCTAATTTTGAGCTTAAATCATTATCAAAACTTCGTGATTGGATCCGAACGTGGAACAACGTCGTTCTTGAAAAACAAGCATAAGTCAACCCTGAGTGTTTTTGAAATATGCAAATTTCCTGCTTAAATCAAGCTCACCCGAGCTAAAGAAAGGATGAACTCGAGAAAATCCTTTCGAAATTGGATTGAGAAAACCCGGGATTGAACTACTTCTGACATCGTTAGAAATTAATTTCAATACAGATATCTAATATTTCTTCTGTGTTCTTCGTGAATATTGTAAATTCAAAATATCGTTACACCTAACAGAAAATAAAACGTAATTGAAAAAAGCCTAATCATGATTTTCAGATATATAAACACAATAAAACGTAATAGATTATATATTTGAAAATCATGATTAGGCTATTTTCTGAGCAACTGAAACTCATCCGTTGACTCTGAAATCTATAAATACACTGATCTACAGTGAAAAGTATCACGAGCATCTTCAACTAATTCCTTCTTGCCTACCCATGCTGAATACGAGTTGGCATGTCAAAGTCAAATCTTCTGAATTTCCGTTTCCAAGATATTGGCGAAAAATCAATCTTACGACTTTTTACCGTTCTAGAATATTTGTAGTCCACACTAAGCAATAATTGCTGATTTTATAAAGCCTCTAGTATATATAAGAAGTAAACATATCAATGCAACTGAGAAAAATCAAACACGCGGTATAAGTAATGCCAATGGTGTCGAAATTTTTTCTGTCCATGAATCTGCTATCGTACATTTCAATAAATACTTAACTTTAATTATAGTACTGAAAAAAATGCAACCAAATTTCCATAATTAGTGCATATGGTTCTAATAAATATCCGACGAATTCAATGGCTTGTAGCAGATGGTTTAGTTTGACAAAATTGCTGTAAGTCATGTTAAATTTTACTTTTACTTTTACTTACTTTACTTTTTAATTTCGACACCATCGGCATTACTTATACCGCGTGTTTGATTTTTCTCAGTTGCATTGATATGTATACTAGCAGGAATTAGCTTAAGATGCTCGGGATACTCACAAATGGTCTTAATTTGCAGAACTGTGTTATTGCTTTAAAATAAGTATTTACATGTTTTCAGCACTGATCTTATATAAACAATTATTAATAGGCGGTTGATTTCCGTCAGCCGTAAGTTGGGTGTGGGTACGCTATCTTCTTCAGGAATATCGCTTTCAGCGTGCGGTTTTGAAAATTCCGGTTGCTTTCTAGAATAAATTTTTGCAATAATAAGCGCGGTCGATGTCACTATTAAAACAACGATATCTGGTAGCGTCCACTGCAATATTGACACGAAACTAGAAGCGAAAAGTTAATTAGTTTTCTCAAGAAATATCACTGCATACCGCATGGCCTTTAAGTCGAGAAATCCCACTTGGCGCAGGACATAGGTTAAAGTTGTTTTTGATTTCAGATCCAGAAACAAATAAGTCAAATTAATTAATATATGACCAATTGTAATAAGAACACTCAGCATACAAAGAATTATTAAATATGCATGCAAAATGGTCCGTTGCAGATTATTCCTTTTTTGTAACAGCCAGGGCGACATAAAGAACATGCAGAGATAAACCATTGACAATCCAACAGGCCGGACAAGCGACGCTTTTTTCATTGGTTAAGGCAATTATTTTTAATAGGTAACTTCAACTTACCAAGGATTAGCGTTATGGGCAATATGAATCGCACCATTGTGTATAAAGGTAGTGCAGTCATAGTTTTATTATGAAAATTTTCAGACTAAGCCCGACCAAATAATGAAGTTGACAGCTGTTTAATAGTTTACTAGATGAATGTGTTAAAGGTAAGAGTCAAACAGGGGTCTAATTTTGAAAACTTAATTTTTATGCACTCGAAATGTGTAATATAATTTTGCGCAGGAATTTGCAACGCATAGAAGGAATCATCTCCGACCACAAAAACTATATATATTCTTGATCAGCATGACGCACTGAGTCGATTGAGCTCTGTCCGTCAATCTGTCTGTCCGTCTGCCTGTTTCTACTCTAAATAGTTTTAAAGCTATCGAGCTAAAATTCACAGTCTTCTTTTGGCTGCACGCTGCTAATATGTCGGAATCGCCCGGATCGGATGACTACTTCTTATAGCTGCCACAGAAACGATCATTGGAAAAATGGGTTTTTGTGAGAAAAACTTTATTGTTTTCAATGTTAGCGCTCCTAAACTCGGTCATTATTAAATTTAAATGTTTTCAATCTGATCTGAGAAGTATGGTCAAAATCACTAACCTTTGCAGCGAGCTTTTTCACGTTAAAATAGCAATTGCACTTTGCAACAGACGAAATGATCTAACCCTGTCTTCGATTTTTTTCAAGCCAAATATTTTATACCCTTGCAGAGGGTATATTAAAATTGTCCAGATTTATGTATCGCATAGAAGGAGGCATCTCTAACTAAATATAAAATGCGCCATAATGTTTGTAATAAGAACCAAAAAATGGTTTCCCAATTATAAAACAAACAAAACGTGAAGGCCAAGCTAACTTCGTCTGTGCCGAAGTTTTTATCCCTTGCAAATGCTGTTTTTGAAATGTCAGAGTTTAAGAACGCTTACATAAAAATCAAAAATGTTTCTAACTAAAATCCATTTGCCGTCAGATAAACATCTGATTTCAGAGAAATCAAATTAACAATCGCCGAGCTTAAGAACGATAAAATTGAAAACAATAAAGTTTTTCTCACTGAGATTGATTTTCCGACCGATCGTTTCTATGGCAGCCTTAATATATAGTCATCCGATGTCGACAAAATTTTGCGAATCTATTTGAAAACATATAAAAAAAGAAATCAGCGAGTTTAAGGACACAAACATTAAAACAAAAAAATGTTCTTACTAAAACCCATTTTCGACCGATCAGTTCTATGGCAACCATAAGATATAGGCACCCGATGTTGATCAATTTATTCAAATTAGTTTGAAAGCGCTTAATATTAATAATCACCGACCTTAAGAACGATTTACTTGAAATCAAAACAAGTTTTTTTTTTCACTAAGACCCATTTTCCGACCAGTCGGACCTATGGCAGCTATAAGATATAGTCATCCGATTTTGACCAAAATTTGCAAATCTGTTTGAAAGCATTAAATATTAATAACGGCTGAGCTTGAGGACGCTAACATTGAAAACAAAAAAGTTTTTCTCACTAAGACCCATTTTCCGACCGATGGTTTCTATAGCAGCCATAGGATAAAGTCATCAGATCATGACCAAAATTTGCAAATCTGTTTGAAAGCATTTAATATTAATAATGGCCGAGCTTGAGGACGCTAACAACGAAAACAAAAAAGTTTTTCTTACTAAGACCCATTTTTCGAACGATAATTCTTTTGGCAGCTATAAGATATAGTCATCCGATCCGGTCGGTTCCGACATATTAGCAGGGTGCAGTAAAAAGAAGAGTGTGCAAAATTTGCAAGGGTATAAAAATACCCTGTGTATTTAAAAAAAAACTTGGCCCTACTAAGGAGGATCATGGGACGGATAGCCCAACCACCTAGCAGCAGCCATAAGCAACAGAATTAATTAGAGCAAATTGGTAAACACCTTCAAAAAAACCATAGCCAATTCAGGCTACTAATTTACAACATTGGAGTTCCTATGTCTTTATTCGCCAAAAGCTTTAGCTCGAATACCAACTGGTAGTTTTGTTTGAAGTGTTGTGAGGACTTTATTCTTAAAGCCTCACAACTCAGCGTTGTTAAACATAAGTTTATATATATATAGTTATTGTAAACATAAGTTTATATAGATTTGTAACTAATTGAATAATTAAATTAAATAAGTTTATATATATATAGTTATAGTATGTTAGTTTATAGTACACCTATTGTAGTCAACGGTGGCCCAAAAGATGGGTTGCCGAGGGTTAAAGCGGTGCGGCGAATTGGGCTGCAGGAGCTGAGGGGCAAGGCGCAGAGGATTATACAAAGTGCAGTTGGAGCGCTCAGCAGAGCGCAAGGCTGAAAAAAGAACCGTTGGAATGACATAAGAAGGAGACTGCAGCGGAAAACAAGATGAGCGATCACGCTCACTCCAGCAGAAATCACACGAGAGCAGCAGTGCAAATTTCCACTGGCGGCGCAGGGCAACAACGGGACCTGGCAGCTAATGTCATACGAATGCGAAGCGGTGCTGGGCTCGGGGTTATAAAAGGTCGCTCGGCTCAGAAGACGTCTCAGTCGAGTAACCTTCAGAGTGCGAGTCATTTAAATCGAGTGCCAAGTCCCAGTGCGTGAAGATAAGTGAGTGCGAACACCAACGGGAGTGAATGCCGAGGAAAACATCGAGAAGATTTACCAACAGGAGACCACGGATCGTCGCGGGAGAAAAGGCAGAGTGAGTGCGAGCTAAAAAAGGGGGTCGATTCCTAAACTGTGCGGAAAGAAACGAGAGCCGGCGAGTTTTGCGAATTAAGCAAGCGTGTCCAGGCGAATCGTGGGCCAGAGAAAAGGTGGACATTTCCGCCTCCTGTCAGTAGCCTGGCGCTAACAAGACCTGTAGCGGTGTGGTAAAAACGAGAGCCGGCGAGCTTTGCGAGTTAGCAAGCGTGTCCAGGCGGATCGTGGTGCCTGCGAGGTCTGAACGAGGAGCAAAAAACACAACGGAGAGGTCAACTTAAGGCATAGCCAATGGCAACCCTATCTGAAAGGCCGTAGCGATAAGCGAAAAGTAGCGATAAGCCAACTAGAATTAAGCACGCTGTTCATTGGAATTATAAGGAAAAGAAACAGGCACGAAAACCGAAACCCTTCAGTGTTATTATTTCCAGAGACCAACTCCACAATATAAATTTGTTGGAGCGACCCACGACTGCCCTGAGCGTGAGCCGACAGAAATAGGTTCGTTACAGTGTGAACAGCAAAACAAGTCCGCTGATGAGAGAATTTGGTTATTCTCGAAACAGCGATCGTTGTACCGACATACCCAATTGCTATTCCAAAATGTTTTAATTATTATCTGTTGATTTGTGTTGATTATATTGAATTTTACTCAACCATAGACCGTGAGCTAGCCAGTTGTAAAATAAAATAAATATAAAATATATAAATTGTAGATCATCATGACGAGCTGAGTTGATTTGGCCATGTCCGTTCACCTGTTTTAATATTATCTCCTATCTTGAGCAAACTTTGCACGAACTTTTAAAATTGCTGCACATTTGTGTTTCCTCTTCATCGTCATAGTCATCATCATCATTAATTCATTTTGATCCATTTTCATGATATTTAGATTTTTCGGTTGCTGGCGGACATTTTATTTAATTCTTTTTAACCCAAATTTCGGCGAGTATTTACACAACCTGGTTTCTCAGCTGAGTTTTTGTCAAAAACTTAGCTGAGCAGATCAGTTTAGCATTTTCACCAGGGTGTTCGAAAAAAAAGGCCGTGTACCAGCTGCGACCTGACTGCTTCGAACGCTAGCCAGCGACTAAAGAGTTTACTCTCTTGACCTCAGCTTCGGCATGCGTTCGGCTCGTGTATACGTCAAAAGCAAAATGTCTCCGGCCTCTGGGGGAAATGCGGGACCATCGCTAATTTACGCAAATGTGGCCAACCTATGTACTGTGCTCCGTTAGCTTCCTGGTAAGTTAACAGACTGTTAAACCAGTGCAGCCAGTTCGCATTCACGTTCACTATTTTTGAGATTTTCCTGTCAACAAACAGTTCGGCGGAGCCAGGATTTTGATTTACTCACTTTCAGGCTTTCAGGATTTCTCCGGCTGCAATATTTAGTGACGAGAGCCAAATCAAAGGTCGGAAAATACCTTCCATTGGCCATTTAAGCTGCTCTCTGAACTGGCACATTAATTTGGTCATATTGTAGGCACAAGATAGTATATAAATGTTTCCAATCAGCTGCTACTGGACATACTGCTGTGGGAAAAAAGTATCAGGAAATTTTAATTAAATTTCATTTTAGATTAAGCTGTCAACACTGTGAATGACATCTGTGCAAAATGACACGTCAAAATATTAATCAGTGTTTGAGATATGCGTTCCCATTAAGATATGTGTTGAAAATGTTGCGGAAGACCTTCGCTCAGAAAGCTCTGTGGAAAACAAGATTTTATGAGTGGTACACACCTATGCTCAAAAAATTCAGAAAAATTTTCTTCGATGGACGAATTATGAAAAATTATCATGCAAAAAGTCGGGGCGGTCATCCGTGTTTTTATACCCTTGTAGAGAGTATATTAAAATTGTCCAGATGTTTGTAACGCATTGAAGGAAGCATCTCCGACCACACAAAGTATATATATTCTTGATCAGCATGATGAGATGAGTTGATAAAGCCATGTCCGTCTGTCCGTCCGTCTGTCCGTCTGTTTCTTTGATATCTCCTCCGTCAGTTTTTAAGCTATCTTAACCAAACTTTGCACGCAAATAAATAACTTTTTATCTAACGTGTGGTTTACCATACAATCAAGTTAAGTCTTTTGGTACAAATACGCTGCACATTTGTCGGAACCGGCCAGATCGGATGACTATAGCATATAGCTGCCATAGGAACCATCGGTCGAAAATGTGGTTTTTGTGAGAAAAACTTTTTTATCTTCAACGCAAACGTCCCCGAAGCTTGTATTTACAAGTTATCTATGCTTTCACATAATTCCACCAAGTTTGATAGGACAACTATATGGTATAGCTGCCATAGAAATTAGGTGTAGAAAATGTATATAGGAGGCCTTGTCAAAAATGTGTACATTTGGGCGAATGTACATATTTTTGTCAGTGGAATCAGGCTACTAATTTATAAAAATCATACAAGCTACATGGGTAAAAAAACTTCGGTCGAGCCGAAGTTAGCTTTCCTCTATTTTCTTTTTAAATGAATTTTGAAATATGCTGTTTTTGTACCAAAAAAACTAATATGCTTTGTGTCAAATGTCAAATAAATCGTTAGGTGGCGTGGAAAGGAGTTCATAGCAGTTCGAATAGGTGTCAAGTTTTTCTCACTCACTTCACAAACGTACGTCTTATACCCTTGTTCCACTGGCACATTCTAGAGGTCATCCGCTAGATGATCTAGAGACGGATGATTAAGTCACTGTCATGGATGATCTAGCTTATGTCACGCCATATAGCTATTTTCCGCAAAAAGGCTAGATTTGCCCAAGAAGAACAGCTGCTCTGTCAATAGCGTTGCCATGGTCGGAGAGGGTTTTAGCTCCGCGGGTGGGAGTTTAGCACAGTGGCAGAACTGTATGAACCCCCTTTATTGAAAGCCGACTATGCCCATGAGTTCTACATGGTCAAGGCAAGCGGCAATTGTTCCCTTCTTTGTTTTAAAATGTTAAAATGCAGTAATATTTCTTATGTATGAGTCCCACAAACTATCTTTATCGTGGTGGGACTACCAGGAGGGAATGCTGCTTGACATGTGGATGGCGAACTTTGATTTACAATTGCAGACATAGCAATTCAATCAGCTGTATTTTGTTGACGTTAGTGTGGCCGTAAACAACATTCGTTAGTGGAACAAGGAAAATCCACTTTTCGAGAATGTGATTGAATGTTCGCCAGTGTAACAAGGGTATTATATATAGATTTCAAATATTTTCAATTTCTTTATTTGCAAAAACAAAATAAATTCGAAAAGCATATGTGATCGAGCATATATTTGTATGGGCAAAAACGCAAACTTAAAAATTAAATTACAAGAGAACCATGGTCGACCGCCAATTATTTTCTGCACGTAAATTCTTTATAATTCTTCGTGGTTTATCGAGGAAAATTGATTTTAGAATTTTAGGAGCTACTTACCTTAATGGAAACATTTACCGAAAAGAGTTTAAAAGTATCTATCCACAATCCGTTCAAACAAATAACATTGAAAAACTACTGGATGTGAAGGGTAAGTTTCCATATTTTGGTTGCAACTATGACATAATATCGAATAAAAAAACGTTATCCAAGTCACTTAGACCATGTAGATCACTTTGTATGTTGCTATTGGTCCGCTTTATGAACCTGGAAAATGCTAATTCAGGGGTAATATTTGTAATTTTTTATTATTTATTTGACATTTGACGTATAACATATCCATTTATATTGGTACAAAAACAGCATATTTCAAAATTCATTTAAAAAGAAACCATGATTGACCGCCGCGAATATTTTGCAGGACAATTTTTCATTGTTCGCGGTCCATCGATGAAATTTTTTTCTGAATTTTTTGGGCAAATATGGTGGGTAATTTTTTTCAATTTTTTTATGCATGTGATTTAGTGTTTTTTTGGTAACTGTCCTAACAGTTAAATCTACCGAAGAAATTTTAAGTTTCACGTATTTATTTTAGCACTTTTTTTGCTACTGCATTTAACAACTGTAATCAAAGTAAACTTAACTACAAATATTTTTACACATGTTTTGTTGTTTTAATAAGTTATGCCTACTACAATAACTATACCATAGAAATTGTAAGTCAGACGTGATTTGTATACCCTTGTAGAGGGTATATTAAAATTGTCGAGATGTTTGTAACGCATAGAAGGAAGCATCTCCGACCACATGAAGTATATATATTCTTAATCAGCTTGACGAGCTGAGTTGATATAGCCATGTCCGTCTGTTTATATGATATCTCCTCCGTCAGTTCTAAAGCTATCTTAACCAAACTTTGCACGAAGTGTTTTGGTACAAATACGCTGCACATTTGTCGGAACCGGCCAGATCGGATGACTATAGCATATAGCTGCCATAGGAACCATCGGTCGAAAATGTTGTTTTAGTGATAAAAACTTTTTTGTCTTCACCGCAAACGTCCACAAACCTCGAATTTATAAGTGTTCTATGCTTTCACATAATTCCACCAAGTTTATTAGGTCAACTTGGTTGGATTCATCAACCTAATGCTCTCAAGTAGAGCAGTCAATTCAAGTCTTAGTGGTGCAGCTGCTCGTAGATTCGTACACCGAGGCTGGAAATGGCACTTGAAGCTATTAACGCTAAAATGGATACCCTACATGAAATGCTATTGGAGCTGAAGGCGAACAATGAGTTCCTCAGAGCCGTGTTCCTGTCGCTTTTAAAGAACAACAAATAATGGCTCCGTCACTGCGCCTCGGACTCTGGAATGCCCACGGGCTTGCAAATGGTGTTTATAGGAGCTTGCAACAAGCTCTAGTTGCCACTTTAGCCTAGATCCTGGCAACGGGCCAGGCCACCGACTACCCGCTCGTCAATCGAAATACCCCCAGCGCCATTGACTTCTGTATTTTTAACGGACTGCGTTCTGATGAACCGAGCATTAGGATGGAATATTCACTCTCATCCGACCACCTCCCCCTCACCTCCCTTTTTACGAATGATCTGGAGAGAACCTTGGACCTCAACCGGAAGATTACCCTTCCTGAGGATATTGAGGATGCGTATGCAATCTTCGTAAAAAAGGTGCATGCAGCAGCCCTTAAAGCGCGCCCATCGGAAATTCTACTAAATTGCCGACCACAATCTCGCCTTCCACCTGCCCTCGATGCTCTACTGCTCATCAAAAGGAGACTGCGGGGGCAGTTTACTCTTACGAGAGACCCTAATGTGGAAAGGGTATATAAAAGTGTGGCTTACAGGGTGAAGAAGCTGCTCGTTAGGTTTAGCCAGGATGCCACAGACCAGTACCAATTTTGCTCTCTGGTCTCTCACCAGGAGGTACAAGAAGCAGGCAGCAGCCAAACTTCCAATCCGCAACGCTGACGATACTTGGGCCAAATCTCCGCAGGAATGGGCAGAAGCATTTGCGGTAAACTTAGAGGACAGATTTACGCCCCTCGAAACGACTTCGGTCAGCCGTAGGAGGCTTGTAGATCAGGTTCTTGACACCCCAGGGCAGCTAACGCCCCCAGTCCCACCAATCACATTGGAGGAGGTTCAGGGGCAGATCAAGGTACTTAACAATAACAAGTAAGAGCGCTGTAGTCGAGTTTCCCGACTACAAAATACCCTGTTGAATTGAGACACACATACAAGCACACTTACATGCACAAACGCATACACACATACGAGCGCACACACACGCGCGTTCACACGCGGCCTGCGCAGGCAGCGCTAGCTGCATGAAGTGGCTGCCTCCAACAAACTAGATCTGGGTACGGTATACACCTGTGTGCATGCCAAAATTTGTGTCTCTATCTCTTATAGTCTCTGAGATCGACGCGTTCATACAGACAGACAGACAGACAGACGGAAAGACGGACAGACGGACATGGCTATATCGACTCCGCTGTTGATGCTGATCAAGAATATATATACTTTATCGGAGAAGCTTCCTTCTGGCTGTTACATACGTTTGCACAACTTCATGATCCCCTTTTCCCATTTTTAATGGGAACAGGGTATAAAAAGGCACCAGGCGAGGATGTACTATACAATAGGATCATCAAAGCCCTCCCAGTAAAAGCGGTGCTCTTTCTGGTCCTAATTTTCAACGCGACACTGTGACTGGGTCATTTTCCGAAGGCGTGGAAAAAGGCTCAGATCGTAATAATCCATAAAGCTGGGAAAAGCCCGTCTGAGGGCGATTCACACCGTAAGATCAGGCTGCTATCCACAATAGCAAAAATTTTCGAGAGGTGTATCAATCGATGGGGTGAGTGGCAGAATACTTCCTTTTCAGTTCGGGTTTAGAAAGTCACGCGGAACCCCTGAGCAGCTGACAAGGGTCACAAACTTCATTCTCGACGGATTCCAGGCTAAGGAGTACGTGGTTGCGGTCTACTTGAATATAACGCAGGCTTTTGATAGAGTGTGGCATGCTGGACTACTATGTAAGGTAAAAAACATCTTACCGCCTCAACTATACACCCTTGTGAGAAGCTGTCTATCGGACAGGACCTTCTCGGTAGTATTGGAAGGGACTGTTTCCAGCGTGAGGGTAATACGCGCTGTTGTACCTGAAAAAAGTGTCCTTGGACCAACCCTCTACTCTCTCTTCACTTGTGATATGCCTACCGGAAGAACAATACCCATTGAAGACCCCCAAGACTTACCCGTTGCAACATTTGCTGACGATACAGCTATTATGGCGAGAGTCTCGTGTATCTATGATGCCACTGATATCGTTCAACAGTATTTGTATCGATTCTGCTTAATGTATCAGTGTAACTTATACACTTCGTCATGATGGGTGTCCAGGCGTTTTTATTTATTTATGTAGAGCTAACAGTATAATATAAAAAGATAGGCTAGCTTAAAGGTACGGAGCAATGGCGACTAAGGCCCTCAGCTCTGGGTTCTTTGAGTGTTTAAATGTATATACTATATATGTGTGTACAAGGTGTGCAATGTAATAGTGAGCTTAGTTTCTAAATTGTTATTGAATTGTGGTTTTATTTACATTGATGAATAGTATTTGTTATATTGAGTGGTATAAGTTTGTAATCATAAGATAATTTAGAATAGTGAAAATGTTTGAGGGTGTAGGATTGGAAGAGAGTTGTAGTGGGTTATTGTTGCCGAGTATTCTTTGTCTGTGCATGTCATGGGAGGGTCAGGAGTTGAGAATATGTTTTATTGAAATTTGGTTATTGCAAAGTGTACATGTGTTGGGGCTTTTGTCGATGAAGTGTGAGTGTTTGGTCCTAATGTGTCCAATTCTAAGGCGTGTTATTTTAATTTGGTCCATTCGAGAGAGATTTTGTCGACTGCTTTTAAGTAGGTTGTAGGTGTTGAGTTTGTTTGGATTTATGTTTTGGTACCAGTTGGAAGTTTCGTTTAAGTTGGATTGAATTTTGGTTAGGTGTGTGTTTTTAATGTATTTTTTTATGTCTTGAATGCTTATGTTTTCTTATGGTGAGTGGTTGATTTGCTGTGGTTTTTGCCGTAGCATCAGCTAATTCGTTTCCTTTTATGCCTGTATGTCCAGGTACCCATAGGAGTTTGAATTTTGGAAATGATTTCGTAAGAATGTGACGTGCTAGGGATGTATAATGTTCAGTGTTGTTGATGCTGTTTATTGCGTCTATAGCGGAGAATGAATCTGAGCAGCTGCAATAATTCCCTCTTTTGTTTTTTAGGGCTTGCAGAGCATCGACGATTGCGATGATTTCAGAGGAGAATACTGAGGAGTAGTGGGGTAAAAGACATGACTTTAAGGATTCTTTTTCGGTTGTAATGGCAAAGGTTGTAGTTCCGTTGGACTGTGTGTTTTTTTTTCTGTGAATTTTGCGCGCTATATTTCGGGTGACGTGTGTTTTTTACTGGAGTGTCGTAGGGATTTGTTGATTGAGGTTTGCTTGAGATGCCATGGAGGTATCGTTTGCGTATCTGTGATTGTAGGGCGAGTAGGTATGTTGTGCTGTAAGCAGTATTCTATGGTTCGGTCAATTGTCGATTTGTATAGAGGTTTTTTTTTGGTTAATTATGTTGATAATAGGTGAATTTCTCGCTGTAATAAGGGATATAAAGAGATTTGCAGTAAGGAGTTCGCGTCTGTCTTCGATGGAGTCCACTCGGGCTTCGTAAAGGATATTGTTTGTAAGTGTTGTTCTGAATGCTCCAAGGGGTAGTCTAAATGCTGTGTATATATCTGATTTTATTGGGCGGATGGTGGTTTTTGGGCAAAAGCCGTAAATGGGAAGGGCGTAGTCTGCTTTTGAAGTTATGATAGCTTTTGTCACGTTTATAACGGAGGTGGTATTGCAGTTGAATTTTGCACTTGAAAGCCATTTTATTATGTTTGTTTTTTGTTTGAGAGCTAGTGCTAGTTGATCTGTGTGTGATTGCCATCTGTACTTGTAGTTGAAGTGTAGTCCTAATATTTTAAGCGAGGTTACATTTTGAACCTGAAGGTTTCCTGTCATTACGTTGCATATGCAGTTGTGTTTTCTGCAGACATGCATGTGTTTTCATTTGGAGGTTTAAAGCTGGGTACCTGAGTAGTCGCACCAGTTTAAGATTGTTTCGAATATGGGCTGAAGGTCGATGTTAATTTGTTTGTTTGTTTGGGGTTTAATTTTGGCCGTCTTTCTTCACTCCAGTCAAAACACTTTTTGGCTGAGTTTTTCTCCTACGCGTTTCGGAAAATATATTGCCTTCTTCAGGGAGTCTGTATATTTTTTTTTATATGTAAACATGAACACAAATTAGTCATACATACATATTGAACATATTACTTAAATACCTATTTTAGTGTCCGTCATAGTTTTGTTGTATTGCACGATTGTTTGTTGATGTCAGTTGTTTTATTCGTCATGATTTTGTTTGAATTGTTGTGCTTAAATGTTCCTCTTGTGATCGCCGCCGCGTATATAAAGTTTGTCTGTTCAATGTCTTCCCTAAAATTGAGTGCATGCTCTCCTTTTTCTTGTATTCGCAAGCTCTCCAATGTCATCCTCGTCTTTCATCTGTGTTCTAAGTCCAATACTTTAACGGTTTCGAAGTCAGCTGAGTGATTTGTTTTGTTGATATGTTGTGCTAAAGCTGTTGTTGTTTTCCCTTTTTCAGTGTCTCTTTTGTGTTCGCTGACTCGCGTGCTTAGAGAGCGTTTTGTTGTTCCTATGTAAGTTCCGTTGCAGCTCTGTAACGAACCTATTATTCCGCTAGCTTGCGCTCAGGGCAGTCGTGGCTCGCTCCAACAAATTTATTTTGCGGAGATGGTTTTGGAAATGACAAGACGATTGGGATTTCGGTTTTTTTGCCTGTTTATTGTCCTTAAGATGCTAAAGTTTACAATGGTTTCCCTTACTGGGCTTATTGCTAGATGTGCTTATGTTCTATAGCTAGAGCTAGGTGGCTTAAGCCGAGACTTACGTTACTCTTTTCACTTCTCTGTATTATGTCTCAGACAACGCTGGCACCACGATTCGCCCGGACACGCTTGCCGTTCGCAAAACTCGCCGGCTCTCGTTTAACCGCACAGCTACTGTCTTGAAAACCACTGGTTTTCTCCTGGCAGGCGGCTCAACGTCCTACCCCTTCTCGCTGGCACCATGATTTCGTCAGGCCCACTGGCTAAGATCGCTCAGTTACGCCGACACTCGTTTGACTCGCACAGCTCGATGGCTTGAACTACGTTTTTTCCTTCGCACTCACTCGCCCTTTCTCCCACGACGATCCTCGGCTTCCGTTTCGGGGCTCTTCCTCGATGTTCCTCTGCTCCACTCACTCGCACTCGCACTTGAAATCGCGCACTGGGACTTGGCACTCGCTTTAAAATGACTCGCACTCAGACTTGCACTCGACTGACTTGCGTCTCGCAACAACGCGTCATTTTATAGCCGCAGGTCCGGCTCGGCTGCGCATT
The DNA here is from genome assembly GCA_037044535.1 of Lordiphosa magnipectinata. Classification (NCBI taxonomy): domain Eukaryota; kingdom Metazoa; phylum Arthropoda; class Insecta; order Diptera; family Drosophilidae; genus Lordiphosa; species Lordiphosa magnipectinata. The sequence continues at coordinate 454,429 of JBAMBO010001802.1, read as the reverse complement.
TGTCGGTCATTAGCCGCCAAGTCCCGTTGTTGCCATGCGCCGCCAGTTTCAATGGAATTTTCCACTGGCCCTCTCCTGTGCTTGAGCGAGTGTGAGCATGATCACTCGTCTCCGTTCTTCCGTTGTCTCCTTCTTTTCAGCAGATATAACGGTTTTCCTCGTTGCGCTCTGCTGAGCGCTGCCACTGTACTCCGTCTTCCCATCTACCTTGCCCCTCAGCTCCTGCTGCCAATTCGCCGCCCATCTTATCCCTATGTGGCCAACATTTTGAAGCCCGCCCACCACTCCATAGGCTAGTTTCCCAGAGAATCTTACACTTTATCTTAAAAGTACTCCTTTAACCTTATAACTACGTTTTTACCACGATATGTTGTGGTACTTTACCAATCAAGTCTTCACACTCCCCCCTTTCTTTGGTAAACCAAAAAGGATCGATTCTCCGGTCCATCACTGTCCGTTTCACTCCCCTTAAATTGAAATTTCCGTTGAATTTCATAATTTTCGTTTCCCAGTTGTTCCTTGACGTTTACGGTTTCCCAAAATTCCCCCTGCGATATATCCCCACTCTCACCGAAATATCTCCCTTTTCCCCATTCCCCTTATTCACGAAAAGTGTGACTCCTTCCGCGATCATAGCATTGTCACGCAGCCTGAACTCCCATCCCTACTACTGGGCAGCCCTTACTCCGAAAAAATGAAATCCCATAAGTTGGCGTCACCCGCGAAAAATTTAAAAATTTAAATGTTTTTACCACCCAACGCCATCATCCACTGCATCCCCAACCCCCTGACGTGGCTTGCCCTCGGGCCTTGGCCGCTGTTCCTCCCGCTCTTCCTCGTCATCGGAGATGACGATGACGTTGGGGTGCACGCGTGGTGGCGGCTTCGGCCGGCCCCACAACTTCGGCGCCTCTCTCTCCTCCGAACACAACCGTAAGGGGGTAACGGCCGACTCGCCGCTGGACTCGTCGCTGGACCCACCGCTCGACGAGTCGCTGGACACTGCTGCCACCAGTGCCATGGTTTCGGTTGCAGGTCCGCCTGCCTGCCCCTCCGTCTCGCCTGTCTCCCTCTGCTCCCGCGCATTTGATTTCGTAGACTACATTGGTGTTGTTTTCCTTGCTTATTTTGTCTTTCGTATTCGTGAAGAGGCGTCTGTTGCTGCTGTGCGGTTTATATGCGCTGGTCAGCTGTTCCATCAATTGTGTGGGGAATATTTTTGTTAGTGTTCTGTTGTCTGTGACATTAGGTATGTAGGGTATGCTTAGAAATTTCTTTTTATCTGTGTTTTTGTCTTTGGGCTTATTGTCGTTTAATTTGTTTGTCGCTTCGGTGATCAATCTATTTATGAGCTTTTCGGGGTAGTTATTTGCTAAAAGAATTTTCTTAATTTTAATATAATTTGTCGGTCTGTGTTTAATATCACATATGGTGTATGCTTTTCTTATTATATTTTTTTCCGTATTTATTTTCTGGTTTGGTGGATGATTTTAGTTGAAATTTATTATTCTTCCAGAAGGCATGGGATTTGTGTACCAGTTAAATGTCAGAGCTTCCATTTCCCTTGTTATTTCCATGTCAAGATATGCTAGTTTGTTGCGTTCTTCTCGTTCTACGGTGAATTTGATTCTTCTAAGTTGCTTGTTGAGTGTTTCAAAAATTATGTCAACATCTTTGGCTCTTACTATGCATATAATGTCGTCTACATATTTTGGCAAGTGCTTTATATGTATGTCAATTGTTTTTTATACCCTGTTCCCATTAAAAATGGGAAAAGGGGATTATGAAGTTGTGCAAATGTATGTAACAGCCAGAAGGAAGCTTCTCCGACACTATAAAGTATATATATTCTTGATCAGCATCAACAGCCGAGTCGATATAGCCATGTCCGTCTGTCTGTCTGTCTGTATGAACGCGTCGATCTCAGAGACCATAAGAGATAGAGACACAAATTTTGGCATGCACATAGGTGTATACCGTACCCAGTTCAAGTTTGTTTCAGATTTGGAAAATTCCACCCCCACCCTTCTTAAACCGCAAAAAACTGTCACAGCCACAATTTTAAAGTTAGAACCTGGTGGCTTAATATATACCATCCTAGGCCTTATATCTAACTACTCTCCAAAGGAAAATAAGATACGAGCAAAAACATAAAAGTTATTACACAATTTAGCTTATGCGCGTGTGAGCGCGCTTGTGTGTGTATGTGTGCGCTCGTATGTGTACATGCGCTTGTGTATGAGAGTGTGTTTGCAAGTGTGTCTCAATTGAACAGGGTATTTTGTAGTCGGGAAACTCGACTACAACGCTCTTACTTGTTTTAGTTTCCCTATTGCATCGTCCATTATTTTGTCTTGTACTATATAAGCGATTGTTGGCGACAGTGGGTTCCCCATAGGCATCCCAAATATCTGATTGTATACGGTTCCATTGTGTGTGAAACAGTTGTTGTCAAGTAGGCAAAATTCTAGTAATTCTTTGAATTTTCTTTTTGGTATGTTTGTGTAAGGGGCTCTATCTATCCATTGTTCCATTATAATGCTTATAGCTAGTGATGTCGGTATGTAAGTAAATAGTGATACCACATCAAATGATACCAAGATCTCGTCATTCTCTATTTTTAGTTCCTGTAGTCTATTCTTTAGTTGTATAGAGTTTAATATGTTGTAGTCTTCCGATACCATGCTTTGTAGTAGGTATCCTAAGTGTTTTGCTATTTTGTAACAAGGGACGTTTGTAGATGATGCTATAGGTTTGAGTGGTGTGTTTTCCTTATGGATTTTTGGTAGTCCATATATTCTTGGGGCATTTCCTCCTAGTTGGTGTTTTTATACCCTGTTCCCATTAAAAATGGGAAAGGGAGATCATGAAGTTGTGCAAATGTATGTAACAGGCAGAAGGAAGCTTCTCCGACCCTATAAAGTATATATATTCTTGATCAGCATCAACAGCCGAGTCGATATAGCCATGTCCGTTTGTCCGTCTGTCCGTCTGTCTGTCTGTCTGTATGAACGCGTCGATCTCAGAGACTATAGGAGATAGAGACACAAATTTTGGCATGCACATAGGTGTAAACCGTAGCCAGATCAAGTTTGTTTCAGATTTTGAAAATATCCCCTCCTCCCCCCTCAAACCTCAAAAAACTGTCACAGCCACAATTTTAGAGTTAGAATCTGGTGGCTTAATATATACTATCCTAGGCCTTACATCTAACTACTCTCAAAAGGAAAATAAAATACGAGCAAAAACACAAAAGTTATTAAACAATTGTCTCAATTGAACAGGGTATTTTGTAGTCGGGAAACTCGAGTACAGCGCTCTTACTTGTTGTTTGATGTCTATGTGGTTATTTTTAAAAAGTTAATTTATCATCGAGTTGTTTTTCATAACTAATTGTGTTGTTGGGTCCTTCCTCAATGTTCTGTAGGTCTTTCTATCGGATAGCATGACATTCATCCTCTTGTTGTAATCTTCTCTGAACATGGCTACTGCTTGGTTTCCCTTGTCTGCTTGTGTTATTATCAGATTATCTTTGTGCGATTTTAAGAATTTTTTTCATGTCCGTAGCTATTTTTAGTATAAGTTCATCCTTTTCGCTTGTCCTATTGTTTTCTTTGTATTTGATAATTCTCTGCGTTAGATTCCTTCTCGTCGTTTCCTTAATTTATTCTTCTTCTATCGTTTGGATCCCCTGTTCCAAATCTGCAATCACGTGGATTGTCGAAATGTTTTTCTTAGTTATGGGTAGAGCAAATTTTGGACCTAGTGACAGGATCCATTTGGACTGATCCGGTATGTCTATATTGGTTTGGTTGACAAACCAGTCTTGATTAAGCGTTAATCCGTACTCCCTAGTTTTTTCCGATATTGCGTTATTTAATTCGTGTTTGGTTGCTATGTTCGTTCTTGTTCTGATTATTTGGTATGCTATTTTTTGTCTTTTTTCTAGGTCGGTTAGGTCTTTTTCGTCAATTTTGGTTTTTAACTTTTGGTATGTATGAGTTCGATTTTGGTTTATGATATGAATGTCGATGTTAATGTTTTTCCTGTTTTTTACCTTTACTATGAGATTGAAATCGTCTACGTATGCACTTAAGCTGATTTTTGGGTGTTGAATGGTCATAGTGGCTAATTTGTTGTAGGCTATTACAAAGAGAACCACCGAAAGTGGGGATCCCTGAGGAATGCCATTGTGGATAGGTTGGAACGATGAGTATGCTGAGTTTAGGCGGACTGTAATTTTTCTATTTGACATGAAGTTTCTTACGTAGTTCATTATTTTTGGGCCTGTTTTCCATTCTGCGAGTTGGTCCAGTATAGAGTGAATTCCTATTCTATCGAAGGAAATTATTAATATTTGGTTTCTTCTGGAGATAGCTCTGGCTATTAGATGGTCTACAAGTAATAGACTATCTATAGCCGACTTTCCCTTCTTGAATCCTGTCTGACTGATATGGATGAGTTTGTCGCTTGTGCCAAACCACCACAGTCGTTTGGCTACAATTTTATCAAGGACTTTTGACAAGCACGGGTTAAGCGATATGGGTCGATAAGCGTTGAGTGTGGTTTTGCTGGTATTTGGTTTCAGAATTGGGGTTATAATACAGGTTTTGTAAGCTTGTGGGATGTAGTTCACTTATATAGCGTTCTGTAGGTTAATAGTTCGAATTTTGGTTTTTCTGTCAAGATTTTTTATCATTGTGTAGTTTACTCTGTCTAGTCCTGGGGTGTTACCTTTTAAGGAGTTGAGAGCTGCTGAGAATTCAATGAAGGTTATTTCCTTTTCTATTTCGCTTTTTTTTGTCTGGGGATGTAGGCATGGCTATGGCTGTTGGTTAGTGAGGTGAATTTGGCGTTTATGCAGTTTGCGGAAAAGTTGGTGTCAGATGAGGCATTTGCGAAGTTTTTGCATAATAGGTTTGCTATTCCTGATTTGCTGGTGGTTAATTGGTTGGTGGTTGGGTTGAGAATGCTGTGTATATTTTTCAGCGGGTTAAGTCCACAGAAACGTCTTATGTTGTCCCAGATTGTTTTTGAGGGGGTGTCTGGGGCTATTTGTGAGGTAAATTTTTGTGTGCTTTCTTTTTTTTGCTTCTCTTAGAGTGCGTCTAAAAAGGGCGTTTGCCCTTTTAAATTGTATCATGTTTTCGGTTGATATGTTTCTTTTAAGTTTGTGCCACATTTTAGTTTAGTTTAGTTTAGTTTAGTCTTTGTTCCACCAAGGAACTTGGTGTGGCAAGGTTGTCGGGTGAGATTGGGGAATTGAAATGTGGGCACTTGTTTAAATTATCTTATGTATGGTAGCTGCTTCTTTGTTTATGTTTATGCTTGTTTGTCGCTGTGATGAAAATTTTTCTGTTAACTCTGAGAAGATTTTACAGTTGTCTTTTTCGGTGATAAAGTGTGGTCTTGGAGTGATGGTTTTGTCGTGTGGTGTGTTTGATGTAAATAGAGTTGTGATCACTCCCAAAGAGATCGTCTTCGGTGTTCCATGTGCTGTCTATATAAAGGATTAGGCTGGTAAATGTAACGTCGATATGTGTAAGTGTGTTGTGTGTGCTTAGATGTGTTGTTGATCCGTCATTAAGTAGAATATAGTTGGATTGGGATATGAATTTTTCAAGTGTTTTGCCTCTTAAGTTGTTGGTGTTTGAGCCCCATCTTTTGTGCCAACCGTTAAAGTCGCCTGTGATTAAGGTAGGTACATTAGATGGTTCTAGTACAGAGTGGAGGTTTTTAAGAGAAATGGCGTGATTTGGGGCAATGTAGGCTGATATAAGTCTGAATTTTAGCTTTGACGTGATTTGACGCGCATATTGCGTCGAAGTCGTCTTTAAGAAAAATTTCTCGGGCTTGTACGGATTTGTGTATTAGTTGGGCAACTGTTCCGTAGGAATTGGAGGTGTTTTTTGTAATTATAGGTGTGTAGGTATACACATTATGTGAGTTTCTTGGAGGGAAATTATGTGGGGTGTGTGCTTTTTTATCATTAATTGTAGTTCACTGTAGTTATTTGAGTAACCGTTAATGTTCCATTGAATTATTTTTATGGGCATTTGATCTAGGTTGGAAAGAGAGGTGAGTTTACTGTTTGCTTTTCGAATCATATTTAGTAGCTACAGTTTTTGGAGCCCCAATCGGACTGTTTTGCCTGACTGGGGATCGGGGTGTTAAAGGGTGTTGGTGGCGTCCCCTTCGACCGCGGTCCCATCGATAGCACTAGGTCTGTAAGGACGTTTGTATTCTCGATAGGGGCGTGGTCGAAGAGAACGCCGCTTTATGATGCTAATTCTTATAGTTACGGATTGTCGCTATCGCTAAGTTGGATGGGTTTGTTTTTGTTGTTCGTTTTTGATTTTGATAGATTTTGTTTGGCGGTCTTTAAATTTGTTGAAAGGGTGTTGTTCTTGTCTTTAGGGAAAATTCTTAATTTAAGATCCTTGGCCTTCTCGGATATGTAATCGTTTCTGCTTGCCTTAGATGGGTTGTCGGTGTCCATTTTCATAGCTTCCTGTTGGGAATCTTGGTTGGGTTGGTTTTGGCTCGACCGTGTTATTATGGCACTATGGGCGTTTGTTGCTATACGTGCTCCGAGTTCATTTGATGTAGATGCGGATGAAGAGTTTTGGTGATCAGAGAGTATGTTGTTGGTTTCAGTTGATTTAATGGTGTATTGTGTTGTGTGCGTGTGTGTGTTTGTTGTTTGAGAGCTGGTTTGTTGCTGGGGTACGGGGTTGGACAGTGTTGTCGCAAAGCTGGTTTTTAGTTGTTGGCTGTGGCGGTTGTAATATAAAGTTAGGGCAGTTTTGTGGTTGACTTTTTCTGTGGTCTTAATAGCTACCAGTTCCTGTTGCTTTATAAAAGCTGGGCACTTCAAGTGGGCTGTGATTGAAGTCAACTTCGGGGTTGATTTTGCAGTTAAGAGTTCTTTTCGTTGTTGCATTTTTCGTTTTCTTCTGTGTGTTTGGTTTCTGAGCAGTAGCAGCATGTTTCCCCTGGGCTTTTGCATATGGGTGTAGGATGACCAAATCGTAGACATTTTTTGCATCTTAATGGGACTGGAATGTAAGGGCGAACGCGAACTATTTCGTAGCCTATTCTGAGAGATTCGGGTAGTTGGTGAACAGCGAAAGTGACGATGATTAGACCGGTTTCTTTTAAGATTTGGTCTTGTCTTTTCAAAATCTTGCGGATTTCGGTTACGTTTTAGGTTTTTAGTTTGATTAGTATTTCTGTTTTTTCTATGTTTCGTAGCTCGTTGCAGTAGATCACGCCTTTTTGTGTTCGGATGCCTCTACCTCAAATTCTCCCATTTTTTGCATTTTCAAGAGTTTGATTGCTTGTAGCTTATTTTTTGTTTTGATCAAGAGGGTGCCGGCTCTTGTTTTTTTGCAGGAGTCAACTTCCCCTCCACAGGTGTAGTCGATGGTTTTCTTTATGAGAAATGGTGATACGGCTTCAAATGATTTGTTGTCTTTTCTGTTAATTACAATGTATTTTGGTTCATTTGCGTATTTGTGTTGAAGTGATGGTGGAAGTCTATTTATATCAGGTGGCTTATCCATTGTTGTTCTTTTTGGGCAAGTGCCCAGCACTGCGTTATGTGTTAGTTGTTTTTGGGTTTTTTTGCATTCTCTTTTGAGTACTGGTTTGTTTGTCGCCAGTAAGCTGTAAACAGTTTTTGTTTTTGTTGTTGTTTGCACAACGCGGGGACACAATAGTAGCACGTCTTATCTCCAAGAGGTTGAGAGCGAAAGTGGGTGTCCAGGCGTATTCTTCAACCATCAGCTATTACGTCATTTACCTGGACATAAATACTTGGGAATATATCTGGACAAGCGCCTTACATTCGGAACCCATATCAACGCGCTTGTAATGTCACTATATGGCAGAGTAAAGAATATGGTGCATATATGCAAAGCTATCATAGCACCTGCCTGGAGATATGACATCCAAGTATATGAAATAGCTGCGAAATCCCATCTGAGAAAGCTCAGTGTCCTTCAGTCAAGGTGTCTGCGAGATTGATGACGTAATCAATAAACAGGCAAGTGATTACGTGAAGAGACTAAGAAGTCACCGCAACTCACTAGCCAGAAGACTCGCGCTCCACGAAAGAAAGCAGGAAGTAGAGTAAGACGACGTCCAAAAAACTTTTCCCTAGGAAACTTCCCAACAGACAAATATACTTACTTTGCAACTACCTCCCATTCAATAAACTTGACACCAAACATATTTTATATCATCACAAAACAACTGAGCGTCGTACTGGACAGGAAACTACTCTGCCACGACAATATTTCTGAACGAGTAAAGAAGTCATCCATTGCTCTCTTCTTATGTAAGCAGGCGATAGGCCGTAAATGGGGATTTTCCCCAGCAATAGTTCACTGGCTATACACAGCCATTGTACGTCCCATACTGCTCTATGGAGTTCTAGTATGGTGGCCAGCTCTCGAGAAATCGTCAGTACTGAGCACTTTACACAAGGTACAGAGAAGTGCTAAAATATGTATGAGTGGCGCCCTAAGAACCACCCCAACGGAAGCACTAAACACCATATTTCATCTTCTTCCTCTAGACTTGATGTCTAAACAGTTATCGGGCACTACAGCGTTGAGACTAAGTGAGTCTGAAGCCTGGAACGAGGGTAGCTCAGGACACTCAACTATACTAACTCGTCAAAACGCGGTACCCGCTATAACAGACTATCGCCCAATACCTCAGCACACTCATGATCGAAGAAGGGAACATATACATTTACTCAGATAGTCAAGCAGCTCAATGCGATCGCTCAGCATCTCCGTATCCACCTCATCTGGGTACCTGGATACCGTAACATTAAGGGTAACGAGTCAGTCGACAAACTGGCAATACAGGGTACTACCATTCAGCTCCTCCCTGAGAAGAGCTTGATAGATGCCCTTAGCCTCATACAAGCTAATCACAAGGAATGAAACATGGCGCCTGGCTGCGGCACGATGGAATAACCTTCCGGCTAGTGCAGCAGCTAGGGTCACGTGGCCCTCTTTTAACATGAAACGAACCAACAGTCTTCTGCGCTAAAGTAGGGAAAACATATTCCTTCTGGTTGGGGCCCTAACGGATCACTGCCTCATCGGCAGGCACGCAGCACGCTTGGGTGTCGCTCACAACGACTTCTGTAGAAGCTGCAAGTGTGAGGAAGAGGAGGAGACATTACTGCATCTTCTTTGCCATTGCCCAGCTCTTAGTAGAAGGAGTCTCAAAACTCTTGGCCACCCCTTTCTACTCAACCTCTCGGACTTGCTTAAATAGGGAATTATATGGTATCGCAATGGGCCTATCTTGGCCTAAATGTAGGGACAGTCTTACTCTCCCTAGCCATCTCAACGTAACCTACGTCAACTTAGTTATCAAGTAAACTGTTTAAAAATTAAATCTCCAACAAATCTACTGTGAAAAAATTAGCTGACAACATCAGCTCAGACCCAGGTAATGAGATTAACTGGTTATATATAATTTTCCGTGTTGATAAGCACTTCGTTTTCTTTTAGAAAAATTAAATTAAAAATGGAAAAGATAATTTTGAGTTATATAGCAAATTTAGCTTTTCTCTCTATCTTGGCAGCAGTGGTGTAGAGGGGTCCAGGTATGAGACTGAAAGTCAAACAGACCTGGGTTCAAGTCACGGTATAAGGCACGTACAAAAATATATATTTATTTTTTTGTGTAGAACAATTATCATGATAAGCACACATAAGTGTGTTCAGTTCTTCAGTTGAAGATTAAACTTAATTTTTAAAAGAGATTACTTGATAACCAATTTGACGCGAAAGCCCTAAGTATAAGTTTTTGAATGAATTTTGTTGAATTTTGTACGGACAGTAGAAATTGCGAAAATTGTTTATTTAGCTAGTTTCAGTTTGGCCCTTAATATTCATTATCGCTCAATGCTGACATTTTATTGCAAAATTTTAGATATAAAAAAACACACACACAAAATTTTGTAAAAAACCCAAATGAATTGCAAACTACGTTGTCTCGAGCTTCAGCGAAATGGCAGCAAACCGGGCACAACCAACCGGACCTTGTAAAGAATAATTGTGTGATTTATATGAACGAAACCTCGCCAAATACCTATGAAGCTTTACTGCTATAACACACACAAAAATTGTATTATCCTGAGGAACGACATACATTCAGCGTATGCTGAAGAGCAGGTCTCGTACAGCACTTCATCATACTTGGTTCTCATCGGGAACCCCAAAAATCTGAAGATATGGCCCAAATCGCTTATTGCTGATTTAGCTCTTAACTTAAAATTACTCGCGAATTGATTTAACGCGGTTGCTGAGAAACGCGGGTTACAGATCTGGTATTTTTAACTATTTTTTAAATTCGTGTTCTAGTGCTGTTATCCTATGGAATAAGGACAATCTCCAGTCAAGTCAACAATTAATACATCTTCACCACTGCAGTACGAGATATTTTTATTCACCGAATGGTCCATGCATATGATTTCAAAATCAGGTTATCTTAGCCAACACGTTTGTTGGCTCGTGTCCGCTTAAGTGCAGTCGCTTTTAAATTGAAGTTCGGTTTTCAATTTGCATACCCTATAACAAAACAAAATTCCTAAAAAGACAGAGCTCAGATATGATAAGAGCCAAAGCTACCAACTTTGTATGGAAAATCCTTATATAGTTAAAAATCGAGCTTAATCTAAGATTAAGGCACTCCTCAAATCCATTTCAATAGCGGGATTGCCAATATCAATTGAAATCCAGTTGGTTTAATGGGCATATCAGAATAAAACCCCGCACCACATTCTCAATCAACAGAGCACTCCCACCCGACAAATAAACGTATGTAAGCGGACCTACGACATTTACGATAGTTTCTCTTAACAACGAAATCCGGATTTCTTAAGAAAAGCGGGTTTCATACGGATTTTCAATTTTTTCTCTGTTTGTGACAGCTAGTCATTGGTTGCCACCTCATTTGTTGATAAATTTAGAGCGAAAAAGTTCGTTCGGTGTCCAAGCTATTCGGGTAATACTTTTCGAGGCGAGGTAAGTAAAATAGGGTTGAAAAGGGGAATTCTAGTTAGGACTTTTTTAGTTTTCCAGATGCGCTTTGTTGGAGGTCTGGACCGAGAGCACAGCCTTCTTTAAGCTCTTCCAATTGCTGGCCTACAGACGTTGGAAACGCAAGCTGGTGGAGAATCATTTGACTGGCATTGAGAATGAGCGCTTGCACCAATTCTCAACCTCCATGATATATGTTTATATATTCGATGAAGGAAGAGTAGGCAGCTGAGCAAAAGTTGTCCAAGTATATAACCTTCGAGACTATATTGGATCGCATTTTGCCCTATATTGTGAGCACTTTAAGGACTTTCCAAATCTTCATCTAAGTCTCTTTTTCTCTCTCTGGCCCAAAAATCTGCCGTCAAGGTACAGCACTTACTGCTTACCTATCCATAGTTAAGAATATTCCACGCAGCAAAGCCAATGTCTTTCCCGATTAAATACTGAACTATATCATGGATTAGGCCAGTGAACTAAGTGTGGCCACACGGCCATTGCCCGGAATATTGCCGCTTTGGTGTAGACTGCTGTTTACTTTCTGGAGGAGACACATTGTCAAGCAAACCCTAATGGAGTCGGGCCTTCTTTGTCCAGTGTTTTTTTTTATCAAAGGTGTTAAATTAAATAAGTAAGCAATGACAATATTCCGCAGAATAGAAGAGTTAGCAAAGAAAATGCAAACTATTGTTATTGGCTGTAACTGTTATTTACAGTTATTTTTGTGCCAAAAATGCGATACAATTTAATAAAACTGAATTAATTCATATAAATAAAGAAACAAAACTAACAAAAAAAACAAATTTTTTAATGGGAAACAAAATGGAATGATACAAAACATTCTTATCAATTATCGCGAATGTAAACGTTTACAATACGTTTTCGAATCCGTTCTCGACACTTTCTCGATAGCGAAAACGTATTGGAAACGATTCAATTTCCGATCCTTTTTCGCTGTCGAGAAAGTGTCGAGAACGGATTCGAAAACGTGTATCGAGAACTTACGTTTTGCTGCCACAAACTGAGCGACAGGTAATACTTTTTTGGACCGAAAACTGAACACATTCTTGATAGTTTTGTTAGAGAAAACTTCGAGAAAACATCGAAACGGATACGTTCTCGCTAACGATTGTCGAGTGGGCTGGGCTAACAAATGTGAAAGTAATCGAAATAAAGGAAGCACCAAACACAGTATGTAGGCTCCATGTATGTGCAGTAGAGCTGGAAATTTTAGTTCATTTCAATGACCTTGTTCATTTTTTCATGAACTATAGTTCATTTGAACAATAGTTCATTTTTAATTATAGTTCATTTTTGAACTATGGTTAATTTTTTGAACTATAGTTCATTTTTTGAACTACAGTTCATTTTTTGAACTAAAGCTCTTTTTTGAACTATAGTTCGTTTGAACTATCGTTCATTATTTGAACTATAGTTCTTTATTTTAACTATTAAAGCAAATTTTAAGGCAGCATACACACTGTTTAACACATGAGACACAGCCGGCATGGTTTCGATGGATTTGTTGTGTTTGCGTGCGCGTTAAGTCAGGGCTTCGATACTTGCTCTCGCAGTTGCTCGCTCAGTGTGTTGAGAGGAATCTGTTTTGCTATCTGCATAAATATTGGCTGGGATTTCTTAATGTTTCTATAGCCAAAATCGATAGCTTTGTCTTCATAGATGTCGCAGGCATGGATCACATCTTGTCGCGTTGGGGAGTTCTCACAGTCAGGGCGTCTCCCTTTTCCTGTGCCTCTAGGCTCACTTATGCATATATAGGCGTTGGCAGGCTTCACCGAAATTTTTCCCTCCCGGACGGCTAGCTCTGGATAAGAGACGATGCTACTGTCTTCCACATAACCACATAACAAGGCTCAACAGTAAACTTCTCTGCACAATGCTCGGCGAAGAAACAGTCAATGGTATACAATACCACCTTAGCCTTGGTTAGATCCGTGGCTGTTTACTCAATAAGCACGTTCTTGGGATTAAGGGAGATCTTCGAATGGTCACCATTAATAATGGGCTGAACATCTGCAGATCCACTTTAATGGTGGAAAGAGAGAAAGTCGATTTACCCTCAACTGTTTGGCTGGGCAAATCGTAAGAGAAAGAAGAAGCTTGTTACTTCCGGAAAATGTAAATAATATGAAAAAGTAATGTAATGGAGTTTCAATATAAACATTTTTCAGACGCATTCCGTCTCCTTTAGCCTGCGATGCCGCCTGTGACCGCTCGGAATATTTGTCTGATTTTACACCTTTAAAGAAAGTAATATAATAATGGACATATATAGACGCTCAGAAGGGAGCATCTGCGACCACATTCCTGTTAATTTATTTATCCACCCTTCTGTCTGTCCATCTGCCTGTTTCAATCTACTCTTTGAGTTTAAAAGCTGCACGGGTATATATAATCTTCGGCTCTAAGAAGCAAGCTCTCCTGGATCTTCAAAAAAATTTTTAATTTCTATGAATAAATTTATTATTATTATTATTTGTAATAATAATAATATTATTTGTAGATTTGAATGCCATAGCAACTTAGGCCTTAGGCTGGTAATAGGTCATTAATATATATATTAGGTAAGTGCTTATATTTAAGTTTTGTAGGTTTTTGTTTTCTTAAAAAATTATTGCTTACAGAAAATATGTACATTGGTATGGGGCTTATATGTAAGCAAATTTAGTGTTACATGTTTGATTTTTTTTTTTTTTTTCATACTCTGTACCGAAGGTACATGGAGTATATTAAGTTTGTGCAAAAGTATGTAACAGGGAGAAGGAATCGTTTCCGACCCTATAAAGTATATATATTCTTGATCAGCATCAACAGCCGATTCGATATAGCCATGAGAGAGAGAGAGAGAGAGAGAGAGAGAGAGAGAGTTAAACTTAGAGATAAGCGCGTATAACTCGTGAGCAAATGCGAGCTGCGACGTTAAGGGTACAGAGTATGTTATAGTCGGGCTTGACCGACTTTCTTTCTTGTTTTTATATGTCGTGGTAAAGATTTATGGACTTGAGGAAATTTATCATTTGTGAGGAGTTGTGGTATGAGCATAGATCTTGTGGGGATTGACCTAGGTGTAGGGTTCTTTGGGTTTGGAATTTGGGGCATTCTAAAATTATATGAACCATAGTTAAGGCAGTGTTGCAGAGTTGGCAGTTGGGTGCTGCACTCTTCTCTATAATGTGCCTTTGGGTAGCTAGAGTATGACCTAGGCGTATTCTTGAGAATTTAATTGCGTCGAGACGCGAGTGTGTAGTTTCGTGGTTTTTATACTCTTGAGGGTTTGTTCCATTCGGATTGATTGATTTGTAGTGCTGCGAAGTGTTCGTGAAAATAGTGCTCTTGTTATTAAGAAAGATTTTTTTCATGTATTTTCGTAGGTCGTGTGTATTGAGGTTGCTTTCTACAGTAAGAGAAAAAATGTGGGCGTTTTTTGCTGCTCGATCAGCCATTTCGTTCCCTGGGATGTTGCAGTACCCGGGTACCCATATTAAAATAAATTTGTTGGTTTTGGCGTGAGCTATGTTTCTAATTGCAGTGGGGTAGAAGTCAGTATTGTTGTAGTTGGCTATTGCTTTGAGAGCGGATAGGGAGTCTGTGCATATAGCGAGGAGGAGTTTCCGTTATTAGGCTGGTATGTAGCGATGTTATAATGCGGGGGGTCCTGATGGCCCAGGGGGGAGTAGAGTGTCTTTTGATGTTGAGGGGCGACATTGGTCAGTTGTCTATCTTGAAGAGGTTTATTGTGTTGTGTAAAGCTGAAGGAAGTCTGGGGGTCTTTTTTGATTTAATGATTTTTTTGTTAATGTGTTCTATTGGAGAATGCCTGGAGTTTAGGATGATAGTGGAGTTTTTATACCCGTTACTCGTAGAGTAAAAGGATATACTAAAGTCGTGCAAATGTATGTAACAGGCAGAAGGAATCATTTCCGACCATATAAAGTATATATATTCTTGATCAGCATCAACAGCCGAGTCGATATAGCCATGTCCGTCTGTCCGTCTGTCCGTCCGTCCGTCTGTCCGTCTGTCTGTATGAACACCTAGATATCAGAGACTAGAAGAGCTAGAGCAACCAATTTTGAAATGTAGACTCCTATTGTCTGC
The DNA here is from genome assembly GCA_037044535.1 of Lordiphosa magnipectinata. Lineage (NCBI taxonomy): Eukaryota > Metazoa > Arthropoda > Insecta > Diptera > Drosophilidae > Lordiphosa > Lordiphosa magnipectinata. The sequence goes on along the minus strand of JBAMBO010001802.1, from coordinate 439,241 downwards.
ACGCAGATCATGTTTATTCAAATTTTTGGCACGCCCACCCCCGCCCCCACAATAGAAAATGTTGAATAACTCCCACAATTTTTGAGATATCGATCTCAAATTTAAAACATACATTTATATTCGCAACATCTATAAGCCCAGAAATTTTAATCAAGATAATGATGGAGTTGATGACGTTTATTATAGCGTCGGTGCTGCAGTTATATTTGTAACTTGAGAGGCATTTGATGATTTTGAGTCTTTTTGAGAGTTGCAGTAAAAGATTTTCAATGTGTGTGTTCCACTTGTATCGACTATCTATTGTAAGTCCAAGAATTTCAAGGGATTTCACCGTTTCAAATGAGAATAAGTTGGATTGAAGTTGGAACGTGCAGTGCATTTTGCGGCAGATATGGAGGTGTTTGCATTTTGGGATGGATAGTGAGGCACCTGAGTAGTCGCACCATGACGTGATATCTGTGAAAAAGTCGTTGATGTTGAGAGAGAAATTGTTTTTATGAATTTTTTTGACTATGGTATAGTCGTCAGCGTTGGCTGTAAACTCAAACGATTTGTGTCTGGAAATAATTTTGTTTAATTTGTAATATGCAATGCCAACAAGCGACTGGAAGGTGCTATATGTTGCTAAGCCCGACAAGAACGGGCAGCACATGGTCCTCCAGATCAACAAGGAGGCCGACGATTTGCTCTACCCAAGGTTCGGGAAGATGGCGTGGGGAGTAGGTAGCGTGCACCTACGACTCAAAAAGCGCCACCCAGAAGACAAGAACGAGCACACGCTGGAGGCAGGGGAGGTCGAAAAGGACCTTGGCATCGACAAGATGGTCGAAAGAGCCAGCAGCCTCGACATTACAGAGGCAGTGCACTCTGCTCAGAACGAAGGGGATGGTGTCTCAGCCATGGTAGTTGACCCATCCAGCCTGGAGAACGACGAGGATGAGGATTCAACCATGGTAGTTGACCCATCCGGGCCGGGGGACGCCGACAACGATCATGCAGTTGAAGGTCCTCCAGGTCAACTTGCATAAAAGCAAGCTTGCGTCGGCGGAGCTCCTGATAACCCTTGAGGAAGGGCCCGCCGATGTGGCCTTAGTTCAGGAACCTTGGATTGCGGCAGGGAACAAGGTCTCAGGGCTAAGGTCACCAAATTACAACACTTTCCACCCCACCGCGGTAAGTAAGGCACGGACAGCCATTCTGGTAAGAAAAGGCATCTACGCTTACCTTATGTCAAATTACAGCACGGACGACCTCACAGTTATGGCCCTGGAAGGCCACGATGATGAGCCAATAATAATGGCGTCCTGCTACATGGCACACGAGCGAGAGTCACCACCATCCGAACTCGTACGTCTAACGGCCGAGGCGGGTAGGAAAAACCAGCCACTTGTCATCGGAACGGACGCCAACGCACATCACACAGTGTGGGGCAGTCCGGACATAAACGACAGAGATGAGTCTTTATTAAGCTTTATACTACAAACTAACATAAAAGTAGAAAACGTTGGAGATGTGCCCACATATGTGGGACCAACATCGGCCAACGTCCTAGACCTAACTCTGACCTTAGGGAACAGTACTCAGGCATCAGAATGGAGAGTCCTCGAAAGACTCTCCTTCTCAGACCACAAGTACATCCATTTTAAGATCGAGTTCAACCACAACCAAACCAGAAAAACCTACAGGAACCCCCGGAACACCAACTGGGTGAAGTACCTGAAAACGGTAGAATCAAAACTACCTACGCCAGTGAACATCTGCTCGGTAGACGATATTGAGATGTCCGTGAAGACGCTCACGTCCAACCTAACCGAAGCATACAAATCCTCATGCAAACTCACAGTTAGCAAACGGAGAACCAGACCCCCCTGGTGGACCCCAGCGCTGAAAGAGCAGAGGAAGGACGTGCAAGAATGCTTCAAACTCGCCAAAGAAGCGGATGAGCAAATAATTTGGGAAGAATACAAGATAAGACTTCGCTTCTTCAAAAAAGAAGTACGAAAGGCAAAGCAAAACGCGTGGAGAACCTTCTGCTCCAGCATAGAGAAGGTCTCCGAAACAGCTAGACTCAGGAAACTGCTGTCAAAGCAGCCACCCATGCAGAGTCAGCTGAAAACGAACGACGGCCACTGGACGGAAAGCAGCAGGGAAGCGACATGCGCTCTTCTTGATGCGCACTTCCCAGGCTGTACTGTAGTCACTGAGTCAGATAAGCCTCTTGACCTACACACGCATCAAAGCAACATCCCTACTAACATCATCACTCCAGAGAAAATCCGTTGGGCGATCGACTCGTTCGCGAGTTACAAATCCCCAGGACTGGATGGAATATTCCCAGCCATGCTAAAGACGATCAAATGCGCAATCGTCCCATGGCTGCAATCCATTTTTGAAGCTTGCTTGAGATGGAGCTATGTACCTGTGGTCTGGAGGACAGCACGCGTTGTATTCCTGCCAAAAGCGGGAAAATGCAGTCATGTGCAACCAAAGGACTACAGACCCATAAGCCTCACATCATTCTTGCTCAAAACAATGGAAAAGCTGCTAGATCTCCACATAAGAGAAGGCTTGAACCTGACCTTGGAGAACAATCAGCACGCGTACACGAAAGGGAAATCGGTGGAAACGGCGCTACACTCCCTAGTAGCCACCATCGAGAAGGCACTGTACCATCACGAATTTGCCCTGGGAGCACTCCTAGATATATCTGGTGCATTTAACAACGTCACCACAGAAGCGATAATGCGAAGCCTAAGGGCACTAGCAATCCACAAGACATTGTACTCCTGGATATACAACCTGCTGAGCTTCAGAAGAGTACAAGCCGAGTGGGGTACCACAACCATGACGAAAGAGGCACATGGAGGAACGCCTCAGGGCGGAGTCCAGTCGCCCCTTCTATGGAGCCTTGTGGTCAACGAACTACTACGAAAATTTCGCAGGAAAGCACCCAAGATAACCGCATATGCTGACGACATAAGCATAATTATCATGGGGAAATGTCCATCGACTCTTAGCTCAATCATGGACTCTACTCTCAAAGAGATACTAAAGTGGGCCACAGAAGCCGGACTCAGTATCAATGCGGAGAAGACGGACCTGATTCTCTTCACCAAGAGATACAAGGTACCGTAATGGACTCCACCTACGATAAATGGAATACAACTAACGCCAAAGAACAACGTAAAATACCTTGGAGTAGTTATCGACAGTAAACTGTCATGGAGACTCAATGTGGAGGAAAGGGTGAAAAAGGCAACCAATGCGCTATATGCATCCCAGAAGATGCTAAGCAGCACTTGGGGCCTATCACCAAGTCTAACGCACTGGCTCTTCATCTCAATAATACGACCGATACTACTACATGGCATATTGGTATGGTGGCAAGCCACGGAGAAGTTTACATATCTAAAGCTGATGGAAAAGGCCCAGCGGCAGGCATTAGTCTGCATAACGGGGGCGCTGAGGTCCACTCCAACAAAAGCACTCGAACACATCCTAGGAGTCAACCCCCTGGACATCCACGCACGCCTCCTTGCACAAAAGACGGCCCAACGTCTTTGTGCGGCAGGCACCATGGCGCTACAAAGCTATGGACACAGCACGGTGGGTAGAGTGATCAGCAGTAGCACGGACTACATGATCCCAAAAACCAACTTCACAGGTGCATCAGCATTAATGGGACCAGAAGACTGGCGTATAGGACTGGCCCAGGAAGCAATGCACCTATTTATAGACGGCTCCAAGATGACCTCAGGAGTCGGAGCCGCTGTATATTGCGATGAGCCGGAATTGAGGCTCTCCTATAAACTGCCAGACCACTGCACCATATTCCAGGCGGAGGTCTTCGCAATAAGGAAAGCAGCGGAATTGGCAGAACAATACGCACCAAACAACCAAATAAACATATACGTTGACAGCCAAGCGGCAATCAAAGCAATGCAGAGACACACTTTTAACTCCAAAAATGTTCTGGCAAGCAGGGAGGCAATAGATTCCCTCAGCATCTCTAGAAAGGTGCAAATCTATTGGATTCCCAGCCACCGGGGCATTGATGGAAACGAAATGGCTGACAGTCTTGCAAAAGCCGGAACCGCACTAAGCCAAGAAGCAACACTAAATATATCTATCTCCGTACAGACGCTACACAGCAAAATGGAGGAGATAGCGGAGAAAGAAGCAGAGGAAAAGTGGAAGAACACAACCGGCTGCAGAATCTCAAAAATCATGTGCAAGACAAGAGACAAAAAACTCACGCACTATATGCTACAGCTCCAAAGAAGAGACTGTAGACTGCTTATAGGCATACTAACTGGTCACTGCCTAGCAGCTGCTCACGCGAAAAAGCTAGGCATCACGACAACGGACATCTGCAGGAAATGTAAGGAACCTGGAGTCGTTGAAACTCTGGAACACCTCATCTGCAGCTGCCCAGCGATCGCTAAGACGAGACTAAGACATCTGCACTCCCCAAGTCTCAACTCTCTTGAAGAGGCGGCAAGGAGGTCTCCCAAACAACTATTGGCATTTGCCAAAACGTCAAACATCCTCTTGGATTTCTAATGGTACCCAAAAAAAGCCACCCGGCCTCACTAAGGACCGTAAGGTCTATGTGTGGTCCCTACAAAGGGCCAGCCGGAACTACCCAAGACCTATATTCAATAGCGAAAAGTATGACAGATAGTGGGGATCCCTGTGGTATTCCATTTTCTAGTGGTTTTGATGATGAGTAGGTGTTTATGACTTGCACGGATATTTTTCTGTGAGCGAGGAAACTTGTTATGTAGTTGAGAATTTTATGGCCTATTTTCCAGTTTTTGAGCTCGTCGGTGATTGTGTGGATGCCTACTCTGTCGAACGCCTTAGCAAAGCCAAGTGAAAGTATAGATAAATGATTTTTTGTGGAGAGGGCTGTGGTAGTCTGATAGTCTATTGTAGCTAGAGCGTCAGATACCGATTTCCCTTTTCTAAAACCCATTTGGCGACTGTCTAGGTACTTGCAGTTTGAAGCAAGCCACCATAGTCGGTTAGATATTATTTTGTCCATTAGTTTTGCTCTGCATGGGTTAAGGGAGATCGGTCTGTAGGAGTTAAGAGAGGTTTTGTCTGCGTTTGGTTTAAGAACGGGTATGATAGTGCTGGTCTTGAATTGCTGTAGTATGTAATTGTAGAGTATATTGTTAAATAGTTCAAGAATAAAAAGCTTCGTAGTATAATTTTTGTAATGTTTGCCGTTTCTTGGTTAATATTGAGGCTATGAGGTCTATCGGCATTGAATTTTTGTGTTAGTTCGCTAAATAGTAGCCAGTTAGCTTTGTTTGTATGGAATTTTGGTTTTTGTTCTGTGAAGTTTTTGTTGTGTTGTTCGAAAAGGTCTATGTGGATTGGAAAATGATCGCTGCCTGATAAGGAGGGGTCTGTCCTCCATTTCGCGAAGATAGATAGTTCGGGGGATGCAAGGGATAGATCAACATGGGTGAAAGTGTGGTGTGTTGAAAAGTGTGTTGGTGAGCCGTCGTTGAGAGTAGTTAAAGAAGATTGGCTGATGAATTTGAAGATTGTGTTTCCGGGTAAATTGTTCGTCTGCGATCCCCAGCTAGTATGCCAGCTGTTGAAATCTCCGACGATTAGAATAGGATGTGGGAGGTTGTTGAACATATTTTTGAGGTGGTTGATGCTGAATTTTTTATTTGGGGGTATGTATGTGGAGATTACGATGAATTTTATTTTCGAATGGATGAGAGTAGTACTGAGTCTAAGTCGTTGTTAAGAGGGAAGGGTTCTTGTTAAATGGAATTATGTACTAGCAAGGCCGTGCCTCCATAGGAATTTATGGACAAGTTTTCGTGATAAGCAGTATAGTTAATTGGGGTGGGGTAAATATGATGGGAGTGGAGGTGCGTCTCTTAGAGGCATATGATTTTTGCTGATTTTTCTTTGACAAGTACTTGTAACTGATCATAATTGTTGTTACATCCGTTTATGTTCCACTGTTAAATTTTTAAAGACATGATGGCTAAAGAGGCGTTTAGTTAATGGCGTTTGTGGCGGGGTTTGGCGTCAGAATTGATCAATCACATTTGTTTGCGCCCAAAGTATATTATAGTTAATTTGAAGTAACTGAACTTATTTGAAGTCCTAAGGATCTAGTTCTAAGGCAATTGAATTAACATGAATATTATATTATCGATTATTGTGCTATCGATCATCGATAGTTTTATGTAAGAAAAGCCATGAGGTTGGCGTGTAAAATAAATCTCTTCTTCTATTCAAACGACAAATATAAATTTTTATAGGAGCTCAAGCTTGCCTACAGGAGTAGCGGAAACATTTGGCGCCCGACCAGGGACCTTTTGGAGAAGGTTCTTCACCCGGCTGGAGCTCGCTATTTGGTAGCTCACCCCTTCGATGCTCAGAATTGGAGCTAAAATTGTTGGAGCAGAAGATCAACCTGGAGGCTGCGTCTACTGGAGACGCCAGCAGCTCTGGATTCGGCCTGTGAATCATTGACTGCAGTTGGTTACTGGTACGTCTTACATGACATGTTTATTGCAAGCTCGATGTGTGTGATCTAAGTGCTCAAAGAAGTCTCATTTGGAGATAAGTTGTGGCAGGTCAATTAAAACGGTACATTGGCTGAAGGCTGTATGTGTATGCAATAATAGGTGACATAGGTTAGTTCACACATACATATTCATACATATACACGTGTTAATTGCAACCGTGGTTTACATACATACATATGTACATACAGACTTTGAATTGACTTGGACAATATTTGTGGTTAGGTTGAACCTTAGCGCATTCTTGGCGCATTTTGTGAAAAAATTATTGTGAGCTAATTGTTGCAGCATATACGAGAGCTGCGTGGACGCTTAGTGTGTTTGTTGGTAGATAGCGTAACATTAATTAATTGTTACGTGCTGCTGGAGCTAACGTAAGCGTGCCTACACTGGGAAAATTTATTGTTGTTCTTTAAGGTAGTGAATTAGCGTGGCGGTAAGGAAGCCTTGATTGGTGGAAATTTAATTAAACTGAGAATTGAAAAATTAAAATGGGACCAAGAAAGGGATCTAAAGACTCAGAGTTTCACTCTTCGCGAGAAAGCTTAATTACTTCTTTAACCCGTAACAAAAGCTATGAGATGAAAAACTGCGCTTCAATGAATGCGGCAGAGCTAGAGGCAAGATTAAGTTTAATTGAAGCGAATTTTGCGCAGCTTTGTAACGTTCAGAACCAGATTGAACAGCACAGCAATATAATCAAGGTTGAGGTCGTGGTTCGTCAATCTGTGGAAGATTTGTACTGTGAGGTAAAGGCTAAAATCTTAAGTTGCTGCACTCAAAAGGGATGGCGAGCTTCAACTACAGCAAATTCAATTGCGAACTCAACGTTGTTGAATAGCTCTAGCAGTTCTCGTACACCAAGGTTGCCTGTATTAAAGTAACCAGAATTCTCAGGTAAATATACGGAATGGACGAGTTGGTATAGCACATTTGAAACTTTAATAGAATCTGATATTGACATTGATGAGTTGTCGAAATTCATTCACTTAAAATCGTGTCTAGGTCCAATTCCGCGAACTACAATCGAAGGTCTCGAATTATCTGCGGAGAATTACAAAAAGGCCTTAAAATTGCTAAAAGATCGATTTGAAAACAAGGCTATTATTTTCCAGGCACATGTGTGCGAGCTGTTTAGCATTCGAAAGCTTAAACAAGCTGATGGAGAGTCAGCCCTAGTAGATGTTGTTAACTCACAGCTTATGGCCCTACAGTCGTTGGGTGAGGTAAAGGAAGTTCTAGGAGCGATTGTGTTCCATCTTATTCGCAGCAAACTAGACGAGGAGACGTTGGAGAAATGGGACAGCGAGTATGATTGTTTGAAGTTGCCCTCATGGGAACTTTTGTCTCAGTTTTTGATCAATAGAGGAATCAACCTAGCCAACCGAGATATCAGAAAGACAACTGGTTCACGTGGGAACCCTAAAGGGGAACCTATGCGGTCAATTTTGACGGCAGCAGTGGGAAGCCATGGTAGCAATGGATGCTACAGTTGTTCAGGAAGGCATTATTTGAAGGGTTGTCCGAAATTTAATGAACTTTCACCATTACAAAGGTATGAGCAAGTAAAGAAGTTGAGTTTATGTCTTATATGCTTTAGCAAGCGTCATCAAACGAAGGAATGCAGTGTACCACGTTGTCGTATTTGCAACAAACCCCATCATGAGTTGTTGCATAGGGAAACCGTTGATTTGCCAAGCATGGCTAGTCAGACAATCTCAGTCCCCTCTAGCAATTCTCTGCAGAGTTCTTTGTTGACAAGTACGTCTACAAGTTTTCTGGCCACTGCGGTAGTTCTTGTAAGGAGCTCAAATGGCAGGTACTATCCATATAGATGTATTCTTGATTCGGGCAGCCAGCTGCACTTCGTCACATCCCAGTTGGTGACTCAATTGGAGTTGCATGTTAAGCCTGGCCGTTATTCTCTAAATGGAATAGGTAACGCAAGGTCAGAAATGATTGGTGAAGTTGAAGCTACCTTCACATCAAGGGTGACTAAGCTCACGGCTACGGATAAATTTAAGGTTTTGCCAGAGATTACGCAGTACAGCCCCGCAACTTCAGCATCTGCAATAGGATTAAATGTGCCGAATAGAATACAGCTTGCAGACCCCGCATCCGATTCTGCCGAAAGGATCGATATGTTGCTAGGTGTTACTCTCTTCTTTAAACTCATAGTTGCTGGCCAAATCAAATTAGGGTCAAATAGGCCACTATCGCAGAAATCCTTGTTAGGTTGGATTTTAGTTGGACTAATGGCATTTCCTTAATCGTCAACAATACTCCGGATCCTGCGCCCGATGATAAGGGCTTGCAAAGGTTAGTGCAAAAGTTTTGGCAGTGCGAAGAGGTATTGCGGCGTGATTGTAATTTTACGGAAGAAGAAAATCAATGCGACGAGAAATTTGTCTCAACCGTGACGCAGACGCCGTCTAACCTTCCATTAAGAGAACCTAAAATGGACTTAGGGGAGTCTTATAATATAGCGCTCAAGAGATTTTATAATCTGGAGCGAAAGCTTAATCGTAATCCGGCTCTAAAGGAGCAATACGCTGAATTCATTGAAGAATACAGAAGACTAGGGCATTTAGAGGAAGTGAATCCTGCCCAGATAGATGAGGTGAAATATTTTATGCCTCACCATCCGGTAATACGACCGGATAGCTTGACTACTCAGCTACGTGTCGCATTTGACGCTTCGTGCAAGAGTAGCAATGGAGTATCGCTAAATGAAGCCATGCTAGTCGGACCAACTTTACAGCCTGAGCTGTTTGAAATTCTAGTTCGATTTCGCTTTTATAAATACGCCTTAACGGCCGATATATCAAAAATGATCAAACAGATTTTGGTTAGTGAAGCCGACTGTAATTACCAGTGCATACTATGGAGGCAGAATAGTACTGATGTCGTAAAGGTACTGCGCTTAAAAACTGTGACTTACGGTACCAGCTCTGCTCCATTTCTGGCAGTTCGTTGTTTACTCTATCTGGCCGAGAAGTATGCACAAGAATATCCGCTAGCATCGGAAGCGATAAGGAGAAATTTTTACATGGACGATATGCTTTGTGGAGCTGACTCCGTGGAGCAAGTGGAAAGGTTAAAACTCGAAGTGACAGAATTGTTACAATTGGGAAGGTTTGACCTCCACAAATGGCGATCGAATTGCAAGCTTGCCTTAGGGGAGTGCAAGGAGGAGGAGCCGTTTGCAGTAAAGACTGCAGAATTTGTAAAGACCCTAGGAATTGGTTGGTCTGCCAGCGAGGATCTATTTAGGTTCTCATACTCCGAGAATCAGTCGGATCGCATCACAAAACGGGTAGTTTTGTCGGAGTTAGCTCAGTTGTTTGATCCTCTTGGGTTTCTAAGCCCAATTGTGATACTTGGAAAAATATTCCTGCGAGAGTTATGGCTTCTTGAGCAGGATTGGGATGCTGAGCTACCTTCAAGCTTTGAAATGCAGTGGAAGAAATATAGAGAAGAGTTGAAACTTGTTCAAGAGTGCTCACTTCCACGGTCAGTAGTTCCGCGGAGCAATGAAATAGAGAGCCTTGAGCTTTGTGGGTTTTCGGATGCATCCTGCCGCGCATATGGGTGCGTGATATATGCTCGGCTGACGGACAATACCGGAGCAATCCTTGTGCAACTTGTGACAGCAAAGTCTAAGGTAGCGCCAGTCAAGGTTGTTTCATTGCCACGCCTAGAGCTGAATGGGGCCTTTCTGTTGGCTCAACTTATGGCTAGGGTAGTCGCATGTATTCACCGAGCGGTTTCGCGAGTTAAATATTTCACAGATTCTACGATTGTGCTAAATTGGTTATCGTCTCATGCTAGCCGCTGGACAACCTTCGTGGCAAATCGGGTCGCTCAGATACAAGAACTAAGCAATAGGCGAGATTGGTTTAAGGTTGAGTCAAAGCTTAATCCGGCGGACATTGTTTCCCGTGGATTACATACCACAGACCTGAAAAATTCATCGTTATGGTGGGAAGGCCCAAAGTTTTTGCAGGAGCCTAGTGAGCTTTGGCCAACAGAGCACTGGCACAGCTCAGAAACTTTACCAGAACAGCGAAACGGCAAGTTTAGTTTGATTGCAACCGAGAACATACCGACGGTGGATATATTAACAGATTGTAAATATGTGAATGATTTTCAAAAATTGCAATGCATCCAATGTTAATGCCAAATGATCATGTAGTAGTAAATTCGATATTTGCATACACACATCGAGCCAATATGCATACCAAAGGTTCTGGGTAATCAACTGCAGAAAATTGGCTCGCAGAACGGTGCGGAGTTGTATTGCTTGCTTCAGACATAGGCCAAGGATGTCAAGTCAAATCATGGGGCCGTTGCCTGCGAGTCGAGTACGAACTGGTGTCCATCCATTTGAGAGAGTGGGCCTTGATTTTGCCGGTCCCCTTTGGATGCACTTCAACATCAGAGGTCGGCGGCCAGTGAAGGTGTATCTATGCGTTATGGTGTGCTTTACGACCAAGGCTTGCCACTTGTAGCTAGTGTCAGATTTAAGCACAAACGCCTTCATCGCCGCTCTAAAGCGCTTCTTTGCCAGACGTGGACTCAGCGCTGAGATTTTCTGCGACAACGCCACTAATTTTTTGGGCGCCGCTCGAGAGTTGCAGAAGACAGCCGACGTCGTCTGGAATGAGAGCAGCCGGAACCAAATTTTGGATCAATGTAGCCTTCAGGGAGTGAATTTCCATTTCATACCCCCGCGGTCGCCCCACTTTGGGGGACTGTGGGAGAGCGCGGTCAAAGTGGCTAAAAGGATGTTAATCAGCTGCGTGAATGGATCGGCGCTAAACCATGAAGAACTGTCCACTGCTATTACTCAAGCTGAGGCAGTGATGAATTCCAGACCGCTGCTTCCATTGTCGTCGGAGCCAAACGATTTCGAGGCTTTGACACCTGGTCATTTCCTGGTTGGCCGACCACTCAATGCCTTGCCTGAACCGATTGATGATGGCTTGCTGAAGCTGTCTATGATAAACCGTTGGAAACGCATTCTAGCAGTTCATCACTCATTTTGGCTGCGGTGTGCAACTGAGTATCTGGCCCTTCTACACGAGAGGGCCAAATGGAAGGCGCCCTCTAATAATATTCAACTAGGAACGTTGGTTCTCATTGCCGAGGACAACACCTATCCTGGACAATGGGTACTTGGAAGGGTGCACGAAGTGCATCCAGGTGCTGTTGGCATCGTTCGAGTAGTTACACTCAAGACGAAAACTGGATTCTTTAAGAGGAACGTCCACAAGCTCAGCCCACTTCCCTTGGACGAATAATATGGTTATTTTGGAAGGAGCTTCCAAGGCGGGGAGTATGTTTGCGCCCAAAGTATATTATAATTAATTTGAAGTAACTGAACTTATATGAAGTCCTAAGGAACTAGTTCTAAGGCAATTGAATCAACATGAATATTGTATTATCGATTATTGTGCTATCGATCATCGATAGTCTTATGTAAGAAAAGCCATGAGGTTGGCGTGTAAAATTAAACTCTTCTTCTATTCAAACGGCAAGCAGACGGACGTAAATTTTTATAGGAGCTCAAGAGGAGCTCAAGCTTGCCTACAGGAGTAGCGGAAAAAACATTATAAGTTTGGGGCTGCTATACATGTCGGCAAACCATGTAGCCAGCTCCAAAGATTGTGCTAAGTTCTACTGGGCTGCAAATTTAAATGTTGATTTTAATGTGTTGATATTCTTATGGTAGATTGTGATTTTTGGGTCAGATATGGTTGTTGACTGTGTTTCTTTTTCGGAGGAGGAGCACTTGGAATGGTCCATTTCCATATCGCTGACGGGGGATTGGTGAATATCTGTGCACTCCCCTTTGTGAGGATTGTCAGGTGCGGTTGACTGCAGGTCAGAATAGTCTCGAAGTTGGGTATGGCTAGCATTGATGGAGTCTGGTGAAGCGTTTGGTTGGTTTCCGCGGACGGCTGAAGGGAAGGATGAGGCTAGGTTACGTCGTTCGTTGTATAGTGATATGGCGTTTTTCATAGTGGTTATTTCAATAATCTTGATGGCCAGTATCTCTTTGTTTTTTATAAACGATGGGCATCTGCGATTGAGTGAATTGTGCTGGTAATTTTTAAGGCCGTTTTCCTTACAGTTGATGCAGCAGTGGAGGTTGTTGCAGAGTTCTAGTGATTCAGGGCCAATGTGGGCTGAGTTGCCGCAGTGTACGCAGAGTGTGTCACTTCTGCAAGCTTTTGTTGGGTGTCCTAGTCTGCCGCAGTTTTTGCATCGCAGTGGTTGGGGAATGTATGGACGTATGGAGACATTTTGGTAGCCAATTGATAGGTCTTTTGGTAGTTGTGCAGTGCAGAAGGTGATGATTATAAGTCCGGTTTCTTTTAGGGTGTTTGATTCATTGACTTTTTTGAGAATTTTTTTGCATTCAATAACATGTTGCTTTTTTAGCTCATTGGTTATCTCTTCTTCCGGTACGTCTCTAAGGCTGTTACAATATATAACCCCTTTGGAGCAGTTTTTGGTGTTGTGTTCAGTAACGTTTACTTTGATTGTATTAGTAAATGAGGTGAGTGTGATAAGCTTAGAAGCTTGGGCAAAGTTTTTAGTTTCAACAAGTAGAGTACCGTTGTAGCGAATTGATTCAACTTTATTGACTTTGCCCACGCAAATGTTGTCGATTACTTTTTCCACTAAGAATGGGGAAATATTTTCCAGGGTTTCATTGCTGTCTATTCTTGATATAATTAGGACCTTTGGGCCGTGTGATACGAATTTAGGTCGTTTGGATTTGTCGATGGTGAACTGTAATTGTGCCGTTTGTTTGTTTCGATCAGGAGGGTCTGACATGGTTCTTTGCTTTTGCGGCGGTGAGACCGCTGCTCTGGTGCCGGTGTCTAAGTTCTTATCAGTTGTTTTAGTTGTTGTTGTAAGTTTTGCAGATTTTCTTTTGAGTATATTTGCTTTGCTGTTTTTTGCGATTAACGATAGGGCACGTCCGATCTCTATGAGAGTAGAATTGTGACTGTCTATGAATAAATGTTTATATTTAAAAACTTCAAATGATGAATGATAAAATGTTTATAATAAATATAACAAGTGAACACAATGAAAAAGTTCGAACAACCTAATCCATAATACATTTTATTCAAAACCTTTCTTTACGAAATACTTAATAGGGCCGATTTCTGTTCATCTACATATCTGCTTGTTTTTGCAGCTGCTAAAATTTTGATCTGTAATTTGTAAGTTTATGTGACATATATCTCTATAAAGATTATGAGAAATCAGCCCATAGTCAAACAAAAACAGAAAATGTATCCAAATGTATTTTTGGCTGAATACACACTGTTTGATACATAAGTATATAGCGGTTTTGGCATATTTTGAACCGCATGTCCGATCTAAATTCTGATTGCACACATCTTATATTTATTGAAAAATAATCTACGTCCGCTAAAAACAATATTGCATATTTCACACCTCCTTTATTCACCCGTGTAATCTCGCCGTTCATCAAATATTCATAATAATCTTTGGCTTATTTTGCCAATTACGCTATTTATTTTAAAATTTGATCTACACCTCACATTTTGGCCAGTAGTTTACAAGTTTCGCAATATATTTTGGGCTGTTCAATCTACAACTCTTATTTATCAACGTCTGCGCTTTCATTGATAATCAAATGAAAATTTGGCAAATTTCGCGATTTTTGGACCATTATAAGCTTGAACTATGTTCAAAAAATGAACTAAAGTTCAAAAAATGAACTATAGTTCAAAAAATGAACTATAGTTCAAACACCAGGACCTAGTTCATTAGTTCATTTAAAAGACTAGTTTAAATGAACTAGTTCAAAAAATCGTCACAACTCTAATGTGCAGGAATGTCACGTTTAATAGATTAAAACCAAGCCTCATACCACAAGCCGACATATACCCCTTCTAGTAATAGGCAATACAATAATAAATAAATGCGCGTAAAAAATTGCAAAATTCCAGGTTTTGTGTTATATTTTTATTGATGGACTGAGTGGGCTTCAACTTAGCTGCATTGGAGATTTATTTTGATGAATGTGCTGAGTATGTGCTTCCTAATACAACAAGTACAGAGACCTATTAATTGTTGTATTATAGTCTATTTCCACTATAGCAAATATGTACATATTATGGGGCATTCCAAGCAGAAAAATATATTTTCTGAGTTGGCCCCTTATTATGAGAAAAGCTCAACCCCAAAATTTGAGATTTTTTAGATCTTTTTTGCGGAAGTTATATGCTTAAAAAGGTAAAATTATGAATTTTCCAAATTTTAAATAACTCGAGAATGGTTTAAGATAGAGTTTTGAGTTTTTTTCAAATGTTCAGGTTTAAAAAGCCTTTTTGAAAACAGTTTTGAAGTATTTTTTTTTTCAAACATTACAAACAAAGCATGTTTTCCAAACATTTGGAATGGCTTATGTCGGTAGCTCGAAAATTACGGAAGTTAAAGCCATTTTTGTCATGTAATCCCAAAAATATCAGTATAGAAAATTTGTTAAGAATTTCTAACAGGGCTGCAAACCCAAAAAAATTTTTCGCAAGTTCGAACCAAAATTTACCAACAGTTAAGGTTCGGAAATTTGAGGTTCGAGGTTTTCGGGCTTTGGATTTGGTTCGAACCTTAGTTCGTTGCACGTTTTACCCAATATATTTAAAATAACAATAAATTTTATTATTATACAAAAAATATTCAGTTTTTTTATTTTTGTTTACTTAAGTGTAATATTAATCTTTAATTTAAATTTATGAGTAGCATGTCATCGAGTAATTGATTGTCTATGATACTTCTTTGATCAGAAAAAAATAAATTTTAAGGTGGGAAAAGCCCTTTCAACTGAGACTTAAGTGGATGGCATAAAAGGGTTAGCGCAACAGCTTTAAGCTGATTACATTGATGAGATGTCCGAAACTTTAAAATGTTGGATTTGGTTCGAACCTTGGTTCGTTGCATGTTTTACCCAATATATTATATTTAAAATAAATTATCAATGCCATCGAAGGCTCTAATGATGTCATTAATCGTTTTATATTTTGAAACACTTTGCTGTTCGTTAACATTGCGGAGATAACTCTCTACATCGTCATCTTCTGAAATGGATAATGACAAAGCCAAATTCGGAACCTCAACACTGTTTAAGCTTTGAAGTCTATGAGAAATATTACCAATGTGTTGTTTGGCTTCTAGATTTTGCGAATCACTAAATAGACTTTGGAATCGAGGATCTAGAAACACAGAGGCAGGTATGGGTGGAGATTTTATGACAAATTCGGAACGTCTTTCTAGAATTTTTAACAAAATGGCATTAAACCTGCCTGGTGATTTTGAGACTCTGTCGGACAACATCGACCAGATAACAAAAAAGCCGCTAGGCAGGAGATCAGATTTCTGAAGTTTTAAGGAAGCGTCATACAGTGGACGTAGTACTGAAAAAACGCCATCTTCTTTTTGCCATTCTGCTTGGCTTAAATGTAACGATTTTATATCGCTCGAATGCTCAATGCAAAAATCTTTGAGATCGAGTAGGCGTTCGCACACTTTAAATGTAGAGTTCCATCTTGTAAGACAGTAGCGAATTGGTTTCTTTATATTGCTTGCAAGCAACAAATTAAGGCATGTGGGAGCTCGTAGTTTTTTCTGGACATATCAATATGTAATTCTTTAAAAAAATCCAAGGCAACTAAATTAATCGTATGCACTGCACAACGTATTGTAGTTATCTGATTATCCTGTAAATCCATATCTACCATACTGTGTGCGTCGCAACTGCATTCACCCTCGGCATCATCCAGTTCAGCTTTGCAGCTGTTTTCCATTAAATCGCCCACACGAACCATGTTGGCTCCGTTGTCAACTGTATAGGTATACACCTGACGCATAGATACATTGTAGGACTGTAAGACGTCGACTATAATTGATGTGAGATTGGCGCTCGTGTGCTGGACATGGACTTCTTTCATTGCTAGTGTATAGATCTTCAGCTCGCGTCTAAAATAATTTGCACATTTATGCCAATTATCGACCGGTCTAATCGACTAACACAATTGGCTTTGATGGATATCAATCTGAAATAACACAGAAAATATTATGCTTTATTGATTGTCAATTCATTTACTGGCTTTCAAATACTACATACATATATATCACGAGTACATCACACGCGTAAAAATATATACATACACATGAATGCATAAACATGTACTTCGATATTCGGCATATGTACATACAGATGTATCAGCAGTGCCAATTTAGATGTTTTCCCACCGGACATCGACTGTTAAATAGCTAAACAATCTCAAATAATTCCAGCTTTCCAGCTTACAAAATAGCTATGTCTGGTGGGAAAAATAGCTAAATTGGCAATGCTGGTATGTACATACATATATACATATGTATGTATGCAAGTGAATTCATACATACAAATATTTAGCTAGCCATGTATGTATGCATGAATGTAGGTATCTACCGACATATTTTTTCTGAACTAACCGATTCTGCAAAACATTGATTATGCTTTCTCGTATGCATTGAGCTTTTAATGCAATTACATCTCTAATGTCTTGCCTGTTTATAGCAAGTGGTGGCTCAAAGGCTTTGCACAACGGCTCAAAGGAAGCCTGAATCCTCCAACATCTTCAAAGGCCGACCATTCTTTGTTATAAGCTCTACACAAGCATCCGATATAACTTCTTTGGAGATTTTCACTTTGATCAGTCTTTCACTCACGGAATTGAGCATAGATTGGTGTTTGTTTGCCACACTTGGAATTTTTTTTTCACAATGCTTTGTTCAAAAATGCTTTTATGTTTTCGTTCAAGGTGCCGCATCAAATTCGCTGCATGACGGCCGGTCATCTTGAGTTTACATTCGTAACATTCTGAATTTTCAGTGCTCACATTGTATGTAAATTTCGTATATATTAAATTGGATGTCATTGCTGAGCACCTCCTTAGTCAAACTTCTTAAACAAAATGAAATGCGCGTGCCACTTCTGATTTGTATACACATGTTTTTGTCTCTTTCGTTATTAATTCTTCTTTGGGCAAATTTTTGGAATATGTATGTATAAATTTTTGCTTAAGCATGCACAGATTTGCTTAAGCGCCCCGTACACCAAAACGCTAAATAGCGTTTGTCGCAAAAATTTGTGTTGGGCGCTTTTGATCAGTGGTGGGCATACCCTTGCTCCGAGATTTTTTTTCGGCAATTGGCGCCAATCTCATAATAATCACAAATGCGAACGGCGCCACACAGGCGGCGAAGCAGCTGCATTTTGGGTGATCGAGACACGCTGATAACGGTTGTTATACTCTGTACCGAAGGTACATAGAGTATATTAAGTTTGTGCAAAAGTATGTAACAGGGAGAAGGAATCGTTTTCGACCCTATAAAGTATAAATATTCTTGATCAGCATCAACAGCCGAGTCGATATGGCCATGTCCGTCTGTCCGTCTGTCCGTCCGTCCGTCCGTATGAACGAAGAGATCTTAGAGATGGTAAGAGATAGAGGTTTGACATGTATGGGACATATATTTCTTATACTTGCAGGCAGATCAAGTTTATTTTCAATTTTTGCCACGCCCTCTCGCTCCCCCGCAATTTGGAAAAAACGTCATATCTCCTACAGTTTGGAGATAGATCGTTCGATCCTTCTAGAGATACCTTGTAAACAAAATTATTTATCGATTTGCTGAAGGAATGATAAAGATCGGATGAACCATACTCAAGTTATGGGCAAAAAACGGCCAGTTAACACCACCCACCCCCCCCCCACCAATAACCACAGCAACATACCCTAACCGTTCAACACAGGCAATCTTAGTGCGAGAGAGAAAGAGAGAAACTTAGAGAGCGCACCGCGCTGTGCGCGGGGTGTTAACTGGCCGTTTGACTCCTGAGCAAATGCGAGTGTAAAGGTACAGAGTATGTTATAGTCGGGCTTGACCGACTTTCTTTCTTGTTTTTGCTGTTGTT
Source organism: Lordiphosa magnipectinata (assembly GCA_037044535.1). Classification (NCBI taxonomy): domain Eukaryota; kingdom Metazoa; phylum Arthropoda; class Insecta; order Diptera; family Drosophilidae; genus Lordiphosa; species Lordiphosa magnipectinata. The sequence goes on along the minus strand of JBAMBO010001802.1, from coordinate 420,668 downwards.
GTTGTTGCAACATTTTTGTTGCTTATAAATTTGCCAGAGACATAGGAGAGAGAGAAGAGAGTAACATATGATGTTGTTGTTGCAGGTCTGCACGCGCCAACAACAAAACATTCGTTCGGAAAGAAAGAGAGAAGAGCACACATATGAAATTGTTTTTGTATTGTATAAAAAATTTTAATACACTGCACAGCGTACGCTGCACATACATAGCTATTTATGTTTGACTGGAAGTAAGAGCAAAGTATGTATATCATAGTCGGGTTTGACCGACTTTCTGTATTGTTATATTTCCAATTGTCGACTCTGTTGTTGCGTACATGCAAGCGAACCCAAATAAATTTAATATCAATAATTTTTTTTTTAGCCAAACCAAAAGTTCGGGTTCATCTATTTTCGTCCCCGTGGTTCGGTTCGGGGCTGGGTTCACAGTAAAAAAAAAAGCCGAAATTCCGGGTTCCAACCGGTTCGGTTCAAAACCGATTTGCAGCCCTGATTTCTAATACATTTTTTTTTTGTTTCTTAATTTGTCCATACTATTTTGCCCATTGATAAAGGTTTTTAGCACTAAGTATTTCATTTCTTGTTTCTTGCATCAGGCAGTATTGCCTGTCCTACAATATCGCCGGACTCCGCAGTAAACTGATACACGGGAAATTTTTTTGATTTTATTAATTCCTTCGATATTGTCCTACTCTTTGAAACCCTTGTAGATCAAAACTTTTCCGAACACGAAAACTATTTTCATGATTTCAACCTCCACTGGACTCCAGCTCGACGACGAATTGAGGTCGAGCTAGTGGTGGTCGATTTTACGGAATAAAAAAATCACTGCCAACTTATACCGTATGAACTACACAAATATAGGATCCGCAACAGTATTAAGATGCGAAGTAGCAAATGATGCCTTCCATATTATACCAGTCTATCTTAATTGCAACAATTGGAATGCAGATTTCGAGGAACTTTATGACCTCTGCATGGAAATAGAGAATGAAAACATTCTAGTCACGGGAGATTTCCACGCGCTATGTGGGACTCTACAAGGATTCACGGAAGGTGTTGATACGGCTAGGGACTTTGAGTGCACAACCAGAAATTCTAGGGACAAGATCGTAAAGATGATTGAAATGTGTGAGACACTGGACCTGCTAACGCTAAATGGTAGAACAAAGGGCGATTCCGAAGGACATCTTACTTTTCTCAGACATCAGGCAAGCTTAGTAGTCGACTACTGCATGGTGCCTGGCAAATGGCATGATATTGTAACCGACGAAATATTTTCTGACCATATGCCGGTAGAAGTCTGTATTGAGTCGAGAAGTGAGCTGTATTTTCACGTAAATAAAAATCAAGTTCTACCTGAGTTCAAATGGCGCGAAAGATGGGCAGGTGCTTGTGCCTCTAAACTAAACAGTATACTCTTCTCTGTGTGCCTGCATGCAAAGACCACATACTACATCGTTTTCACAGCCCTGGTTTGATGCGGACTACAAGGCAGCTCGTAAACTTTCGTTTGATCTACTTCGCTAGGTTGGAAAACACACCAGACCCTAGGACAAACTATCAGGAAGGAAATAGCGCCTTTAAGAACCTATGCAAAATAAAGCAGCAGCAGTACTACCAGCACATCAAATTTGAAATAGCCAGGGTCAACAGCAGCAAAGAGTTTTGGGCACTAGCAAGAAAGCTAAACGGTATTTTTCTTTTTTTATTATTATTATTTATTTTGTTTATAATTTTTCTGTCTTCTTCTTCTTTAATGGCCCGATGTAGCATCACAACCACTTGACGGTTTTGGCCTCTGCAATAAATGCCCTCCACTCGCTTCACACCAAGGTTGGTAATGTCTTTCCACACTTGATCATCCCATCTTAGTGGTGGGCGACCCCTCCTGCCTTGTCCTCCAAAGTCAGCCGCCTTCGCTTTGTACGTCTTTTTTACTGGAGCTTCTTCATCCATCCGGATTACATGTCCTAGCCAGCGTAGCCGATGTTGCTTTATGCGCTTGACTAGACTAATGTCCTAATAGAGCTCATACAGTTCGTGATTCATTCGAATGCGGTATACATCGCCAACTTTTAAAGGTCCAGAGATCCTCTGAAGGATTTTTCGCTCGAACACACCAATCGCCTCCTCATCCGCTGCTGTCATTGTCCATGCTTCTGCGCCGTATTGCAGGACTGGGATGATGAGCGACTTGTATAGCGCTATTTTTGTTCTTCGAAAAAAGGCTCTGCACTTGAACTCCCTACTGAGCCCGTAGTAGCATCGGTTTCCAAGAGTAATTCTTCTTCGGATCTCCAGGCTGATGTTGTTGTCGCCGGTAATCATCGTCCCGAGGTAGACAAAATCCTCTACAACCTCAAAGTTGTACTCCCCCATAGTAACAAATTGTCCAAGACGCGTTGACTTCTTGTCCGTGGATACTAGGTACTTTGTCTTGTCCTCGTTTACCGCTAAGCCCATCAGTTTAGACTGCTTCTCAATCTCTGAAAACGCCCTGCTTACCGCCCGTTCGTTTTTGCCGATAATGTCAATATCATCGGCGTATGCTAGTAGCATTAGATCTTTATAAAGAAATGAGCCCGATCTGTTGGCATTTGGGCACTGGCGCAGTATATACTCCATCAGTAGATTAAAGAAGTCACACGATAGGGTGTCACCCTGCCTAAAACCTCTCTTGGTATCAAATGGTTCGGAGAGGTTCTTCCCTATTTTGACGGAGCGTCGAGTGCTTCTCAACGTCATCATGCAAAGTCGAACATACTTTGCTGGTATACCAAGGGTAGACAGGGCTTCAAAGAACCTTGACCTTATCGGTGTGTCAAAGGCTGATTTATAATCAACAAAAAGATGGTTGGTTTTGATATTTCTCTCATAGGTCTTCTCCAGGGTTTGTCGTAATGTGAATATCTGGTCTGTGGTGGATTTACCAGGTCTAAAGCCACACTGATAAGGTCCGATCAGTGGGCTAATAAGCGGCTTTAGACGTTCACAAACTATGCACGACAGAATCTTATATGCGATGGGAAGGAGACTGATCCCACGGTAGTTGGCGCAAACCGCAGGGTCTCCTTTTTTAAAAAGTGGACAAATTACACTTAGACTCCAATCTTCGGGCATGCTCTCGTCGGACCATATTCTGCTGATGAGTTGGTGCATGCACCTTACCAACTCCTCACCTCCAGCCTTATACAGTTCAGCTGGCAGGTCATCTGCACCTGCTGATTTGTTGTTCTTATGCCTTTTTATGGCTACACAGACTTCGTGATGGTCCGGTGGGTCTATCTCTATGTTGTCGATTGGTGGCGTCGCTACTACTCCAGAGGCGGTATTGTGTTCGTTGTCGCCTCCCAGCAGGTTGGCGAAATAGCTTCTCCATTTGTCTAGCGCCACTTGCGCATCTGTGACCAGATTTCCATTTTCGTCCTTGCATTGTGTGACTCCGGGTTTGAAACCTTCAGTTAGTCGTCTAATTTTTCGATAGAATTTTCGAGTCACACCCATGCCGAATAGCATCTCGACTTTCTCACGCGTGCGCCTTTCTCGCTCAGTCTTTTTCCTTCTGAAAAGGCACTTCTCCTCTCTCCTTTTCTTCCGGTATTGCTCTTTAACATCCCGCGTTGCTCCCGACTGCAGAGTTCTCCTGTAGGCAGCGGCTTTCTCTGCAGTAGCGTCGCGGCACTCCTCATCATACCAAGTCTGCTTTCGAGGGTGCTCGGCGTATCCGAGTATCTCCTTGGCAGCCATACTCATGGATTGTGATATGTGATTCCACTGTTCACATACACCAGAAGGGAATGGTGACTATTCCCCGAGCAGTTGGGTGAGTTTAGCTGTGTAGGCTTCAGAGGTCCGTTGTGATTGCAGCTTCTCGACATTTAGCTTTCGACGTGTACTAGTACGTGAGGCATGTGCCACACTGAGCCGCGTGCGTACTTTGGCTGCAACAAGGTAGTGATCCGAGTCTATGTTGGCACCTCGAATCGCACGCACGTCTAGAACACTCGATGAGTGCCTTCCGTCGATCACAACATGATCAATCTGATTTCGCGTTAGTTGATCAGGGGACTTCCAGGTCGCCTTATGGATGTCGCGATGCTTAAGCCTGGTACTACTTATGACCATGTTCCTGCCCGCTGCAAAATCTATTAGCCTCTCTCCGTTATCGGAGGTTGTTTCATGAAGGCGAAATCGGCCGACTGTCGAGCCAAAAACTCCTTCTCTCCCAATTTTAGCGTTAAAGTCGCCAAGCACGATCTTCATGTCGTGATCGGGGCAGCGCTCGTATAACTGTTCCAGGCGCTCATAGAATTCGTCTTTTATCGAAGCGCCCTTGTCTTCCGTTGGGGCGTGTGCACAGATAAGACTAATATTAAAATATTTAGCCTTAAGTCTGAGTGCGGCTAGTCGCATGTCCACTGGTGTGAAACTGATGACAGAGCGACGAAGTCTTGCACTGACTGCAAAGCCGCATCCAAACTCTTGCTTGAAAGCAAGTCCGCTGTAATAGATCTCCCAGGGTGCATTGGTTGTTGATGTTCTTTTCACCATGCTCCCCTGTCCAATCCATCGCATTTCCTGAAGTGCGGTAACATCCGATGAATATTTCTCAAGGACATTCACCAACTGGATATCAGCACCTTCTCTGTTGAGGGTGCGAACATTCCAGGTGCATATCCTCAAATCGTGGTCCTTAAAACGTTTGCGTGGGTCGTCGTCAGAGGGGGTCCGTATCCGAGGCATTGTTTTCGCAGTTTTCATTGGTGGAGTTTTTTGACGGCGGTGGGTACCAAACCCGACGCACCAACCCTATATATTGTACCCTGTAGGGAGGGCTCGCCGCTCACGTTAGCCAGAAGCTTTGCGGATGCAAAGCGTTCTCTTTACAGTGGTCACCAACGAGGAGGTGTGAGTCGACTTGAGACGCAGTAAGCCAGGATCGCGCTGGGTTCGCCAAGTTGAACCGATCAGCAGCTTTACCTCACTACATACGCCCCCATTAGGTCCAGAAATTTCTGGACGACCACTCTGTCACCCTATGTAAATTTGGCAACTTAATTTAGATTGTGTAGATATCCTCATAACTTATCTGTTTAGATAAGTTTGATTTCAGGTGTAATGTGTCTGGTTATGGGCGAGCTGTTTTGTGATGATATAAAATATGTTTGGTGTCAAGTTTATTGAATGGGAGGTAGTTGCGAAGTTAGTTTATTTGTCTGTTGTGAAGTTCCCTAGGGAAAAGTTTTTTGAGGCGTCGTGTTACTCTACTTCCAGCTATCTTTCGTCGGCGCGGGAGTCTTCTCTCCACGTAATCACCTGCCAGTTTATTGATTACGTCACCAATCTTGGGCACACTGACGTCACTCTCCAAATGTCTTGTGCACATATACCAGAGTACTCCCGACAGTCTACGCAGACACCTTGACTGAAGGACAATGAGCTTTCTCAGATGAGATTTCGCAGCTATTCCATATACTTGGATCCCATATCTCCAGGAAGGTACTATGATAGCTTTGTATAAGATAAAAAGGAATCTTTTCTATTTTATCGATGAGGAGACCAACCTCTACAATTGAGTCGTTTATTAGAACTGAAGCTTAAAACTAATACAATGTTTTCTGAGAGCTTCCCTCTCCCATGAAAGCTTTCCCTCGATGGTGCCGTCGCCGCTGCTGCTGTTGCTTCCCGTTGCATTTCGCTGTTGGCGCTTATCGCTTCTCTATACTTTGTTTACTGCTGCCCGCATGGACAGCCAGTTAAAGTGTGGGCCCTGCACAGTGGTGTGACATTGGTTTGCTTGGCACGAATTGGCCCTAGACTCCCGTGTTAACTCCTCCCCTCTTAAGTGCGGACGTCCTCGGACGCGATAGCCGGATGCCGCTGTGGAATGTATCGCCTTATGAGGTTTGCTGTGGTCCTCGGGCCTTGGCTCATACTACATCGCTGGCGTTTCGCCCAATGGAGTTTCAGGGTCATTTAATCATATGGAGGAGACGTCTTTTGGGCTGACTGAGCTTAATCCTTCCAGCTTTCCTCTACACAGGGATGTCTTTGTATACTGGGCGGTTGGGCAGAGTTTTTGGCGGGATCGCTTCGTCTTACGCAGACACCAGCTGATTGTGGCGGATCTTGGTTCGCGAGTGGATAGTGTCTTAGTGTGCGAGGGTGAATGGGGATTGGTCGTTTGGACAGTATTTAAGTGATTAACTTAACAGTAGGCGGATTCATTACATTACGTTCTTAGATTATTTTTATGTACAATTTTTCCTGCCTGTGTTTTTATAGTCGTATTTCGGTTTTCTGCTACGATCTGCTTCTTGAATTTAGGAGTGAGCTTGGAACCTAACCTTTTGTCAATTTTAACGTACACCTCCTGACCTGCGACGAAGTGTCTAGTATCTTGCTTGTTTCTGTTATGGTATTCCAAATCGGCATTTTGCTTATCCCTGATTCTTTTTTCTACCTTGCTTCGCTCCGCCTCGATCACCTGTGAGTCATCTGGACACGATTTTCTAAAAAAGATGTCAATCGGTTTTTGCTTTACAACAGAGTGCACGGATGAGTTATATGCCTGAACACTTTTGAGCAGAAGGTCTTCAAAAGATAGATTTTCGCTTTCCCCCTAAGGCATCGCATTATCTCGGATAACGTAGAGTGGAAACGCTCAACTTGCCCATTGCTGGTTGAAGCGTAAGGTGCGGTAGTATAGATTGACATGCCCAGTTGCTCCTCCAGTAGCTCTTTAACGAATGTCGAGTTTAGTGACCTTTCGTTGTCCACTATAACCCACTGAGGTATCCCAAAAGCTATTAACATTTCGATTAACGGGGTCTTGATGTCCTTAGCTGCCCTGGACTCTAGGATCCTAACCTGAGCGTATTTGGAGAACTTATCTAACCCGGTAAGGACATTGTGTTTCTCCGTTATGTAAATGTCGACATGTACGATCTGCCCTGGGTACTTGGGAATAGGTGTCGGTTGGATTTCCCCTTTGGGCGGGTGTCTGTCGTACTTGTTCTCCTTGCATGTCCTGCATGCTTTGGTGGCTGCATTTATTTTTTGATTCATTCGTGGAAAGAAGTATTTGCGAAGAATTTGTGTTTTATTTTCGACTGGGTTTCTGTGCGCCCGCCTATGCTCTTGGGTTATTATCTCGTGCTGCAGGCTCTCCGACTGAATGTCTTGAACTTGATTTTGAGCGTGTCGAATTTTGTACGAGTTCAGATATAGTGGGCTGATGGTCTGAACTAGCCTGAGGATTTGCTCAGGTGCAACTAGACCATTTATCAAGTTCGGCTCTAGTTTCTCCTGAAGAATTTGGACTAAGTCGCTCGTGTCGTAGTTGGCCCGAGAGACTACGTGTCTTTGGTACCCAGGGAAGGGCGTTTCATTTAGGTATGAGTCTGAATCGTCTAGGCATAGCACAACTTGGTTCTTGAAAACATCGACAGGAACCTCGACCGTTTGTATCAAGCCAGTAACAGAGTTTTCATCATCATCCGTGGTTTCAGTTATCTCTTTAATTTGAGGACCTGCAGATATTCTAGACAGTGCGTCCGCGACTACATTCGATGTCCCTGGCTTGTATCGTAACTCGTAGTCGTACTCTTCCAGGAAATTTTTCCACCTTTTGAGTTTGCTATTATGGTTTTTATTGCTCAGTGCGTAGGTTAGAGGTTGGTGATCTGTGATCACAACCTTTGCGTGGCCGTACAGATACATTCGCAGGCTTTGCAAGGCCCAAACTATCGCGAGCATCTCCTTTTCATTCGCGGCATAGCTCTCCTCAGCTTTCGATAAAGTCCGCGAGATAAATGTTATTGGCTTCCCCCCCTGCTCCAACACAGCTCCAATAGAATAGTTGGAGGCGTCTGTTGTAAGGTAGAATTCTTTTCCAAACTCAGGGTATGCCAGTATGACTTCTTGCGAGGATAAAGCCTTTTTAAGTTTAGCGAATGCGTCTAGAGCTTCTCTGCTCAGTTCTATCCGGATTCTGTTGGACATGTGCTTGGACACTCGTCCCCCTTCCCCCCTTAACAGGACGGTCAGTGGTTTGGCTACGTTAGCATAGTTTTTTATAAATCGCCTGTAGTATCCGGATAGGCCTAAGAATGACCGCAACTCTTTTAAGGTGGTTGGTACTGGGAAAGTTTCAATCGCCCTGACTTTTGCAGGGTTAGTTTGGATTCCTGCATCCGATATCGTGAGTCCAAGGAAGTCAACCCGTTTCTTAAAAAACTCGCATTTCTCCACTTGGACCTTCATATTGGCCTCTTGGAGAGTTAGAAATATCTTCTCCAAGTGCTCGACATGTTCGTCTTCATTCTTGCTGAAGACGATTATGTCGTCAATATAGACGTAACAGATTTTTCCAATATGGTCCCTTAGGATATCATCTAAGGCCCTTTGGAAAATAGCAGAGGCATTCTTCATGCCGAACGGGAGTCGGGTGAACTCGTACTTTCCCACGTTAATTGAAAAGGCCGTTTTCTCGATATCGGATTCTTTTAGTGGAATTTGGTGATACCCACTCTTCAAATCCAGCACTGAGAATATTTTATTGCGCCCCAACTGAGCTGTAATTTCGTTGACTTCAGGCATTGGATATTTGGGGATTGGCATTATACGGGGATCTAGAGGGTCTTATTATGCCATCCCGAAGCAGCTCCTGAACTTGCCTTTCTACGTCCTGACGTAACGCGGCTTGATACGGGTAGTGCTTGCTATACACAGGCGTGTTGGATTTAGTTCTGACCTCGGCAACTACCCGGGTGGTATAAGTCAATCTTGCATCTGGTTCCGCAAATAGCTCTACATGTTCTTTCAGTAATGACTCTAAAAGTCTCTTCTCTCGTTGAGTTTTGATTCTGTAGTTGTTATTGAGCGCTAAAAAATCGTTTTTTGTATCAATCACAGCATTTAGTTGCTTTAGACTATCATTCCCTAAAATGCCATGAAAGGTACTGAGCGCTGGCAGGAGGTAAAACTTGAGTGGCGTGGAGTGGCCGAACAAATTGACGAAGGTGTGATGAGAGATTTGTGTTTTCCCTCCTATAGAGCTTACAAAGAATTTTGTTTTGTTAGGCTTTGGCTTGGGTACTAAGTGGGGTTTTATGTAATTTTGATTTGATCCAGTATCAATGAGAAATTTTAGTATCTCATTGTCCCTCGTCCTACACTGGAAGTAGGGCAGCGAGGAACTCTTTAATCTAAAAAATGTATGTCAGAGATTTCCTTGGACTGCACTTGTCCTTGCTCTACTGACAGCGAGTCTCCCTGGTCAAGAAGTTCGCCCACGCCCTCTTGTTCTATGGTCAGAGGATGTCTTTCGTCATCCTCTAGTTCAATCTCCGTCCCCTCGATGTCATAATTAGTTTGTAGGTGGAATTGTTTTGGGGGGTGACCCGATGGCTTATATTGGTTAGAACTGATCGGACGATTTTTATACTGGTCTTCGTTGCGAGACCTATTCGTATAATCTGCATTTCTTGCTTGGTCAAATTGATTTGTTTGCGACATTACATTCCCTGCCATATTTGAAATGAAAGTTCTATGTGAAGGAATATTTTGTTGTTGTGAACCGGTTGTTGATGGCCTGTACGACTGCGCGGGGTTTGGACGCGAGAACCCTCTAGGTTGTTGACTCTGAGGCACTTGCTGCCCCTGTGTGCCAAACGCCTCCTTTGAGAACGCGAGCTGGTTTCGTACTTGGCGGTTCACTTGCAATTCACTTGGCCTGTTAGTCAGGAAAGGCAAGTGTTGCCCTGCCTGCGGGATCCCTCTGAATTGGTGATTTTTGAACCCAGTGGCATTTCTTACACATTGGTTTTCAAGTGCGTTGCACAGGTGCAGAGCATGGCTAAGATCCTGCGGCTCTCTTACTGCTAACAGCCTGGATAGATCTCCATTCAGTCCCCTAATGAAAGTGTCCAATGCCTTGTCCCGGTAAAGTCCCGTTAACACTATTATTGTTTCTGGAGACGCCTCCATGCTACCCACCTGACTCAAAATAAGCGAGAGTTGGCTTCACACTGTCTGGTAAAATTCTGTAATGGTCAGATTTTGCTGCCTTAGGGAGTAAAGCTGATAATCTAGTGTCTTTAGGTCTCGCTTGTCTGCGTAATTTGCCGATAGACATTTTGATATGGCCATCCAATTAAGTGGCGTGTTGTACACCTCCAACACTGAGTCTGCCTCACAAGTGATCTTGTTGCGAATCGCTAAAAGCATTCCGTAGTACCTAGGGGTGCCCTCAAGCCCTTCATAAATAGCCAAGACTCTTTCGACACTTTTGCGCCACGAATTAAATTCGGACCTAACCCCAGAAAATTCTCGAATGCTTCGAATTATATCAGGAGTCTTTTCGAGCTCGTTTATCATATTCCTAAATTCTGGTTGAATAGTCTGCTCACTCATTCCTGCTGGCTCAGGTGGCTTTAGCACCCTTTGAATAATGCCCTCCAAATTTTCCTCAATTATTCTTTTAATCAATTTTTCTAGCGTTGGTGTAAGAGTGAAGGGAGAGCTAGAAGCTTGGTCACTACTTTGTGTTATATTGTTACTTTCGGTTGGGCCTACCATTTTGCTAAATGCTTTTCTAAGCTGTCTGCTTGCCAATGAGCTTTTACTTCTTCAATTCTCTCTCACCTCTTTTTTTCCGCTAGTATTGCTGTCTGCCTTTCGTTCTTTTATTTAACTGTTCCTTCTATTTTGGATTTCAAAATTTTCCACGTGTTCTTCTTTTAAACCACAAACTTTTCCTCTTGTTGAACTTTTAACCTTCAAACTTTTTCTGCAGTTGCTACCTGCTCACTTTTTTTGTTTTAGCTTTCGTTTGTTTGTCTTAATACTACCTTATAACACTAAAATCAGCATCGGAGTTATTCCACGTTGGCGACGACGGCACGTTGTTTTAGGTGCCTGGATGCGATGTGGTTGACAGTGATGTGATGATTTGGCCCTGTTGTGCACGCCTTGATACCCACGGATTTTGCCGGAGGACTCTTGCGGATTTTTTTCCGGAAGTTTAGAGTAGACGTGACTTTTCGCCGGGTCACCTGCCTCGGGCGCCAGATAAAAAGGAATCTTTTCTATTTTATCGATGAGGAGACCAACCTCTACAATTGAGTCGTTTATTAGAACTGAAGCTTAAAACTAATAAAATGTTTTCTGAGAGCTTCCCTCTCCCATGAAAGCTTTCCCTCGATGGTGCCGTCGCCGCTGCTGCTGTTGCTTCCCGTTGCATTTCGCTGTTGGCGCTGATCGCTTCTCTATACTTTGTTTACTGCTGCCCGCATGGACAGCCAGTTAAAGTGTGGGCCCTGCACAGTGGTGTGACATTGGTTTGCTTGGCACGAATTGGCCCTAGACTCCCGTGTTAACTTATATATGCACCTTATTTCGGAGTGAGAGCTGGTTTTTGAGAGAAGCCATACCACTTTCTTTACTCTGCCATATAGTGAGTGACCTTACAAGCGCGTTGATATAATATATTTTATATCCAGGTAAGTGACGTAATAGCTGATTGTTGAAGAATACTCCTGGACACTCATCATGACGAAAAGTATATGTTACACTGATACATTTAGCTAGATTAAGCTCAATGTTCCATTGTTTCGCCCATCTGCTGAATCGATACAAATATTGTTGAACGACATCAGTGGCATCATACATGTGTCTCCCGCCATAACAGCTGTATCATCAGCAAATGTTGCAATGAGTAAGTCTTGGGGGTCTTCAATGGGTATTGTTCTTCCGGTAGGCATATCACAAGTGTAGAGAGAGTAGAGGGTTGGTCCAAGGACACTTCCTTGAGGCGTACCAGCGCGTATTACCCTCTCGCTGGAAACAGCCCCTTCCAATTCTACCGAGAAGGTCCTGTTCGATAGAAAGCTTCTCACAAGGGGGTATAATTGAGGCGGTAAGATGTTTTTTACCTTACATAGTAGTCCAGCATGCCACACTCTATCAAAAGCCTGCGTTATGTTCAAGTAGACCGCAACCACGTACTCCTTAGCCTGGAATCCGTCGAGAATGAAGTTTGTGACCCTATTCAGCTGCTCAGGGGTTCCGTGTGATTTTCTTAACCCGAACTGAAAGGAGGTATTCTGCCACTCACCCCATCGATTACCATGATTCGGGCTAGAATACACCTCTCCAACCTTATGGATCATTACGATCTGAGCCTTTTTCCAAGCCTTCGGAAAGTGACCCAGTCGCAGTTTCGCGTTGTAAACTAGGACCAGAAAGAGCACCGCTTTTCCTGGGAGGGCTTTGATGACCCTATTAGTCCATCCTCGCCTGGTGCCTTTTTATTGTTAATGTCCTTGATCTGCCCCTGAACCTCCTCCAATGTGATTGGTGGGACTGGGGGCGTTAGCTGCCCTGGGGTGTCAAGAACCTGATCTACAAGCCTCCTACGGCTGACCGAAGTCGTTTCGAGGGGCGTAAATCTGTCCTCTAAGTTTACCCCAAATGCTTCTGCCCTTTCCTGCGGAGATTTGGCCCAAGTATCGTCAGCTTTGCGGATTGGAGCTAAACGGGAGTTTTTCGCATAATCCCATACAAACGGACGTTTCCATTGTCGCTGAACACTTCGAAATTACGTGTTGGTTTCGAAATTACATTATTTGTATATAGTTCTTCAGCCCAATTTAAATATGCGTTCCCGTTTACGAAAGTGGAAGTCCTTGATGCGTGCATTTCTAATTCGGAAGTGTATCTGGCCATTAAAGCGGCGAAACCTAACAAAGCCCCGAGTGCCTGTTGAATTCTTCAAGAATGCCACCCCGCTGTGCATCAACATGATGACGCACGCTTATAATCAGATCCTGCGCTCAACCAGCACTCCAAATAGCTTTAGGGAAAGCATAATTTTCCCAATCTACAGGGGTATATCCTGCATAAATGCAGACAAAAAGTTGTTTGCCTCGATTTTGCTAAGAAGACTTACGAACTGGGTAACTGAACATTATATCCTTAGCGAGTTTCAATTTGGATTTCGCCGAGGGTACTCAACAGTCGATAGTGTATTTGTGCTTACTGCAATTGCTAAATCTCACCTCTCCTCAAAGAGAAAGCTGTATATCTGTTTTATAGATTTCAAGGCAGCGTTCGATACCATTAACCGTAGAACTTTACTGCTAAAGTTAAGCCTCTTAGAAGTATCGGCGCGCTTCATTAATATGATTTCAAGCCTGTACGAAGAAAAAACTTTCGCTGTTTGGGATGGTCGACAACTTCCGGATCAGTTTTCAAATAACACTGGAGTAAAGCAAGGATGCCTCCTTAGCCCACTTCTGTTTTCACTTTATGCCGACACCTTATGTTACAACCAGGGAATCAAACCGAATCGTTTTTCGGTTCCGGTTCCGGTTCTGGTACGTACCGAAGCTTATGTTTCTGTAAAAAGTTCTGTTTTGGTTCTAACACTATTTCGGTTCCGTATTGGTACCTTGATTTTTATTTCGGTACACCGGTACGTACCGGTATCAACCGTTAAAATTTAAAGAAATTTTTAGCCTAAGACCTGACAAAGTGGATAAGCAATATAGACACACACAAATACGGATGAATTCGATTTACATCAATTTACAATTGCATTCGTAGTTTGTTTTTATTAAATATATTCAAGTTTGTATTTATTACATGATTAAAATTATAGTGAGCTTACGCTCACTTTGGTAGTTGAAACAGCAGGAAGATCTTTTGATAGCTCCACCAATTCCGGAAACTTTTTCGACTTGTTGTGAAACTCGCCCTCTGCCAGCTTCATAGATGAGCAAAAATCTGCTCGGGGGACTTTTCCTTCAATGATTCCAACAATTTCACTTTATTAACAAATAATATATATATGCAAATTATATTAAATACTTCAACATTAGAAAAATGGGCAAAACGATTGTATGATTCGCGACCAGCACGCAACTGCACTCGATGACGTTCAGATCCAGACTCCTTTTGCTTTTGCGATTTTCCTTTGATGGGAGTGAGTGCGTGTGGATCGCCGTGTGTGTGTGTGGAGTGCATGTGGATCACCTTGCGTGTGTGTGGAGTTTGTGGGGATCAATTCGCCGTCTCGTCGTTCGTCGCCTTGTACCTTCAAAATCGCACATGCCACCCCCAATACTGGGACCAGTATTGAAACCATTCGATCGCTGCTATCCTGTCGCTCTACTGAAAAGAGAAAGTGTTCATTGTGGCATATAAATGTGCGATCAAAGGTGCTAGTTTGGGTAATCGGATTTTTCTGGATCAGGCTCGACAAAACTTGATATTGGCAGTCGACATATTTTAGAAACAGAGCGCTTATACACGCCGGATGACGTTTTAATAGTGGCAACCCTAACCAGATTGTCTGCTCCTGGGTGAACTTCAATTATTCGTCCTAATTTCCATTCGTTGGGCGGCAGCCGGTCATCCTTGATAATAACAATGTCGTTAATTTGAAGGTTGTCGCTTGCGTGGCGCCATTTTGGGCGAGCTTGTAGATGAGAAAGCCAATCAGTGCTCCAACGATTCCAGAATTGTCTCAACATTCTTTGTTCTTCAAGAAAGTGAGTGCTTAGTGGGACATCCTTTGGAGCGATATCCGGTGGAGCCAGCAACGAATCGCCGATTAAGAAATGAGCGGATGTTAGCACTGATAGGTCATCAGGCTCTGCGTTAAGAGGGCATAAGGGCCTAGAGTTAAGACAGGCTTCTATCTGTGTTAAGACTGTGGAGAGTTGCTCGTATGTCATTCGGTTTCCGGAGAAGGTTCGATAAAGATGGGTTTTGACTGCTTTTACTTTGGCTTCCCATAGTCCTCCGAAATTGGGACTGTGCGGGGGGTTGAAGTGCCATTGAACTTGACGTGAGGCTAATGCTGGAACTATTATCTGTGATAGCTCCTTCTGAAAGGTTTTATGCCAGCAGAGGAAGATCTGCCATCAATTGCACAGTTGGCTTAGGTCGATGTCGAAAACAATGTACGCATTTTCGAAGGATGCGCTTGACGACTTGTTTTCCGTTGATTATCCAAAACTGGTGTCGAATTGTAGCCAGTGTCAGTTCTGTACCACCATGCAAAGTGATGCGATGTGCATTTCGAACCACCAGATCGGTGAAATGATGCATATGTGGTAGAATCATTGGGTTTCGTTGATCAATAGAGAGATGATTTGCATGTCGTAGTCGACCACGAACTCGAATAATATTTTTGTCATCCAGAAATGGTGACAATTGACAGAGCTTATGCTTGCTTAGTAAGGGTTTATTGGTTTTGAACATAGAGATTTCTGCGCTGAATTCCTCTTGCTGGACAATACGTATAATTTTAATCAGGGCGCCCTGCAGTTCTTGCACCTGAAGAGGGCCGGTTCGTCGTTGATTACCTTTGGTTCGAATGTTGTGGAGAAACCGTAGTTCGTAAGCCATGACTGATATAAGCTCGTTGTATGATGAGTAGCGTTTAAGAAAGGATTCCTGGACATCAGAAATTTCTGCATTGTGTAGCAACAATTTGGACGGTTTTTCTTCGATACTGCCCATGTCGATGTCCTGGATGGAACAATTGCTTGCAGGCCAATGTGATTCTTGCTCGTAAAGCCATTGGGGACCTGACCACCATAAAGGATGAGTGGCCAACTCCTGTGGGGTGATGCCGCGTGTAGCACAGTCAGCTGGATTGTCAGCGGTAGGTACATGTCTCCACTGAGTAGGTGTGCTGCATTCGAGAATCTGTCCAACGCGATTAGCGACAAAGGTGTGCCAGCGGGAAGGATCACCATTTATCCAAAAAAGAACGATCGTAGCATCTGTCCAGTAGAAAACCTTTAATTGATGCCTGTGTAACTGCTCACGGATCCATTTGGCTAACTTGACACCAAGCACCGCACCGGAGAGTTCCACACGAGGAATGGTGATTGGTTTTGTAGGTGTTACTCGGCTGCGTGCAGCAAGTAGATGAGTGTGAATTTTTCCATCAGATTGTTCTGCTCGAATGTACGCGCATGTTGCATATGCTATGGAAGATCCATCACAGAATACGTGTAGTTGAAGTGATAAAAGATCTTGACTATCGAAGCCCAGCCATCTTGGTACTTGGATATGTTCGATGTGTGGCAAGTTATTTACAAATTCATGCCATCGTTCGCTTAAGGGAGATGGCAAGGGTTCGTCCCAATCCAATGGTGAGAAGTTGCCATCATTGCGTTGACATTGTGTTCTCCACACATCCTTCAGGATCGCCTTGGCTGTAGTGATGCTGGGAGTTATGAAGCCCAAGGGATCGTATAGGCGAGCGACTGTGGAGAGTATAGAACGTTTAGTTTATACTGGGTTTATTGTGAATTTGATTTTAAACCCGTAATAATCTTTATTAGGATGCCATATAGACCTAAAGTTTTAATAGAGTCTTGATTGTCAAACTCTAATATGTTGGTGCTGGACAGATATGTTGTAGGTATGTTGTTTAACAGAGAGGCGTTGTTTGCGGACCATTTTCTGAGTTCCATCCCAGCTGATCGCAGAGCTGCAACCAGTTGATCTCTGATTTCTATGGCACCAGATATGGTAGAATGACCGCTTTGTACGTCATCGACATAAATCTCGTTTTTGAGTACTGCTTCGGCGAGTGGATACCTATCCCGTTCATCTTCTGCTAATTGTAGAACAACACGAATGGCTGTGTATGGGGCTGATGCTGTTCCAAATGTGACGGTATTTAAATAGTATTCAGCTAGCCGATTTTGTTCATCTCGCCAGAATATTCTTTGATATTGAGCGTCTTCTGGGTGCATGTCAATGCACGTATACATCCTTTGAATATCTGATGCAAACACAAATTGATGGAAACGCCATTTTAAAACAACACCTGCCAGATCATTTTGTAAAGCTGGACCGGTGCACAGTACATCGTTAAGTGATTTCCCGTTTGATGTTTTACAGGAGGCATCATACACTACTCTCACTTTAGAAGATAGGCTTTCTTCTTTAAATACTGCGTGATGTGGTAAGGTGCAGGCAGTACAAGTGAGTCCATTCTTTTCGTCAATGGAAGAATGTTGCCTTCAGAAGTTGTTACTTCGGTAACTTGGCCTAGTTCAAAATACTCGTTAATGACCTCGGTATAACGTTTATGCAGCTCTGGCTGCCTTTGAAACTTCCGTTCGAGCATTTGGAAGCGGTTAAGTGCAATTTGGCGAGATTTGCCTAATATCTGTGTAGGATCAAACAAACGTTTAAAAGGAAGGCGTACCAAATACTTGCCGTTTGGTTGGCGTGCGTGAGTACGTTGAAAGTGTTCCTCACACCATTGTTCTTCTGGTGTAAGCTGCCTTGTGGAGCTAAATTGATCCATTTCAAAGAACCTTTGAACCAAATTCTCGAGGTGAGTGTGATGACTGCGAATGGTCACAGTATGTGAACGTGTTGCCGCGACTTGACCAAAGACGATCCAGCCGAGCTGCGTACGTTGTGCAATTGGTTGATCTTTTTTTCCTCGACGGAGCTCTGGAAGCATAAGTCGGGGTATTACGTCTACTCCAAGAAGAAGATCAATTCTGTTTGATTTAAAGAACGTGGGATCAGCAAGCTCTAATCCTTGTAGATGATGGCAATTATGCAAATCGATTTTTTGTTTTGGTAATTTTGATGTGAGATATGAAGTACAAACGCAGCGTCGATGTTTGTACAAAAATGTGGATTGGTACACGAACTTAATGAGAGTTCCGTCGTATACTTGCATCTACTTGTTGATGATTCACCAACTCCAGCTATTTCTGCCGAAATGGGATTGCGCTTAAGACCAAGAGCTTGTACGGTGCGCTCCGTGATTAGAGTGCCTTCGGAACCGGAGTCCACAAGAGCACGGACCACAGCGGATAGGCCAGTTTCATAGTTGTAAAGTCTGACGAGAGCGGTGGCGAGAAGCATACTGCGAGGTGAGCGATGGGTTGCAACTGCGGAAATGAGTTGCGCTGTGTGTGTTCCCACACACGAGTCGGTAACTGCAGACTGTGCGAGATCACTCAAACCGTAGCTATGGAGTTGCGCTGCAGACAGCCCTACAGACGAGACGGTGGCTGCGGACTGTACAGGATCACTGGAACGTGAGCTATGGTTTGAACTAAAGGGTTGGTGTGGATGCGCCGGAGGCACATTAACAGCGGTTGTATTGTTTGGAAAGTGTAAAAGCGTATGATGCCTTTGACCGCACTGCAAACAATTTCTGCTGCTGGGGCATTGTACAAGTGTGTGCGAGATGCTGAGACAATTGAGGCATGCCTTAGCACGATCGGCGACAGCTTTCCTCGCAAAGCAATCCTTGGTCAAGAACTCAGAACAACGACGAAGAATGTGGTTGTCGCCACAGAGCGTGCAGCGAATGGGGTCAGCAGTTCCAGTCGTGGTGTGAAAACTGTTTCCCTTGTAAGGTGTGTTGCCTGAAGACTTGTGGTTGTGCCGTTGAGTGGCGGGTTGCGGCATAGATGGCCGCGTAGGTGGAAGTAAACATCGATTTTCGATCACGTCAATGCTTATAAGGCGGTTGTTGATAAAGGACTCCAACTGAGCAAAGGCAGGGATGATGACAGAGCTACCAAGGAAATGCTCCCATGCTTGAAGCGTAGTTGTTGGAAGTTTGGTAACAAGGTGATGCACCATCCAATGATCGCAAGTCGTGATGGCGATATCGAGGCGCTTCAGAGCGTTGATACAAACATTTGAAACATTTAGCATGTGTTTTAGGTCAGAGGAACGCTCCTTGGTCAACTGTGGCAAATCATAAAGGGTATTCATGTGGAACATAAACTGCAGTCTCGGATTATTGTAGCGTTGGACAATGAGACTCCATGCTGTCGCATAGTTACACCCAGTGAGAGTCATTTGCTGAACGTCTATATCGCGATCGGCGGGCAGAGCTTGCTTCAGGAAATGAAACTTTTGGATGTCGGACAGAGCCGTGTTGTCGTGAATGAGCTGGACAAAGGCATCGTAGAATGCAGGCCAGTCCACAAATTTGCCAGTATATGCTGGTATGGGCAGCTTTGGTAGCTGCACAGACGATGGAGCTGCTATTACAGTAGTATTTGCATGAGCTGAGGATGAAGATGAGTCTTCTACCTGTGGAAACGTCTTTTCGTATGCCTCTGATATTGCGCAGGTAATTGATGTGTAGTCCTCGTCGAACTGAAAGGCTACCGCGTTAGATATGTATGAATGAGAACTTGGACATTTGAGTATTATCAGCTGCTGATGGTTTTTATGGAATTCAATTGATAGGTCTTCTAATTTACGTAAACGCAGCTGAAAATAGGGTTTAGTTTTTCGTTCTGAGCTGTCCTTTTTAAAGTTCCGATATAGATTATTTAATCGCCCAACCAAATCTGACTGAAGAGCAAATAGGCCGTCGATATCAGCGTCTGAATCCGAATCCAGTGGCATCTTTAATTGCTTGCGGGAAACTTGAGCAATAAAATGCACTCAATTTGATCGCTACACAAATACACCCACAACAAACACTCACCTTCTCACTCAATCGTGATGATGCGCTCACTGCAAAGCCAATTTTCACTCGAAGATGCTTCTCACTCAAGTCTGATGATGCTCTCACTTCGATGCGTTTGCTGCTACGTCAATTCTCACTCGAACTGATTCAACGGTAGTTGCTGTCCAAGCGAAGAAGTAGTCCCGTTGGTTAGTGTTTGCGATTTCTTCTTTGTGCTGCCAGGCTTATCTATGTAACGGTGCTTTGCCGTTGGATTGTTGGGTTACGTGCAGCGCGGCTGGTATGATTTATATGAATATATATGTATATATTTAGGATGGTTGAAGTTATTTTGCACTTAATGAAATTGAATGAATTTGTAATAGTCGGGATTGAAGGTTCCCCCCATGGGCCACCAAAAATGTTGTGAAACTCGCCCTCTGCCAGCTTCATAGATGAGCAAAAATCTGCTCGGGGGACTTTTCCTTCAATGATTCCAACAATTTCACTTTATTAACAAATAATATATATATGCAAATTATATTAAATACTTCAACATTAGAAAAATGGGCAAAACGATTGTATGATTCGCGACCAGCACGCAACTGCACTCGATGACGTTCAGATCCAGACTCCTTTTGCTTTTGCGATTTTCCTTTGATGGGAGTGAGTGCGTGTGGATCGCCGTGTGTGTGTGTGGAGTGCATGTGGATCACCTTGCGTGTGTGTGGAGTTTGTGGGGATCAATTCGCCGTCTCGTCGTTCGTCGCCTTGTACCTTCAAAATCGTACACGACTTTTATCTTTGTTATCGACTTAAGCTCTGAAAACTTTGTTTAATGCCATTACACTGATTTGTGAAGATACTGTACTATTTGTATTGTCCCAATTCTTTTCATATAAATACATATCATTCAGTTACTCTAAGACTGTCACGACTTTTGAGTTAATGATGCAGAAATAATTGCCATATTGTGTTCTATATGGTGTACAATTGTAAGGAAGCTTCTAGGCCGGGGTAAATCTCAGTCGCGCCTAGGGTCTTTTACAAGTAAATTTGTAAGAAGGTCTGAGACACCTGAATGTTAGGGATCTCGGAACGTAAACGTCCGAGTGATGTTGGCAACAGAAAGGGTATAGGGTCTCACCGGTTTATTCCTGGTTCTGCCGCGTCCGCTCCTGGCCGGGGGCGATCTTCGGACCAGCTTTATAAACTATGGGGAACGGCGCGGAAAGGAATCATTGACTCTGTCAGACTAGTTACGGGCAAAAGAGTGGGAAGGAATCCACGTCTCTGTTTATCTAACTACGGGCGAAAGAGCGGGAAGGAATCCACGTCTCTGTTTATCTAACTACGGACGGGAGAGCGGGAAGGAATCCACGTCTCTGCTTATCTAACTACGGACGGGAGAGCGGGAAGGGATCCACGTCTCTGTTTAGCTAACTACGAGCAAAAGAGCGAGAAGGGATCCACGACTCTGTTTAACCAACTACGAGCAAAAGAGCGGGAAGGGATCCACGACTCTGTTTGCTTTACTACGGGTTAGTAGAGCGGGAAGCAATCCACGATTCTGGTAAATTAATTGTTAATATCGGAGCGAGAAGGGATACACGCCTCCGTCTGATTATCTACATGTTAGTGGGGCGGGAAGGGATCCGCGTCTCCAGGGGGAATCAGGGGGCCTAAAGGGACAGAAAATTGAACACAAACGACGCCGAATTTTATTTAATCCAATTTATTTTGTTCCTCTGTTCCTTTCGTTCACTTTGCTTATAGGCCTCGCTGCACCGCTGTTCTCCCTTCGTCTTATCTTCTTTCCCTTTACTTACTTCGCCGATTCTTCTTATTTGATCTCTCTACTTGATTCTCCCTTCGTTTACTGTCTCCACGTGTTTTCTATTTCTTGTGCATTTTCTCTAGGTTCATCCGCGCACGTCCGACCTTCTTCGTTGCTCTCAACTGAATGCCCCATTTTTGGCGGTGACGCCCGCTGCCTCGACTTTCCCTGTGGGATTTTTTAGCCCCTCTCTCGCTCGCTACGCGTTATGGCAAAAAGATCGCTCTCCCTTAGGGATGGGTTGTTTGCCGCAACAAATGGCCGTTGGGTTTGAATTTAAATTGTTTATTGGCGTTCCTCGCCTGTTTAGTATTGATATCGTGACTATTCAAATGTGACGTAGGGGGCTACTTCACATCCCCCCCTTTCTTCACGAGGGTCGATCCCCGTCTTATCCAATTGGAGACTGGTTATGACCGTATCGGGGCTCTCGGGGATCGAATTCGGCCTCTTCTTTGCTTTGATCGTCGGGAAAGTCTTCCATGACCAGGGTCTGCTCCACTTCGTGCATCCTCTGTAAAAGTAGGCTATAAGCTAACACGTCATAAGGACCTATTTCTCTACCTATATTGGTGCAGCTTACAAAATGGCCTTATTTATACAATTCTTTAAACTTAAAAATACCCTGATCCCCTCGGCTCTCACCCTATGTGTCCGCGTTGTCTGGATCTGGGTCATCCTCTCCCTCTGGTACTGCTGTGTGGAATGGTCTCAACTGTGCGATATTGGCCAGGCGACACTTCCGTTCTCCCGGTCGTTGAAGGCGCACAATGTTTGGGGAGACAAACTTCTTCACGCGGTATGGGTCGACGAACTTGGGTGACAGTTTGGCCGCGAACCCTTCTGAAGCTTTCGATTGCAGGTGTTGTCGCAGCAAGACTATCGAGTCAAGAGTCGGACGCCATTCTCTCCGCTGTAATTCGTCCTTGTTCTTGGGCGGCGGTGGTCTTCCTTAAGGGGACTAACTCGACCCATTTGGAAGACGTATCGTGGAATACAAGCAACATCCTGTTGCCATGTCTCGAGTGGGGCAAAGGGCCCACAAAGTCGGCGCAGGGGATTTCAAACGGCCTTGTGGTCTGACGAGTCAGCATTTTACCCGCCGGTTTGGTCGGTAGGGTCTTGAATTCTTGGCAGGACTCGCACTGCCTGACATACCTGCTTGCGTCTCGAAACATGCCCGGCCAATAATACCGTTGCATCAACCTCGTTATCGTCTTGCGTACTCCGAGGTGTCCCTCGGTCGGCGCGTCGTGGCTTTCTTGAAGGACTCCAACTCGCTGTTCGCTGGAGACACAGAGCTTCCACGGGAAGTAATCCTCGTCGTCCGCTCTGTGTCCCAGCTGACGGTATAGTTGGCCGTTTTCGATAGAATAGTCGGCGTATTTCTCCGGCTCCTCTCGAACCTTTGACATCACCCCGATCAGCCATTTACAGTGCTGGGGCTCCTCTACTGCTTGCTGGAGAATCTCCAACGGCTGCCTCAACTGCGATTCCTGTGCTAAGTCCGTCGGACACTGCACTTCTTGCGAGTTAGGCGGATCTTTCGTCGCCGTCGCCTGCCCAGTATCATAGCTTTCGGTTTCCCTCGCCGCTGTCGCTGCTTCGCTCCTCGTCTTATATTCGGACAGCAAAGACGGGCAAAGCCTGGGATGTTCACGTGGTCTCTGGGCGAGCCTTAGGTCGAGGGTCGCCTTGCCACACTGAATCTTTGTCCCGATTGTTTGCAAAAAGTCCATCCCGAGAATGATTTGGTCTAGCGTGGTAAGCATTACCAACAAGGCCATGTCTACACTACTTCCCGCCAATTCTACGTCTGTCCGCCACAATTTGTTTACACTTATTCTCGAGCCGTCGGCCAAGCGTATTCGTGTGCGGACCTTGCAAATCTCCTGTTCGCACATTCTCTCACGTACGAACCCTTCACTTGCGAAGCTTCGTGACGCTCCGGTATCGATCGTCGCCTCTACCTCCCATCCTCAGATCCGAATAGTTGCGACGATCCGACCTCCCACTACCCTCAAGGGAGCATTCACATCCGGGCGCTTGTCTGAGTGGTCTCCGCCTGGCCCGGAGGTGGGAGGAGACCGGCTGCGTTTCCCTGGACGTTCGCTCGGCAGCATTCTGTGGTGCGGACCCCGTGCCTCCCACACTCCCAGCAGAACAAAACGCGACGATTCCGGCACTCTCTTATGAAGTGCCCTGTGGTGCCACAGTTGCGGCAGGCTTTGCGTACGTCCACCGGCTGGCTAGGCTCTTGCCCGATCCTACAATGCTCTACTTCTCTTAAGGCTACACTGGGCTTTTCGGCTGTGGGTTGCGTGGGCGGGTCCCTGAAAGGATTTCGGGTGACGTTAGACGGTGGTGGAGACAAATTCGCACTATAACTCGGAAACGCGGCGGTTCGGAGCCAGCTCTGGCGCTTCACATGCTCATATTCTACAGCCATTTCGGTTAACTGCGCAAGCGATCTAACCTCGTGCCGCCGTATGTATAGGCGATAATCTGGCGCCGCATTTTCATACGCCCTGTATAACTCTTCTCTTTCACTGTATCCTGCTTGCTGCATCATCGTTCGGAGCTCGATCAGATAGTTCTTAAATAGTTCCCCACTTTTCTGTTGCCGTGAAATAATTTCGTCTTCTAGCCGTTCAAAAAATGCGGAGGCAAAAAGAAGGCCAGGAACTCCCTGCGGAAAACTTCCCACGACGCCTCCTGCAATCGACTAGTACGAAACCACCGCGCGGCTCGTTCTATGAATATCTCCGATATGACCCTGGGAACGTGATCAAGCTGTATCCCGTATGTAGCGACCCTTTCTTCCAGCTCCTCAATAAAGGCCAACGGATCGCCTTCACCGTCAAAACGCATGCCCCATTTTCTGATGCGTTCTGGGATGCTCGGGGACGACACCGGAAATGAAGGGACCCAGCGTGGAACCGGAAAGGTAGTGTCTGTAATTTGGTCATCGAGGGGCTGGTCTTCCGCGAAATGTAAGGCGCGGCCCGCCTCTTTAAGGGGCAAAGTACCTCGTCGTTTAGGCGGGATCATGTCGTTCTCTAATTGTCTCTCTAATTCCGCGAGGCGGGTCCATACTGTCTTCGGAAATTCACCGGACGACACAAGACACGCGAAATTCTTCCGAGAGTCCTCGACTTTCCCGTCGGCGTCGAAGCCGAACTCTGCGGCCAATGCCCCTAGCTCTTCTTTGCGCCGGGAGTAGATCCAGCGAACGCCCACTCCAGGATTCTTAATTTTTAAGCCCTCGTCATACTCACCCCGTCTTGCTCGGGAACATTCACCATTTTCGGAATTTTGGGGCCTCCACTACGGGAAACGTTGCCTTGTTGAAGCTCCGCAAAATTATTACACTCCGCACGCGCCGCTCGTTTTATTCTTCCGCTTTTCACACGACCGTTTCAACCGAACCGTATACTTTTACGACGGATGATCGACCCGTACACTTTGCTGTCTTTGGATTTGTGGGTCTTTAGGGCACATAGATGTTACCCTTAATAGTCTCAGATGTCCCTGCTCGGGCGCCAACTTGTAAGGAAGCTTCTAGGCCGGGGTATATATCTCAGTCGCGCCTAGGGTCTTTTACAAGTAAATTTGTAAGAAGGTCTGAGACACCTGAGGGTTAGGGATCTCGGAAGGTAAACGTCCGAGTGATGTTGGCAACAGAAAGGGTATAGGGTCTCACCGGTTTATTCCTGGTTCTGCCGCGTCCGCTCCTGGCCGGGGGCGATCTTCGGACCAGCTTTATAAACTATGGGGAACGGCGCGGAAAGGAATCATTGACTCTGTCAGACTAGTTACGGGCAAAAGAGCGGGAAGGAATCCACGTCTCTGTTTATCTAACTACGGGCGAAAGAGCGGGAAGGAATCCACGTCTCTGTTTATCTAACTACGGACGGGAGAGCGGGAAGGAATCCACGTCTCTGCTTATCTAACTACGGACGGGAGAGCGGGAAGGGATCCACGTCTCTGTTTAGCTAACTACGAGCAAAAGAGCGGGAAGGGATCCACGACTCTGTTTAACCAACTACGAGCAAAAGAGCGGGAAGGGATCCACGACTCTGTTTGCTTTACTACGGGTTAGTAGAGCGGGAAGCAATCCACGATTCTGGTAAATTAATTGTTAATATCGGAGCGAGAAGGGATACACGCCTCCGTCTGATTATCTACGTGTTAGTGGGGCGGGAAGGGATCCGCGTCTCCAGGGGGAATCAGGGGGCCTAAAGGGACAGAAAATTGAACACAAACGACGCCGAATTTTATTTAATCCAATTTATTTTGTTCCTCTGTTCCTTTCGTTCACTTTGCTTATAGGCCTCGCTGCACCGCTGTTCTCCCTTCGTCTTATCTTCTTTCCCTTTACTTACTTCGCCGATTCTTCTTATTTGATCTCTCTACTTGATTCTCCCTTCGTTTACTGTCTCCACGTGTTTTCTATTTCTTGTGCATTTTCTCTAGGTTCATCCGCGCACGTCCGACCTTCTTCGTTGCTCTCAACTGAATGCCCCATTTTTGGCGGTGACGCCCGCTGCCTCGACTTTCCCTGTGGGATTTTTTAGCCCCTCTCTCGCTCGCTACGCGTTATGGCAAAAAGATCGCTCTCCCTTAGGGATGGGTTGTTTGCCGCAACAAATGGCCGTTGGGTTTGAATTTAAATTGTTTATTGGCGTTCCTCGCCTGTTTAGTATTGATATCGTGACTATTCAAATGTGACGTAGGGGGGCTACTTCACACAATTTTCATATTGATATAATTTATTCTCTGGAATTAAGTTATTTCATTTAACAAGTTCATTTTCATGATCCAACAAGAGCGACATATCTGAGTTGTCCTACAGACAATATCGTTACAGATTTCGATTCCACTTTGAGATAAAGTGTCAGAGCTAATTTCCACACTTAGTTTAACTAGAAAAGGCAATATCCACCAAAATAGTTACCCAGGTAATTTTGTGGTATTATAATGTGGGTCCGATAGTGCGATAGTGCTCGATGAAAGTCTAGTTGTAACGCTCAGAACCGAAACTGTACCGCTACAATGTTAAGGTTCTTTTCGGTCTTTTCGGTACCATGAATAAAGGTTCTCGAATACCGGTATACAAAAAATTAAAAATATGGGTTCCAGTTCCGGTTCTGGTTCTGAGCTCTAAACGGTTATTTTCGGTATACGGTTCCGGTTCTGGTTCCGGTTTGATTCCCTGGGTACAGCCTGCCTTCCTGGAGGCGTTAACATTAATGGCACCACCACCAAGGCATTAATGTACGCAGATGACATGGCGCTACTAGCAGAGTCCCCCGAGATGCTCCAAGCCATAATTAATAAGCTCTCTGAATATTGCATACAATGGAGTTTACAAATAAACGTGGATAAGGCGAAAGTTTTGATTCTGAAAGACTGAAGAGGCCATAGTGCAAGGGTCGACAGCAGGTTTTTAAATGGCGTTGAGCTCACATAAATTCGTAAAGTTATGGATATGCCGAATCGTAGACTAGCCAAAACAGTCACTGCTATGATGCTGTCGGAAGAAAACCCAAGTTTTTGTCAATTGACTGTCCTTATTTCAGGATCATGATGTATCCATAGACCTTCAATGTGTCGGATCATGGGAAAGATCTCGCAGATCTAGCAGAGAAAGGGACTCTTTTCTAAGCCAAGCCAGGCAATGTGTGGTCCGAAACAAATACAAAAAACTAGATCTGAATCTGGAAACGCTCAACTATTTTCATGACCGTTATGACACTCAAGCAATCTGACTTATCTGTCGAGCACGCTGTGAGATGTTTTGTCTCAACTACAGGCCGTACTGGAGCTCTGTTAACAAAGATTGTAGTCTTTGTAATTTGCGCGCAACTAAAGACGTCTTCCATCTGCTTGGGGTGTGCCCAATTTTATCGGAGATAAGAAGCGCCCATCTGGGACGCCGTTTCCTATCAGAAGCAGACGTCATAAATTGGCTAAATGGCAAGAACTGGACAACATTATTCTGCTTTCTACAGCAGGCGCTAAAATTTAGTAAAAATGTATAAATGAATATTTGTAACTTTTCTGTAAATTGAATTATGTATCTGTTAAGGCATTTCACCTTGTTATGAATTTATTAGTGTTACGTGGACATTGGACTGGACAAGGATTTTGTTTGGAATTTGGATATTGTGGAATTTTATTTGATTGCCTTGAAGTGCCTGGATGTGCCTGCATCATCATCAAAATCAAATGGATTGTCAGTCTCACCAGGGCAGTACCCAACAGGTAACGAAGGCTAAATAAATGTGCAACCATTCTTGTGCAAAGTGCAGTGAAAATGAAGTAAAAAAAGGAAATACATATGTATGAATGTGAGAGCATATTAATGTTCGCGTGGTGATGCACAGTAATACACGCACATACACATGTAAAACTACATGTAATCACCTCACATAAGCACGCGCCAAAGAAATATTAGAGTGGCCCAAAGTTTATGTAGCATTCTGCACATACCAAAAATTTACATACATACATATCTAAAAAATGAACAGCTTAAATGAGTAAATGGATGGCGACTATTCAATAAAAAGTTAAACTGTAATACATTTCCATTTGCATACATTTATTCGTACATCATATACATGCAATTTTGTGCGCTTAACCTAAAAATTTGTGGTCCAGCCTAATTTGGTAGTTGCTGTTCATCACCGTTATATTTTCGGCGTCATTCTTTGCTGTCATTCATAGTTCGGCGAACTAAATCGCATCCAACTGCGTGGTGTTGGTGTGGTTTTATTATTTTTGCGCTGTGCATACAGCTAGATTTTTTGCACTTTCGTTTTTTGCTAGCATGAGCGCCTGTTGCTAGGGTGTTGCTAGCGCCCTTTGGATCTCTCTCCGTGCTCGATCGAAGTAACGGACTTCTCGCTACCTGCACAGTGTACTGTGCACTTGCATGAATATTGTTGGCTTTGCGTTTGGTTTTGCATTGGCGTTTCTTCTTGTTTCATAGCTTCACATATACACTTAAATTGGTTCTGTGTGTGTGTGTCAACTAGGAAGAGCTGCACAGTGGGCCAAAACAAGCATTATCTGTCATTCGAATTTACGCACAGTGGGTTAATTCGAAAATACTGAGCTCGGTTTTGATTTTAATTGACTAGTTCTGAGCGGTGCAATATAAAGATTTACTTATATACAATTTTAGTCGTTTGCTCAGATTGCGGATCAGTATGGTTGGAAAAAAGGGAAAGAATAAATCTATGTTGGACGAGTCAGATTGTGGAAAGTTGGATAGCCTGTTGCAGGCTCATGCAAATATTTCGAAGGATATCCAGCGCATTAAAAAGTCAGTTCAAGATAAATCAGTTAAGTTAGATCCAATTGAAGCTTGCTGTAGGCTAGAAATATTAAATCGATACATGGATAATCCATTCGACATACAAAAAGAATTGGATAGCATCGATCCTGCATCGACTTCCCAGTGTGAAATTGCCTCGATTTGGCGGAGAGTACAGCGAGTACAAAAACTTTATCGGCTTGTTTGAAAATCTAATAGATAATGACCTGTCACTTTCAAACATTGAAAAAATCAATCATTTACTCTCTTGTTTGGATCGGGATGCATTAGGCACTGTAAAAGCATATCAGGTGACTGATGATAATTACCCAAAGATTTTAGCAGTGTTGAAACAGGTTTACGACAATGTCTTATCGTGTTAATAGCATCTCTAAATTATTCCAAAAATGCAAGGACCATCGTCGTCGTCTTTGCGCACTATGATTGATTTTGTCAGAGCGATATACGAATTATTGCTTTCGTTAAGTTCTGAACAACACATCTCGAATGCCATGCTTATTCATTTGGTTATGAGCAAGGTAGACACTAAAACTCGATCAAAGTGGGAGGAAAGTCTTGACTATAGCAAGCTTCCATTGTGGAATGACTGTGAACTTGCATTAAACAAGCGATTTCAGCATCTTTCGGCTGAGGAGTCATCGTCCGGGCATTCAGGCAATCGAAAGTCGAACTCCGAAATAACTAGAAAACCTGGCAAAACATCATTGGCTGTATCGCAGCCCAGTCAACCTCGTGATCCCAAATGTCCGTTCTGTAAATCAGATGATCATTTCATTCAATCTTATTTGTTGGTTGGGGGTAGTAAAAAAAAACAATTTGAACATGTCAAAGCAGTTTGTGGCCCACTGTGCCAGGCAGATGTTGTTAACTAGGGCTGTCCCCTCAGCAAGATGTTGTGCTGCTGCTGCCGTGTTACACTTTTATGTGTGTGTGTGTGTCTGCTTATTCGAAGAAAGCAAAGCCCATGTCATCATCCTCAGACTCGGACTCTTCCTTCTTCTCCTCCTTCTTGGCTTCCTCCCTATCGCCACCAGCAGCGGGGGCACCACCACCCACAGGCTTAGAAGAGAGTTTCTCGCGACCCTCCTTGATCAGATCCTCAACGCTCTTGCCGCTGAGTTCCTTGATCACCTTGGTCAGGCGCTCAGTGTCGACCTCAATGCCAACGGAGCTGAGGATTTTCTCCAAATCAGCATTGGCGGGATTCTCCATGCCGCCGAGAACAGCCAACAGGTATGGAGCCACGTAACGCATGTTTAAGTCTTTAGTTTATGACACGAAACGCGAGAAGCACAAAAAAACACAACTTTCGCTTAGGAACCTTCAAACCTCCTTGTTCCTCGTTTGCAGCAATTTCATGCGATAAGCGGCTTAAATTTGTTAAAGCCTGTCCTTTGTGTATAAATTGTCTGCGTAAAGGCCATTCAGTCCCAGCGTGTACGTCCAGCACGTGTAGAGCCTGTTCAAAGCCTCACTATACCATGCTGCATCGAAATGCTGCAGAATCTACACAAGTAACCACATCTAATCATTCTCCAGTACCTCTGACTTCTGCTCCCATCCAACGATCGTCAGTCAATTTGGCTAGCAAAGTGTCTGATCAGGTGATTCTGGCAACAGCTGTCGTTGAAATAAAAAATCAACATGGATCATATCAGATGGCCAGAGCGCTTTTAGATTCGGGGTCGCAAGTCAACTTCATTACAGAAGATTTGGCAAATCAGCTTCAATTGGAGAGGACGAGAAAAGATATAAGCTTGTAAGGCATCGGAAATCTCGTTCAGCAATTCGTCACTCTGTGCAGACATCAATCGCCTCGCATTTCAACGAATTCGAAATGACAAGCCATTTCGGTATTTTAAGGTCAATTTCGTCGTACCAGCCGGAAAATCTAGTTGTCAATGTTGATATCCCAAAAACGATAGAGCTAGCAGATCCGTTCTTTTACAAACCACAACGTATAGACCTGCTATTAGGAACAGACACATTTTTTGACTTGCTTAGGGATGGGCAATTGAAGGGAAATAAAGATTCGCCGACATTGAAGGCCACCGCATTTGGATGGATTGTTTCTGGTCGCTGTCGAGCCGATAGCTCAACTGAGCCCATTTCTGCTTCGCTTATTAGCGCAGTAGAAGATCCCTGCTCTGTGGATCAACTTGTTCGAAAGTTCTGGGAGTTGGAAGAAAATCCAAATGCATTGAAATCGCACTGTATAATGATGTATATCAATGTATATCGCATGTATATTGACTTCATGAAAGAGTACATTGCGCTAGGACATATGAATGCAACCAATAACGTTATCCCGAGAGAGCCGCATTATTTTATCCCACATCAATGCGTGCTAAAACCACAAAGCACATCTACTCAGATGCGTGTCGTTTTTGATGCGTCTAGCAAAACATCCTCTCAAATGTCACTCAATGACGTGCTCATGGTTGGTCCAACCATTCAGCCACCATTATATTCGACATTGCTGCGGTTCCGCCTTCGCCCATGCGCAGTTACTGCCGACATCGCCAAAATGTACCGTCAAGTCGAAGTTGACGAGAATCAGCGTAATTTCCAATTACACGTCTGGAGAGAAGACCCTACTGACCCACTTCAAATTTTTCTTTTAAGCACAGTAACGTATGGTACAGCTTCCGCGCCGTTTTTGGCTATTCGGTGCTTGAAGTATCTCAGCGATACTTATCCTTTGGCTTCAAAGTCATTAGCCATTGATTTTTACGTTGACGATCTACTATCTGGTGCAGATACTGCTGAAGAGCTGCGCTTATTACGCCAAGAGCTAATCGCTGTTTTAAAGTCGTTTGGATTTACCCTTACACAGTGTTCGTCAAATTGTGAGTAGCTTGGAAATCAACCAGCTGATGACACGATCCCGATTGGTCACCAAGAAGAAACCAAAACGCTGGGGTTAATCTTGAATCCGAAAGAGGGTGTTTTTAAATACTCCATGAGGGAGATGACATTGGATTTAGTGCCAACGAAGCGGTCAATCTTGTCGTTTGTGTCTAGGCTCTATGATCCGTTGGGTTTATTAAGCCCCATAATTACTCGTGCCAAAATTCTGCTCCAAGAAATGTGGCTTCATGGCTTAGAATGGAATGATCCAATTCCAGATCAGTTAAAGCATAATTTGGAAACTGTAACCCAATGTTTTTCTGAGTTGGATACACTTTCAATTCCCAGACATGTTGGTGTTTCGAAAGGTTGTGCTTTGCAAATCCATGGTTTTGCAGATGCTTCTTCGAGAGCATTCGGCTGCTGTTTATATACTCGGATCGAAACAAGCCATGGCGTTTTTGTTCGATTGCTTACGGCCAAATCTAAAGTAGCCCCCATAAAAACAAAGTCAATTCCTCGATTGGAGTTGCACGGCACAACTGCTAGCGAATTTATGGAAGAATGTGAAACCTTTGCTTCCTGTGGATCAGATCGCGTTCTGGTCAGATTCGGAGGTGGTACTCCATTGGCTACGAATATAATTTAATTAATTTGTAGCCAATTTTGTAGCCAACAGAGTTGCAGATATCCAAGAAATAACTGCAGAAGCAACTTGATTTCATGTTCCAACAAAGGAGAATCCGGCTGACATAGTGTCCGGTGGCTGCTCAACTGTAGAGCTCAGAGACTCGTTCTGGTTTAATGGGCCGAACTTTTTACAACACTCCCAAGAAATCTGGCCCATAAACTCACATCTCGCTCTAACTAAGGAACAGTTAATGTTGGAGAGACGCAAGACTGCGGTAGTTCTGATCGCGGCTGATGAGGAAGTCAGTAGTATTCTCAAGTTGGTCGATAAGGTTTCCTCAAACCAAAAAATCTTCGCATCATATCTTATATGTTTTTATACTCTGTACCGAAGGTACATAGAGTATATTAAGTTTGTGCAAAAGTATGTAACAGGGAGAAGGAATCGTTTCCGACCCTATAAAGTATATATATTCTTGATCAGCACCAACAGCCGAGTCGATATAGCCATGTCCGTCTGTCCGTCCGTCCGTCTGTCCGTCCGTATGAACGAAGAGATCTCAGAGATGGTAAGAGATAGAGGTTTGACATGTATGGGACATATATTTCTTATACTTGCAGGCAGATCAAGTTTATTTTCAATTTTTGCCACGCCCCCTCCCGCCCCCGCAATTTGGAAAAAACGTCATATCTCCTACAGTTTTGGAGATAGATCGTTCGTTCCTTCTAGAAATACCTTGTAAACAAAATTATTTATCGATTTGCTGAAGGAATGATAAAGATCGGATGAACGATACTCAAGTTATGGGCAAAAAACGGCCACTTAACACCACCCACCCACCCCCCAAAAACCTCAGCAACATACCCTAACCGTTCAACACAGGCAATCTTAGTGCGAGAGAGAAAGAGAGAGAGAGAGAGAGAAACTTAGAGAGCGCACCGCGTTGTGCGTGGGGTGTTAACTGGCCGTTTGACTCCTGAGCAAATGCGAGTGTACAGGGTACAGAGTATGTTATAGTCGGGCTTGACCGACTTTCTCACTTGTTATTCATAAATGTACTGAACTCTGAATATTCTTCACTAGTACCTTCGGCGTCTTAATTGAACTTTGAGTTTTTATCAATTGTCTCTGTAATTCAGAACGTTGAATTTGCAGAAGAAATTTCAAGGTTGAAAAAGTCATTAAACTTGCAACCATCGTACCAAAAGCTGACACCATTTCTTTAGCCACATCAAGAGGGAAAACGAAAGCTAGAGTTGTTGCGAGTGGGAGGTCGATTGTTAAAAGCACCTTTGCCACACAATGCCAAATTCCCTTTGTTGATGCCAAAGAAATGTCGGTTTGTCACACTGTACATCGAGTATCTACACCGTACAAATTGCCACGCTGTTGCGAGTGAGACGTGTAATGCAGTGGTTCGGCAGTGTGTGTTGTGTTTTCGCTATAAACCAATGTTGTTTTCCCAAATAATGGGAAACATACCCGCTGATCGACTTCTTGGATGTCGACCATTTGAAGTCCGCAGAGTGGACTTTTTATACCCGTTACTCGTAGAGTAAAAGGGTCTACTAAAGTCGTGCAAATGTATGTAACAGGCAGAAGGAATCATTTCCGACCATATAAAGTATATATATTCTTGATCAGCATCAACAGCCGAGTCGATATAGCCATGTCCGTCTGTCCGTCTGTCCGTCTGTCCGTCTGTCCGTCTGTCCGTCCGTCCGTCCGTCCGTCCGTCTGTATGAACACCTAGATCTCAGAGACTAGAAGAGCTAGAGCAACCAAATTTGAAATGTAGACTCCTATTGTCTGCACGCAGATCAAGTTTATTTTCAATTTTTGCCACGCCCCCTCACGCCCCCGCAATTTGGAAAAAACGTCATATCTCCTACAGTTTTGATGATAGATGGTTCGTACTTTCTAGAGATATCTAGTTCTTAAAATTATTTATCGATTTGCTGAAGGAATGATAAAGATCGGATGAACGATACTCAAGTTATGAGCAAAAAACGATCAGTTAACACCCACCACCCACCCCACTCATAACCTAAGCATTGCGTTCAGCAGCAATCTTAGTGAGAGAGAGAGACGAGTTAAAAAATGTTGCATACTTTTCGGCTGACCCACCTCAGGCATACAGTAAGGCTATTAAACATTTGTTTCCATGAGTAACGGGTATATCGAAGTCGGTTAGAGCCGACTTTAACTTACGCTCTCGTTAGGTCCAGTATCGGTCACTTTAGGAATCCGTGGCAAGGCACCTGTAAAAATGTACATAGCCGTGTTTGTCTGCATTGCTTCTAAAGCTGTTCATATTGAGGTAGTTACCGATCTCACGTCTAATTCATTTATTATGTGCTTGTCTAGGTTCATTGGCTGTCGTGGACTTGTCAAACGCCTGTACTGCGACAATGCCACAAATTTCGTGGGTTCTGCGCGAACCCTGGAGACGCTCAACCGGCTTCAGGATCACAAGGATGCTATTTCTGCGTTTGCTGCAACAAAGGGGATAACCTTTGCTTTCATCCCTCCACGAGCACCGCATTTTGGCGGTCTTTGGGAGGCGGCAGTCAAATCCACAAAGAACTTGCTGCTCAAGGCCATCGGCAATATTGTAATGCGTCAGGACGAGCTGGAAACGATGCTGGTGGAGGTGGAAGGCATTCTCGCGACCGCTAGTCGCGCTCAGCAGCAACCCAAACGATGGCGAAGTACTAACTCTAGCCCATTTGCTCGTCGGGACAACAATCGTAGCGCTGCCATTCGCATCAACGCAGCCCATACCAGACGCCAAGATGAGTTGCTTGAAACGATGACAGTTGACATCAGGCATCAAGCAACGGTTTTGGGACGACTGGTCAAGAGAATACCTGTTCAGTCTCCAGCAAAAGTGGACCAAGAAATCCCAATATTTGGAAATCGGTACCGTAGTACTCATCCAGGAGGACAATACTCCACCGCAGCAGTGGATAATGGGTATTGTTGAGGAAACGGTCAAAGGCACGGATGGCAAGGTTCGATTTGCCGTCGTAAGAACTAAATCTTGATTGTTCAAACGTGCCATTCATCGTTTAGCGCCCCTTCCTACAAGTCAGTAGTTCTATTGAATTTTATATTTTAAAAACTAAGTTGAATTTGAAACCCTGTGGCCATTCAACGTGTCCGATGGCGCGGCCGACGTTAAGGCATTTCACCTTGTTATGAATTTATTTGTGTTAATCGCCACAGCTGGTTGCAGTCAGCATAATTATTGTAAATATACCTGAAGTTTGTTACTCTTAAGTCAGTTCTTATTTGAGGTCTCTTTTATGCTCTTAGTTGCTCTCTCGTTTGATCTATGTATTTATCTTCTCAATCATCTGCACACGCATACATGCATGCATGCAGATGAGCGAGCTAGCTATAAGCAATGAATTTGGCAAATTAAAGGGCACTCCAAATTTTGTATTGGAAGCGACAAGACGTGTGTATATTTTGGCCCCTGTGTCCGGCCAACCCCATTTGATTTCTTTTCTTTTGGAATCGAGTTGCATTGTGTCTTTTGTTGTGGCACGTTCGAAGTTGAGGTTACTAATTACCCCAACAGTATCTTTTCTCCATAATTTTGTCTTGTTGAATGCTTTAATCGAAAAAATAATAGCAAGTCAAATAATGTCAAAATTTATTTTAATAAATATCTACTACAACTACTACTACTGATAATTTTAAGATTACATGACAAAAATGGCTATAACTTCCTTAATTTTCGAGCTACCAAAATGTTCAGCCACTCAAATGTTTGGAAAAAATGAGGCCTTACTATATGTTTATTTGAAAATTTTTGAATGATGGGTTCTTTTTGCTAAAGTAATTTTTTTGAAGAAATTCTTTTTTTTCAAATAAATGTTTGAAAAAAAATATTCCAAAATTGTTCTGATCATTTGAAAAAACTCTATCTTAAACCGTTGTCGAGTTATTTAAAATTTTAAAAATTCACAATTTTACCCTTTTAAGCGTACAGCTTCCGCAAAAAAGCTCCAAAGAATCTCAAATTTTGGGGTTAAGCTTTTCTCATAATAAGCCCGCTTTGGGCCAATTATCATCCAATTCGGAGACATCAACTCAGAAAATAATATTTTTTTGCTTGGATGCCCCATATGCTAAAAAGAATATGAGTATATTTCCAAAAACTATTCTAAAAAGCAAATGAGTAACAGCCGCAGGCGTTATGTCACTTTCAACAGTGACATAACGCAAACATTTTCAAAAACATGTATTTTGCATAGACAGCGAGAAACTATACTCAAAGTACTGTTCATTATGTTATCTCTTGAATGAAAGTTCCGTTCATTATGTCTTATCTTTTCTGCTTCTTACGCATGATGATATTCTTATTAGTGTATCATCAATGTTTGAGCAGCGTGGCCGCGAAATGGATTCAGATAACGAGAATTGTTGCTGGATCTCGAAAAAATTCGAAACTGTTGTTGCTTTCAAAACAGCAACAATTGTTTAAAATTATGGATTCGACCCAAAATAGTTCGCGGTTTGTTTGCTACATTAAAAATTGTGGTGCTACCCTCTACCTACCTAAGCAATTTCTTAATCTATTTTTTCAGATCACACCCCATAATTTTTCGGTTCAGTCCCACAACAGAACAACTATTCTTAAAATATTTCAATAAATAAAATATGACGAGTTTCGTTAATACATGTGCATACAATATTTACTCAGAATTTAACTTTTCTTTTCGTGCGTTAAGTGTTATAGCGCCCGAAAGAAGTGACATAGTGCCCGCGGGCGTTATGTCCACGGGCGTTATTACATGCACCCTTATAATTTTGCCCTGGAGTTTGCAACAAATAGAAGGAATCATTTTCGACCACATAAAGTATATATATTCTTGATCAGCATGACGAGCTGAGTCGATTGAGCTTTGTCCGTCCGTCTGTCTGTCCGTCTGTTCGCACGTCCAGAGGGACGTGTTTCTACGCTAACTTGCCCCTCAGTTTTTAAGCTATCAAGCTGAAATTTTGCACATCGTCTTCTTTTGGCTGCACGCTGCTAATACGATCGTTCGAAAAATGGGTTTTTGTGAGAAAAATTGTTTGTTTTCAATGTTAGCGTTCCTTAACTCGGTCATTATTGAAATTAAATGTTTTCAAACTAATCTGCGAAGTTTGTTCGAAATCGCTAACCATTGCACTATGTTGAATTTGACCCGTTTCCGTGGCCAAAACTCATTTTTCGCGAGTTTGCGAATTTCCGTTTTTTCAATGTTACCATGTTAAGAAATGATCAAAATGCTATGTTACATACCTAAAATGTTAACTTAACAGTTTAGTGTTAAAATAACAGCTGTTAAAGTCAGCTGTTGCAAGCGAACAACATGTGCTGTCTTAAAGGTTAACTTTGCGGTGCAATTTCAAATTGCCATATCTCTGACAAAAAATCATTAAATAATCAAATTCAAAATGAATATTAATTCTTCAGGTTAGTACTATGTGTTGATACTAATATGTTGCAAGTTTCGTTCGTATTTTTCTAACAATTTGTATATTTAGCATGTGGTGTCCCCTTGTCACTTTTGGAAAGAAAGTTGAACTTTCCAAAGAGTTTAAAAACAAATTTCAAATTATTTCAGTGAGTGTCTATATACATGTTGTAGAGTTGTCAATTCTGAATTCAGAACTAGTAAGCACATTGTGCGCTTTTTGCGCCTTTTTGCGTTATTTCATTTCTTAGGAAGCAACATCTTAATCAGCAATGCAGATGTGCTAGAAGTGTGGCGTAAACAAAGGAGCTTTTGTGAGAAACAAAGTGCTATATACACTTTTATTAGTGACAAAATTGATGGCAGCATTTTGGAGGAAAATCATCGTTATTTAAAAGATAAAGTCCGAAATTTTTCTGCAAATTTATGGCGAAATTGGCAAATATGCTGTAGGAAGGTGGAAAGGTTCAAAAAGACATATTCAAATTGGATGGAAGGTTATATGAGCCTTAATTTAACTAGAGAAGAAGCCAAAGGAGAGGAAATAAAAAAACC
The DNA here is from genome assembly GCA_037044535.1 of Lordiphosa magnipectinata. Taxonomy (NCBI): domain Eukaryota; kingdom Metazoa; phylum Arthropoda; class Insecta; order Diptera; family Drosophilidae; genus Lordiphosa; species Lordiphosa magnipectinata. The sequence continues at coordinate 382,508 of JBAMBO010001802.1, read as the reverse complement.
AGTTGGACGTCCAAAAATGACATTCAATATAAAAGGTAGAAGAGCTCAAAGAAGGCAAGCAGCCGACCTCTCCGCGGGACAAAAACATAACGCAAGATTACTGACTCAAGCGGCAAGCATAGCTGCTCGTAGGCGCTGGCTAGTTGATCTTGCTGTCCTATTAAGATTACTTGCATTAAACCCTGGAAAAGCCGTCACTATTCGCAAATACATATTTTTTTATAATAATAATGAAATAGATGAAGTTGAAAATGAATACATAAAATAATACAACAAAAAAAAATTTTTCTTATTGAATTTATTATGCGATCTGGACCAAATTTGCAGGACACATTTGAAATAGGACATTCATCCTGTGTTCCAAAATTGGGGTCTCTAACTTTATAATTGCTTTAAATTTTCGTTTTTTTTCGATTTCTGTGGGCGGAGGGGGGCGTTGACACGCTCACTTTTCTAAAATACCTTCCTATAGTCATAACCATCATTATACAAGAAACCTGCAGTGAAAAATCTTGTTAATGTCAAAAATTTTAATTTTGGCCACGGAAACGGGTCAAATTCCACATAGTGCATTGGAGCGAGCTTTTTCAAGTGTATTAAAACTGCGGCACAGACGAAGTTAGCTTTAATTTCTCGTTTTATCTTCAACGTTTACAAACAATATTTCTATTCCGAAAATGAAGGTGCCTTGGTGTATATGTAAGGTGTGGGGATAGGAGTCTAGGATACCCAGGTTCGAGTCCCAGTAAGGACTCAAATTTTCTTTTTTTTACTATTTTTATACTTTGTACCAAAGTATAGTAAGTAGAGTAAATTATGTTTGTGCAAAAGTATGTAACAGCCAGAAGGAATCATTTCCGACCCTATAAAATATATATATTCTTGATCAGCGTCAACAGCTGAGTCGATATAGCCATGTCCGACTGTCCGTCGGTCCGTCTGTCTGTCCGTCTGTATGAACGCACAGATCTCAGAGATGGTAAGAGATAGAGGTTTGACATGTATGGGGCATATATTTCTTATACTTGCAGGCAGATCAACTTTATTTTACATTTTTGCCACGTTCCCTCCCGCCCACTTACTATTATATTTTATTATTATTAAAACCTTCAAATTTTTTTGCCGGCTCTAGGTCTCGCTATGTTGGTACATAACTTTAAAAACGCTAGGCACGGCGTTGTTGTTGAAACTAAAAATAGTTTCGTTTATAGCAACAAAAACCCCTGTTTGAATGCAATTCTGCACTCAGACTTATTGGTCACTGTGTTAGCAGCGGGGAGGAAATCTCTCTTACTAACATTGTAAGACCATTGGGGGACACACACACATACAAAGGCCACAGACAGCGCGGCTCTGGCTCGTTGTGTCTGGATTTTGCTGTTGAATCGCATTGGAGTTCCCAAGCGATTATGGCATCTCAGGCATGAGGAGAGAGTTGTTTTCTGATTGTGGTACCAGGTGAAGACCGCTGATGATATGGTAGAGATACCATTGAAACAGCTGTTCGGTCAACTAACCTCCTTTGTGGTGTGGTGTGTCCCTGTTTTAAAGTTATGTACCAAAATGGCGAGACCTAGAGCCGGCAAAAAATTTGAAGGTTTTAATTAACATAAAGGTCGTTAAAACATATATGCATTTATTATTATTATTATATATTATTATTACTATATTATTTATCGATTTGCTGAAGGCATGATAAAGATCGCATGAGCGATACACAAGTTATGAGCAAAAATCAATTTAATCGGCAAAATATCGGTTGAAAAGGGTTCCTGCCATAGATCGCATATACAGGAGGATTGCGAATCGGGTCAGAAAGATCCTGGCAACGATCAAGAAAGAGTCTACTGACAAACTTCTTGAGGATACCACCCCCAACGAAGACTACAAGTATGCTCTTTGGATGCTTACAAGGAAATACAAGAGTCAAGTACAACCAAAATTTCCGATTGGGAATCCTGATGGATCAAGGACAAACATCCACAGGATCGAGCTGAAGCATTTACCTGCAACTTGAAGGATAGGTTCCAGCCTTACGCCACTGCCTCTGCCATAGAGCTCAATTGGTAAAGGAGTCATTGGAGGTCCCACTGCAAATGGCCCTCCCATCTGTACCAATCACCTTTGAGGAGGTCAAAGGAGAAATTAGCTCTTTAAAGAACAGCAAAGCCACGGGAAAAGATGACATGGTCAACAGGACAATAAAGCTGCTCTCACGAAGGGCAAAATTGTTCCTCCTGCTCATCTTTAATGCAGCTCTCCGCCTCAGCTACTTTCCCAGCGCTAGGAAAAGCGCAAATATTATAATGCAACACAAGCCAGGGAAGCCACCAAATGAACTGGAATCCTACAGGCCAATAAGCCTTCTCCCAGCATTTGGCAGCTTGCTGGAAAGATGCCTTCTGCGGAGAAAACTGGAAACTCCTGCAGTCAAACGAAAAATACCAAAGTTCCAGTTTGGTTTTCGCCTCAGACATGGTACACCGGAACAACTACACTGGCTAGTCAACTTTGTCCTGGAATGATTTCACGCCAAGGAGTATGTTACGGCAGCGTACTTGGACATTCAGCAGGCATTTGACAGTGTCTGGCACGACGGCCTGCGCGCTAAGATCAAGGAAACGCTCAATCCTCAAATATTCTTAATGGTTAAATCATTCCTCTCAGACAGGACCTTCAGAGTGGTCCAGGATGGCCTTGCATCCCAGCAGAAGAGGATTCAAGCAGGAGTTCCTCAAGGCATTGTGCTTGGTCCAACCCTGTACAGTCTTTTTACCTCGGACATGCCCACATCGCATGACATCCCAATCGAAGACCTGATGCTGACGAGACCGCTATGATGGCAAGAGAAGGGTGTATTTATAGGGCAACTGATACTTTGCAGGAGTACCTCAAAAAGTACTGTTACGTGGGCCTAGAACCACAAATGTTACCCTCGCAGTCCCGAAGGCGCAGCATCCCGAAGAAAGTGAAACTCTCCAAGGCAAGCAGCTAAATAAAAGATAAAGTACCGGCTGGCAGTCAAAATTAGAAGTTGTGAGCAGCAAGATCGTGTGCGGGTAGGCGTAACCAAAAGCATAAGCTTAAATGCCTGAATACATATATATGTGTATAACTGCTTACACGAAGTCGTCCTACTTAAGGCGTACAAATGATCGGGATTAAAAACAAAAAATTACCAACGTAAAACGCTAGCAAACGGTCGCGGTCAAAGTATAAACCAGCTCGTGTGAGCCAATACAGTGCGATATTGCTATATGCATGCAAGCAACCAACACCAAAACTACCAAGAACTGACCTTCACCCGCACAACGACTAATTTGAAACCAGAAGGCCAATGACCGGATGTACCACAGAGAAACTGCATGCGGAGAGCAAGAGGCGTATTGAACCCGAGAGAGTGCACACTTCGGAAAGCGGAGCTTGTAGAAGATCGTTAGAGTAGAGGGGGGTGAAGAGCTTTGGTTGTTTGCTCGAGTTAGTTTTCGGTTTTGTTTGATATGCTTTTTTTTTTTTTTTTAGTGGTTTGTCACACCCGCGAAATATAACATATTGAGTCAATCGAAGTGAAGTGAAACAGCTGGCCTTTGCTTTGTGTGTAATCTGCACTTGTGGTGTACTTGTACTTCTTCGTTCCTTTCTTAGCAACTTTCAGCCCTGTGTGAATGCTGACGCCAACATCCTACAGATTGGTAAGTGAAAGAGCAGCCAAGCCTGCGTGCAATTATATTATTTTTTTGAATTGTCACCCGATCAGCGGTAGCACACCCATTCATGGCCTCTTTGAAACGCATAAGTATGTGTGAGCTGTGGAGCAAAGCTTAGATGCGTATCTCCTAGATACTTATTTTCTTTTGCACCCATTTATGCAGGTGTTGCTACTTAGAACCCTTAAATTTTTTTTTATAACTTTTTATCATTTATTTTATTATTTTTTTTTTCTTCAATTATATTTTATATATATATATATCTTTGCTAATTAATTCGTATAATTATCCTTATGTAGGTTATTGGAGCAAAAATGAAATATTAAGTGGAAGGGGTTTAGTAAATAATCAAATTAAAAATTAAAAATTAGCGAGCAAATTATGAATGATAAAAAAATATTATAAATATATTGTACACTGAAATCCGATTGAAAACATGAATTGCTAGAAGTTTTATCATTGGGGTGGGAATGCGACACGTTAGATAGTGGTAAGTAACCGGCCGAGTCAAGATGCTACGATACATTTTCTTATAGACCAATAGACGAACGTCGGACTGAGTAAGGGGATCATTCTCTGCCATGGCTACGAATGGTCCAAGGTGTCATGTTATTCGGTAACGAGGGGAGGGATCAGCAAGGCTGTATTAACATCGGATAGGAGAACTAGGGTGCATGTGAGTGAATGGGAACTGGGCATGAATGGGTATGATTGTGTGATTTGCGTGAACATTTTTTTTTCTTTATTTTTTTTATCCTTTTGAATGCGTATTAGAGTGAATGAGGAGTGAAAGGGGGTCTACCTGTCTACAGCGACGACAGTACTTTTGAACGGACTTTTTCAACTATCTACTCTCTGACGTATAGGAAAATTGGCACGATTTTTACATAATTATTGTTTGTGTTTCTGGGAAGGATTAACCCTGGCAAAAGAACCCCACCCAAATACGGCGAGCTCCAGCCGGGCTACCACCGTGCCAGAGGCCAGGTTGCTTATTCCATAAAGCCGGAAGGAAGATAACAGTACCTCAAGTGTTAACCCGGAAAAGTGCGCCTGCGTCACCCATATGCTTAGAAGAGACATTAGCGCAGGAGTATTCCTACACGGTAAAGTCCTTCCGCACAACACAGGGCATAAATACTTAGGTGTCATGCAAAGACATGCGACTTACGTTCAAACAACACATCGCTGAAGTAGCTGGAAAACCGCGAACCAAGGCGACAAGGATGGGCTGGCTTCTTAACGCCAGCAACAAACTGTCGCTCCGAAATAAGTTCCTTATTTATAAGGTTATTCTTGCGCCAATTTGGATATACGGCATTCAGGTTTATGGCATCGCGGCAAAAACCCACCTGAACAAAATAAGGGTTTTTCAGGCTAGAATACTCAGACGTATCACAGGTGCCGAGTGGTACTTACGCAAACGGGACATAGAGCGAGAGTTACAAAGTTAGTAGAGAAAAAATTACAGTAAGAACGGTTACGGTAACGGTAACGGTAACGGTAACGGTAACGGTAACGGTAACGGTAACGGTAACGGTAACGGTAACGGTAACGGTAACGGTAACGGTAACGGTAACGGTAACGGTAACGGTAACGGTAACGGTAACGGTAACGGTAACGGTAACGGTAACGGTAACGGTAACGGTAACGGTAACGGTAACGGTAACGGTAACGGTAACGGTAACGGTAACGGTAACGGTAACGGTAACGGTAACGGTAACGGTAACGGTAACGGTAACGGTAACGGTAACGGTAACGGTAACGGTAACGGTAACGGTAACGGTAACGGTAACGGTAACGGTAACGGTAACGGTAACGGTAACGGTAACGGTAACGGTAACGGTAACGGTAACGGTAACGGTAACGGTAACGGTAACGGTAACGGTAACGGTAACGGTAACGGTAACGGTAACGGTAACGGTAACGGTAACGGTAACGGTAACGGTAACGGTAACGGTAACGGTAACGGTAACGGTAACGGTAACGGTAACGGTAACGGTAACGGTTAACGGTAACGGTAACGGTAACGGTAACGGTAACGGTAACGGTAACGGTAACGGTAACGGTAACGGTAACGGTAACGGTAACGGTAACGGTAACGGTAACGGTAACGGTAACGGTAACGGTAACGGTAACGGTAACGGTAACGGTAACGGTAACGGTAACGGCAACGGTAACGGTAACGGTAACGGTAACGGTAACGGTAACGGTAACGGTAACGGTAACGGTAACGGTAACGGTAACGGTAACGGTAACGGTAACGGTAACGGTAACGGTAACGGTAACGGTAACGGTAACGGTAACGGTAACGGTAACGGTAACGGTAACGGTAACGGTAACGGTAACGGTAACGGTAACGGTAACGGTAACGGTAACGGTAACGGTAACGGTAACGGTAACGGTAACGGTAACGGTAACGGTAACGGTAACGGTAACGGTAACGGTAACGGTAACGGTAACGGTAACGGTAACGGTAACGGTAACGGTAACGGTAACGGTAACGGTAACGGTAACGGTAACGGTAACGGTAAGGTAACGGTAACGGTAACGGTAACGGTAACGGTAACGGTAACGGTAACGGTAACGGTAACGGTAACGGTAACGGTAACGGTAACGGTAACGGTAACGGTAACGGTAACGGTAACGGTAACGGTAACGGTAACGGTAACGGTAACGGTAACGGTAACGGTAACGGTAACGGTAACGGTAACGGTAACGGTAACGGTAACGGTAACGGTAACGGTAACGGTAACTGTAACGGTAACGGTAACGGTAACGGTAACGGTAACGGTAACGGTAACGGTAACGGTAACGGTAACGGTAACGGTAACGGTAACGGTAACGGTAACGGTAACGGTAACGGTAACGGTAACGGTAACGGTAACGGTAACGGTAACGGTAACGGTAACGGTAACGGTAACGGTAACGGTAACGGTAACGGTAACGGTAACGGTAACGGTAACGGTAACGGTAACGGTAACGGTAACGGTAACGGTAACGGTAACGGTAACGGTAACGGTAACGGTAACGGTAACGGTAACGGTAACGGTAACGGTAACGGTAACGGTAACGGTAACGGTAACGGTAACGGTAACGGTAACGGTAACGGTAACGGTAACGGTAACGGTAACGGTAACGGTAACGGTAACGGTAACGGTAACGGTAACGGTAACGGTAACGGTAACGGTAACGGTAACGGTAACGGTAACGGTAACGGTAACGGTAACGGTAACGGGAACGGTAACGGTAACGGATAGGTTCCAGCTTTACTCCACTGCCTTTGCCAATAGTGTTAAATTGGTAAGCGAGTCATTGGAGGTCCCACTGCAAAAATGGCCCTCCCATCTGCACTAATCACCTTTGAGGAGGTCAAAGGAGAAATTAGCTCGTTAAAGAACAGCAAAGCCCCGGGAAAAGATGACATTGACAACAGGACAACCACCTAAAGTTTGAAAATCAGATTTTAAATTATGTTGTATTCTATCCTTTCACACCTAATCTCAAACCAATCAGATTGAAATAATTTTTTGCATGCTGAATTTTCAGGGCATTTTCACACCCTGGGGGCGGATTTTCCAACATTGGAAAATCACTTTTCGAATTATTTCGTATTCTATCCTCACAAACCGAGTTTCAAGCCTACCGGATGGAAAATAGTGTTTGCGTAGGGGGGTGAAAAGTCTCCAAATTGGGAGTGCTTCTTTGGATTGGGGGTGAACTAAAAAAAAAAATTTAACGAGCGGGCTGGCTTGCACCAAGCACATGCGAGCAGCAACACCTCAATGTTGTTACAGTCCACTCCTTCGACCCAACACGCAAATGTGCAGAACTATTTTGTTGCTAACACGCATGGTGTTCTCCTCGGCACAGCCATCATCCATGAGAGTCATTTATGCACTAAATATACAGCACGTGCGTTAAGTGACTCTGGCTCAGAAGCAACCTTTATCTCTGAGCGGCTGTTTAATAAGATTAAACTGCCCTTCCACTCCATCGAAGCTCAAGGTTCTGGGCTAAATCAATGTATTGCAGCCCAGCCACATATGTTATGCCATTTCCAAGTTGGCTCTCCTATAAAGCCTCGAGTCCATATCGACACATCAGCTTTTGTACTGCCACAATTAGCAGGCAATCTTCCTACGTATACGATTCCACAAAGTTCGTAACAAAATTTGCCAAACTTCCAATTGGCTGATGCAGGATTCTACCAAAGTGCTCAAATAGACGTGCTGATAGGAGCTGATATTCTCCCATCCATTGTCCTAAGTGGATACCAACCTGACATTTGTGGGACTCTGCTTGGTCAGGAAACTATCTTCGGGTGGATTCTCACAGTTCCAATTCCGAAAACTTACTCCAATGTAATTTCCTCCTTCTCGACTCAAGCTTCTGTCGGTTCACAGACTGCACTTGAAAAGCTCCTTATGAAATTCTGGGAGATGGAGACCGTCCAGTAAAAGTAGTGAAAGAATCTTATTCCATTTGTGAGAACAATTTTGTTCAGACGACGAAGAGGGATGAAAACGGCAGATATATGGTTACATTACCATTCCGGAATCCTGACCATATAGATTTGGGACATTCGAGATCCAGTGCGCTCGCTCAGTTTCTTAAAAACGAAAGTCGATTGAAGAGAACCGTTCAGCAAAAAGAGCACTATGACGTCGCCATACAGGAGTACCTGGACTTAGGCCATATAAGCCAAATTTCTCCATATTCCAAGGCTGAGAATTTGAATATGCCTCATCATGCGGTTTTTAAACCCGACAGCACTACCACAAAGATCCGCATAGTGTTTAATGCCTCCAGTCCATCGCTAAACGGCAAAAGCCTGAATGACACTTTATATCCGGGTCCTGTATTGCAATCCGATCTAACAATGCAGATCCTAAATTGGTTTTTCTTTGGTTATGTTTTTAACGCTTATATAACGAAAACTAATCGGCAAATTCTAGTGGATCCAAAGCACACGCCTTTCCAGCGACTCCTTTTCCGCAACAAAAACGAAGAGCTTTGCAATTTCGATTTCCACACAATCACTTTTGGCGTGACGTGTGCTTCGTTCTTATCGATTTACAACAACAGGCTCAAGATGTAAGGGAACAGTACCCATTGGCTAGCGACATAATTTAAAAATTTATGTATGTCGATGATGTTCTTGTAGGTGCTCACTCCAAGCAGAGTGCCATTTCCGCCATTAGAGAACTTCGAATGGCCTTGGGCAGTGCCGGTTTCCCGTTAAGGAAATCGGCGTCCAACACCAAAGATGTTCTAACGGATATTTCCAAGGACCACCTATTGTCAGCTGACTTCCTCGAAATTGAGGACTCCAGTGTAGCAAAGACATTAGGAATCCGGTGGCAAGCAAACAGTGACCAGTTTTTCTTTGAGCCACTAAAGTTAAAAATATCCGCGCCATACTCAAAACGTGAAGTTCTGTCCTAAATAGCTCATCTATTTGATCCAGCACTCAACTTTATCAGAGCAAAAATGTTCATGCAAGGAATCTGGTTGAGGAATCTTGCATGGGATGAGCCACTACTAGATGACCTTCTCCATAGCTGGCTGGAATTCCTTGTCAATTATCCAATCCTACGTGAAGTACGAGTCCCTAGATGGCTACACTTTGTTCCTAAAACAAAGTTGCAATACCTCGGGTTTTGTGATGCCTCCCAAAGAGCATAAGGTTCTGCAATTTATGTGCGTACCGAAACAGAGCATGGGGTTTCCATCAATCTCCTCTGTGACAAAACTCGAGTGGCGCCGGCTAAAACCGTATACTTACCGCGACTAGAATTGTGCGGTTCAGAGCTCCTGGCTGAACTTGTTGCAACAGTTCTTCCAGAATTGCCAGTAGAAAGCTTCGAAACGTATTGTTGGACAGATTCTACGACCGTCTTGACATGGCTGAACAAGCCTCCCTGCAACTGGACAACATTTGTCGCGAACAGAGTGTCCAAGACAGTCGAAGCTGTAGATTCGAGCCAATGGTCCCATGTCATATCCGAATACAATCCAGCTGACCTCGCGAGCAAAGGCATATCAGCAGAAGACTTGCTGAATCACAAGTTGTGGTGGCAGGGACCAGAATGGCTAGCACTTCCAATGCACGAATGGCCATCACTTGTAGAAGCGGTCTATGAAACTGACATGGAACAACGCTCTGTCAAATGCACCTTCTCAATGGTGGCACCATCCTTCGAATTGCTAGAACGATTTTCCGATTATAATAAGGCAATCCGAGTAATGGCATTGGTTATCCGTTTTGTCTAGCGTTGCAAAAACACTCTTACGAATCTTCCAGCTGAACTGACTTCAAACCCAGCTTATGGGCGTTACCGATAGAGAGAACGACTTTCTTGCGTCCGTTTACCCATACTGGAGTTGACTTTGCGGGCACTTTCGACGTGAAAACCTATGCTATGAAAACTATGAAAATCTATTTCACACACAATGGAACCGTATACAATCAGATATTTGGGATGCCTATGGGGAACCCACTGTCGCCAACAATTGCTAATATAGTACTAGACAAAATAATGGACGACGTAATAGGGGAACCAAAAACAATTGACATACATATAAAGCATTTGTCAAAATATGTAGACGACATTGTATGCATAGCAAGGATATTGACAGAATTTTTGAAACACTTAACAAGCAACAAAGAAGAATCCTATTCACCGTAGAACGAGAAGAACGCAACAAACAAGCATATTTTGACATGAAAATCACAAGGGAAATGGAAAACTTTAAAATTTAACTGGTACACAAAACCCATGGCTTCTGGAAGAATAATACATAACAACTCACATCATCCACCAAACCAGAAAATAAATACGGCAAAAAACATAATAAGAAAAGCATACACAATTTGTGATATAAACCCCAGACCCACAAATTATATTAAAATGAAGAATATTTTTTTATCAAATAACTACCCCGAAAAGCTCATAAGTAGATTGATTACCGAAGCGACAAACCAATTAAACGACAATAAGCCCAAAGACAAAAACACAGATAAAAAGAAATTTCTAAGCATACCCTACATACCTAATGTCACAGACAACAGAACACTAACAAAAATATTCTCCAAACAATTGATGGAAAAGCTGACCAGCGCAACCGCACAGCAGCAAAAGACGCCTCTTCACGAATACGAAAGACAAAATAAGCAAGGAAAACAACGCCAATGTAGTCTACGAAATCAAATGCGCGGAGGCAGAGGGAGAGAGCTGCAACGGAACTTACATAGGAACAACAAAATGCTATCTGAGCACGTGAGTCAGCAAACACAAAAGAGACACTCAAAAAGGAAAAACAACAACAGCTTTAGCACAACATATCAACAAAACAAATCACTCGGCTGACTTCGAAAATCTAAAAGTATTGGATTTAGAACACAGATGGAAGACGAGGATGACATTGGAGAGCTTGCGAATACAAGAAAAGGGATAGCATGCACTCAATTTTAGGGAAGACATTGAACAGACAAACTTCATATACGCAGCGGCGATCACAAGAGGAACATTTAAGCATAACAATTCAAACAAATAGATAACGAATAAAACAACTAACATCAACAAACAATCGTGCAATACAACAAAACTATGACGGACACTAAAATAGGTATTTAAGTAATATGTTCAACATGTTTGTATGTATGACTAATTTGTGTTCATGTTTATATGAATAAACAAGAAAGAAAGTCGGTCAAGCCCGACTATAACATACTCTGTACCCTTAACGTCGCAGCTCGCATTTGCTCACGAGTTATACGCGCTCATCTCTAAGTTTCACTCTCTCTCTCTCTCTCTCTCTCTCATTAAGATTGCCGTTCAATAGAATGCTGTGGTGATGGGTGGGGGGTGTTTACTGGCCGTTTTTTGCTCATAACTTGAGTATCGTTCATCCGATCTTTATCATTCCTTCAGCAAATCGATAAATAATTTTGTTTTCAAGGTATCTCTAGAAGGTACGAACGATCTATCTTCTCCAAATTGCGGGGGCGGGAGGGGGCGTGGCAAAAATTGAAAATAAACTTGATCTGCCTGCAAGTATAACAAATATATGTCCCATACATGTCAAACCTCTATCTCTTAACATCTCTGAGATCTCTTCGTTCATACGGACGGACAGACGGACGGACGGACGGACGGACGGACGGACAGACGGACATGGCTATATCGAATCGGCTGTTGATGCTGATCAAGAATATATATACTTTATAGGGTCGGAAACGATTCCTTCTCCCTGTTACATACTTTTGCACAAACTTAATATACTCTATGTACCTTGGGTACAGAGTATAAAAAACAAAAAATATACAGACTCCCTGAAGAAGGCAATATATTTGCCGAAACGCGTAGGAGAAAAACTCAGGCAAAAAGTGTCTTGACTGGAGTGAAGAAAGACGGCCGAAATTAAACCAAAAACAAACCAATATATGCAGGTCGCGGTTGTCGCATATTTAAAGGTTATGTGTGTGTCTTTGTGTGACAACCGAGAAGTTTTTGGAAGCGTTTGCACGTTTTGTGTCCAGACGATGCTGTTCACAGCAAATGCACTCGGATAATGGTAAGACCTTTGTCGGAGCCTCAAGAACCCTCACGCATGAGTTCCAAGAAGCGGCAAAGGCACTTATCACATCCAAATACAACCATCAGAACTTGACCTGGCGTTTTAATCCTGCAAGCGATCCGCATATGGGTGGCCTCTGGGAAGCAGGGGTGAAGAGCTTTAAAACTCTTTTCTACAAATCCACTTCCACCATGAAATACACGTTCGAAGAGCTGTCCACTCTCCTTGCTAAGATTAAAGCTTGCCTCAATTCAAGGCCAATCTCTCCAATGTCAGAAGATCCTACTGACTTACTGGCTCTGACCCCAGGACATTTCTTAGTCGGCGGGCCTCTTCTTTCCATAGCTGAGCCTGAAGTTAAGACCAGTGCCATGTCGATCATAAATCGTTGGCACAGGCTTAAGGCTCTTAACCAGCAGTTTTGCATCCGGTGGAAAGATGACTACCTGAAGGAACTGCATAAAAGGAACAAATGGCATTATCAAGGAGGATAATGTACCAGTCAACGAATGGCGACTTGGCCGCGTTACGTTTGCATATCCTGCCGCTGACGAGATCGTTCGCGTGGTCGATATCCTGAAGAAGACCTGAGAAGCTGATTTTTCTTCCTACTGAGGAAAATCTCCAAGCCCAAACCACGAATTAACTCCTTTCTCCGCTTAAGTTACTCTTCTATCTTCCTCTTTCGTAATTCGTCACCTTCATTAGCGACATCATCTAATTCATTAACTTCATTATTTTCCTTCTATGGTATCCTAACAATACCGTTGCAGAGTCTGCCGAGGCATCCATCCACTGAAGGGGTGCAGGCGTTTCTTGCGATTGAGTGCAGAGAAGCGAATAAGAGCTGTGCCTATTAATAAGAACTGCTCGAACTGCTTAGCTCACCAGCACTCGGAGCGCTCATGTCGCAGTGGAGACACATGTCGCCTGTGTGACAGAGACCACCACACGCTTCTCTACATACGCGAGCCATCTCCAAGAAACTCGTCTCCACGGGCATCTCCTGCATCGACGATCCAACGACCACCCTCCCAGACCTGCACGCCACTCCAGTATCGATCCTTGACCACACTGCTGCAGCACCGCATCCCCCAAGTGCTGCCGACTGCCACGGTGGTGATGGTGATGATTAAACTCGGGCATCGATAGACCCTTATGAGGCTGTGAGTTGCATTAACGCCTCGATGGCTCGAGCGTTCCATTTGAAGAGTGTGCAGATAGGGGACGAACAGGCGTGCGCAGCAGAGACCCGGTCCATGATGGATAAGGAGTTTAGACTGGAGGTGGTCTTCATCACTGATCCAGATCTCCATATGCGCACTTCAAGCACACCGATCGACACTAGCGTGAAGGATAAGTTCTGACACATAACGCTGGTGGATGACAAGTTCTTCCGCCCGAACACGGTGGCAATCATACTCGGAGCGGACACTTACTCGGATATCATCCGAGCTGGAGTCATTCCAGGGACTGCTGGACTACCAGTGGCCCAAAGTGCGGTCTTTGGCTGGACCTTGTCTGGCGTCTGTCGTACGTGAGCAGAATCTCGGATGCCCTATTGAACTCCCATGAAGTTGGAGTGTTGCAACGAGTGCAGGGGGCCGGAATGTTGATACGAAGAGTCAATGTTTCATTTCCCCCGTCCCAAATATGTCCTTATCGTAGTTAGTATATATAAGTTAATTTGTAAAGCTGTTTTTACACTTGTCATATATCTCTAAAGAGACTCTCTGACGAGAGTGTAGTAGCAAATCATATGTCTCTAAATATTTAGAAAATGTAGACTTCTTTGATGTAATTTGACAGGCTCAATTTGATAAAAGATTCTCTTTAGAGAAGTTTGACAACCGACTATTTAGAGATATATGACAAGTGTAAAGGCAGCATAACTACCGAAGTACTCGTCTCCATGCACTGCAATGAAGCAATAAAACTCCCACCACTACTGTTGAAAACGAAGAAAGAGAGAACAGACGTGTTTTTTTTGGTACCAAATAGTTTTGTGAATATTAATTCACCCCCAACCCAAAGAAGCACCCCCTACTTGGAGACTTTTCACCCCCCTATTCAAACAAATAGTTACGAATTTTAAGGGAATTTTCACGACTCACATCACATCTCATATTATTTCGTATTCTATCCTTACAACCCGAGTTTAAAGCCAATCGGATGACAAATAGTTTTTTGCGTATTGAAATTGGAATTTTCATTGTGGGCGGATTTTTCAAAATCGGGATAACACGTGTCGAAATATTTCAACTTTTTACTCTGCTAGTAACGTATGTAAAACAGTGTCGAAAATTGTCCGCTGCTGAGCTGGATTCGTGTGGTCTAAAACAACCTTTATATATACACAATTAGCCTATCCATAGTCAACGTAACGAAAACGGTGAGGATTGTGAGTGGATTGATTGTTCACTCAGCTGCTGCCCGGAAATCAGAAAAGTTCAGCTTAAAGCACGGTACGGAGTACTCCAAACTTAAACTTTAGGCGCACAAAAAAGTCATTTATTGCGCGAGTAGAACCGAAAAACAAAGTAGTGTGCTGAGATAGCCAATAAATGCTATAAACCCACAAAAATTCAAAATTTGGTATATTTAAGGTCCCCTCACACTGTTTTCCGGCTGTTATTTGTTTAAGAATATTTATAATGATTTGAAAGAAACAATAAAAAAAAATTCAGAATAAGAAATGTTGATCGTTAATGCCCAAGTGCGTAGCTAGGGGGCAGCTCTTTCCCTAAATCACAGATTTTGGGTCTTTAAATTCAAGTTTTCATTCATACCGCACAAATCATGTTGGAAGAGGAGGATGCAAGAAGCACGTCTCCGTTGCATTATTTGAAAAACACACTTTCGGGCATGACAATTCCCGCGTGGTAAAGGACCATTTCCAGAACGCACGAAAATAAATTTTTATGTTGAACTTCATATAAAAATAACTGCTTCGAACAGCTGATGAGCCATTTATTTAGTTTCATTTATTTTGTTGATTTCCAGAAGAGAAACTAAATAATCATAGCGTTGCCTCATCGATAGCTTGTGTGGATTGCAAGCACAGCCGATTTGCGGAACTAAACTGAAAATAATTAACTTGCAGCACATTTTGCCGGACAACATCGAACAAGTTGGAAGCAAAAACGAGGACCAACTAAAAATAATAAATATATTAGAACATAAATTAGCACTCTTTTTTATGAGTTTTTCATATTTTTTATTTTTATGTGCCTCAGACTTTCTCTACAAAGGATCACGAAGTCGCGCATATTTGTGGTAGTACATCATATGACTTTGAAAGCTGTGAGGTGAATTTAAAATTGTTTGAACTTTAATTAAATAAAACATTTTGAATTCAAGCGGCTGACCGCTCAGGCACTCGTGCTTATTTTTTACAATAATATCTAGTTTGTTGATTTTTAATTTAATTTAATTTAATTAAATGAAAATGTATACAAATACAACAAATGCAACTGGAAAAAATACCAACAACACCATGAGTCAGAGAGCACTCACTGCTCAAATGCATCAACAGCAAAGCGATCGCCGGCTTTCCATACAGAGCAACAATGCTTACTTAGCAGTAGTCTCTTCCGACCCCGCCAGCACGCTAAATCCAACAAGTGATGTTTTCAACCGCGCAGACATGGAGTGCCCAATGCCCCTCCCCTCTGCCCACGATGAGTACGGTAACGCTTACTACAGCACAATTAACATTAACAAGCATAACAAAAACAAGTGTTCAAAATAAATCGATTACCACCAACCATCTTCCAATAATGTCAACGCAGCAAGTACTCCCATCAACACAGACATATGGAAGTACAACACCAAACACCCGCTCATATGTGCTGACTCGCATCGATCGGTATGTACAAATAACAAACGAAAACTAAGCCCGCAAAACAAAAAAAGCGGCAACACTCCAAAAATTAACAAAGCAAGTGATTTACCTGTAGACAAAGATCCGCTCACTGGAAATAGGTTCCAAGTATTTGGCAAACAGCTTGACGCAGAGTGCAATGGAAAGGCTCCAAATGCCGCAAAACCAAGACCTCCACCAATCTACATAAGAGATAACAACTGCGCTACCCCAGTTACAAAGCTTTTCCCACTAATAGGCAACAACAACTTTTATGTGACATCAGTCAGCAAAGGAATACGCAAAACGAAGCTCCAAGTCAACACCGGGGAAAACTATCGCACTGTCGACATATACTTAAGAACTGAAAACAAAAACTATTACATCTACCAACTAAAAAGCTGCAAAGGCCTACAAGTGGTAATCAAAGGCATTGAATCAAGTGTGCCATCAACGGAAGTCGGCACTGCTTTAGAAGAACGGGGATTTAAGATCAAGTCCGTAATAAAACTTATGAACCGAGACAAAATACCCCAGCCACTATTCAAAGTTGAGCTAAGTCCGGACGACACAGCTCCCAACAAAAATGTTGTGCACCCAATTTACAACCCCACAAACGTACAAATCCAGTACAATGTGCCAATTGCCAAGAATTCGGGCACACTAAAGCCTACTGCGCTCTCCGACCTGTTTGTGTAGCATGCGGAGAGCTGCACAACACTGCCACATGTCCTGCGAGCAAGGAGGACCCGTCTGTTAAAAAGTGCAGTAACTGTGGAGGCAACCACACTGCAATTTACAGAGGTTACCCAGTCTACAAAGATCTGAAGAGCAGGATTAATACGCGCACTGAATTTGCACGTTCCAATGGAAACCTTAATCAGTTTACACCCTCGCAATCGACTCCTGGAGTTTTCTTTACCAAAGCTACTAGATCGTCGTTTGTCCCAACGAGTACTACCCAAGGCGTTTCTTTTGCAAGTGCATTGAAACTAGGAATGGATAGACCCACATCCCCAGCCACAGTCTCACACGATACACGAACAGATCCGGCTCTGCCAACAATAAATAATGCAGAACGCGTACTTCGCAAAGCGCTCGAAGCTGAGGAGCAGCTAGCCCATAGCCGTTACTTCGAAAAACTATCGCCTACAAGCACCAAATTCCCCCTATGGAGAGCACACGCAAGCATAAAGCCACCTGCAAAGGTAGACACGCCTTTGAGGGATCAGAGAGGAAAATGGGCCCGCAGCGACGAAGAAAAGGCAAATGTCTTTGCACTTCACTTAAGAAATGTTTTCCAGCCGAATCCACCAACCAATGCATATGCACTGCCACTGATTTCCACTGCCGCACAGACTTACCCAATCAAAGTACATTCGCTTGAAATAAAAAGTGCTATAACAGAACTCAATCCCAAAAAAGCACCAGGACATGATCTTATTACGCCTAAAATGATTATGGAACTTCCAAGTCCTGCCATTACATATATCTCGAGAATCTTCAATGCCGTACTGCGATGTGGATACTTTCCAACTCAGTGGAAGAAATCGACAATCATAATGATTCAGAAACCAGGAAAGGATAAAATAGAAGCGTCATCATATAGACCCATTAGCCTGCTACCTTGATTATCAAAAGTATTTAAGAAGATCTTACTTCGCATAATTGATACCCATGCACTAAATATAATTCCTTCACATCAATTTGGGTTCCGAGCAAAACACGGGACCATTGAGCAAGTCAACCGTTTAATTTCAGAACGAATACTGCTCTGCCATTTTCCTAGATGTTGCCCAAGCGTTTAACCGCGTTTGGTTGGACGGGCTTATATATAAAATTAGGACACTGCTTCCTCCAAATACACACAAACTCTTAGAATGTTATGTCAGCAACAGAGTTTTTTCTGTTCGTCAAAATGAGTACACAACGGAAGAGTTCATCATTGGAGCCGGAGTGCCACAGGGTAGCGTTCTCCTTTTCTGCGGTCTCCTTTTAGCGGTCCTTTTCTGTATGTATTGTACACTGCCGACATCCCAACAGACCCCCGACCAACAATATCCACTTTTGCTGATGAAACGGCAATTCTACGCAGATCACGATGTCCAATTATCGCATCCAGACTTTTGGCAAGCCACCTTTCTCACGTGGAGGAGTGGCTGGCCAACTGGCGCATAAAAATTAGCGAGCAAAAGTGCAAACACGTGACGTTCACACTCAACAGAAGCACCTGTCCTCAGATATCCCTAAACGCGACTATGATTCCACAATCAAACGATGTTGTTTACCTTGGTGTCCACCTCGACAGAAGGCTCACTTAGCGCAACACATAGACTCGAAAAAACTTCAAATAAGGCTAAAGGCCAGCAGCCTTCACTGGCTAATTAACTCCCGGTCCCCTCTAAAACTGGAATATAAAGTCTTACTGTACAAAAGCATCATAAAGCCTGTCTGGACTTATGGCTCACAGCTATGGGGAAATGCCTGTGCGAGCAGTGTGGATATCCTTCAAAGATCACAATCAAGAATTCTTAGAACACTCACTGGAGCGCCATGGTACATTCGCAACGGGTGTATTAACAACGACCTGAGGATACCATTGGTCGAAACTGAAATACAGCAACTAAAGCGCAAATATTCTGAAAAGCTTCTAGCCCACCCTAATGAACTTGCGCAATCTCTCACCCTGCAAGCAACGCATTCTTGCCTCCAAAGAAAAGACCTACCAACCCAGCGACTGAATTAAAGGGCCGCAGAACATAAACTAGCTCCAATAGGGGTTGGTTGTACAATAGTTTCTAGACTAAGATTTGAAAAATTATTGTTAGACTCATTAAGAGAAGATTCAATAAATACTAAAAAAGCTAATAAAAAAAAAAAAAGTTTTTGAATGGAACTTTGAATTTTATACGTCCCCGTCTTATTTAATATAGCATTCTCGCAGGAACATAATTGCATTCAATGTGGTTGAGTCCATTTAAGTTCTTAGCGGATTCATTATTCATTTTTCACCAGAGAATAGGCGTTCTACTAACCTACGTAGCTGGAACAGAAAGCACGACTTTGAAATCTTATACAATTCTGGAAACTTTGTGGACGCTTAAGTTCGAGAAAAGTTTTAATGGAATCCAGTAGCTGTTTTGCTAGAGAGGTCGAATTTTTTTATAGTTCCAATTTGCTGTGTATCCAAATGGAATTAAAATCACCCAAAACAAGATTTTCGGCTTGCAGTTTAGTTGTGGCCACCTCTGCTGGTTCTAATATGCGTACAATTTCGCAAACTGAGTTCTGCACTTTCCGGTGCAGAAGAAAGTCTTATCTGCAGCCGTAAAACTGGAGCAAATGTTGAAGATGTCTTCCGACAGCAAATATTTTAGCATCCTGTAGGTTGAGCTCCAACTCGTGACAAAATCTACGTTGCGCTCTGCGTAGGTAAAAAAACCGAAACTGTACCGGTACCAACGTTTCGGTTTCGTTGCTATCGGTTCCATTAATAACGGTAAACAGCTTTCGGTTCTCAAAAAAAATTTGTATCGGTTCCGGTTCTGGTTTCGGTACTTGATTTGAATCGATTTATTTCGGTTAACGGTTCCGGTACCGTTTCCGGTATTAAGCCCTGCTTGAATCTGTACTTAAAATTAAGTCAAATGCAATTGGATTAGATAATATGAATCCCAAGTTTCTCAAAATTATTCTTCCCCATATTACCCATATATGCAACACAGTGCTCACTACATCGACATTTCCAAACTTATGGAAATTAGCTAAAATAATCCCAATCCCAAAAGGGAACAGTGAGTATAGGTCCATATCGATATTACCGTTTTTGCCCTAAGTTGTGGAACAATTGATGGCACAACAAATAAGCAAATTTCTGACAAATAACTCATTATTTAGTAATAAACTGTCTTGATATAGAAAACATAGAAGAGGCAATACTGACATTAGAAAGAAGACTTTAGAAAACAAATAGATGATGGCAATGTGTCCTTTCTGACACTTCTGGACTTCAGCAAAGCATTTTACAGGGTTAATCACGAAATCTTAGTTAGCAAGCTAGTCAAATTTTATAATTTTACTGATACTGCCATTAAATTAATAAAATCCTATTTATGTGATAGAAAGCAGGTAGTTTCGGAGTTCGAAACCTCATCTATACTGTATCTTAAACGTGGTGTCCCCCAAGGTTCAGTTCTTTGTTCCATTTTTTTTTTCCCTTATATGTAAATGACCTTCCTGAATTGTTAAGTAATTGTAATGTCCACATGTACGCAGATGATGTCCAAATGTTTGTTAGTCGTCCTTTGAGTAAAATAAATGGGTGTGTTAATCTTTTAAGTGCTAATGAATGGGCTAAGCGTAATGTACTGTCATTAAACCCAGCAAAGTGCAAATGCCTAGTTATATACAAAAAATCATTGAGTACAAGAGATCTTGCGAAATTAATAATTGACTATACACCAATTGAATATGTATCGCAAGCCATTAATCTAGATAATGACACATTATCTTGGAATGACCAAGTAACTAAAGCTGCAGGGAAAACGCATGGAATTCTAAGACAACTATCCTTCAGTAAGAGCCTTTTTACTACAAATATCAGACTTCTAATCGCAAAGACTTACTTGTAACCAACGCTTTGCTATGGGATCAAAATATTTGGTAATTGTGACGTTGCCTCTCAGAGAAGATTAAACGTAACATTCAACAATATCGCTAGATATGGCTATAATAGAAGACAATCGGACCATTACGCACTTCGCTAACCAGATATACGACCTTGACTTCAGAACGTGGACTGGATACAGATCTTAATTCTTTAAAGAAAGCCAAGGCAACTAAATTAAGCGTAGGAGCTGCACAACGTATTGTAGTTATCTGATTATCCTGTAAATCCATATCTACCACACTGTGTGCGTCGCAACTGCATTCACCCTCAGCATCATCCAGTTCATTATATCCCCACATAGTTATAGTTTCCATTACATCGCCCACACGAACCATGTTGGCTCCGTTGTCAACTGTATAGGTGTACACCTGACGCATAGATACATTGTAGTACTGTAAGACGTCGACTATAATTGATGTGAGATTGGCGCTCGTGTGCTGGACATGGACTTCTTTCATTGCTAGTGTATAGATCTTCAGCTCGCGTCTAAAATAATTTACACATTTATGCCAATTATCGACCGGTCTAATCGACTAACACAATTGGCTTTGATGGATATCAATCTGAAATAACACAGAAAATATTATGCTTTATTGATTGTCAATTCATTTACTGGCTTTCAAATACTACATACATATATATCACGAGTACATCACACGCGTAAAAATATATACATACACATGAATGCATAAACATGTACTTCGATATTCGGCATATGTACATACAGATGTATCAGCAGTGCCAATTTAGATGTTTTCCCACCAGACATCGACTGTTAAATAGCTAAACAATCTCAAATAATTAGCTAGAATTGCAGGCTCCAGCTTTCGAGCTTACAAAATAGCTATGTCTGGTGGGAAAAATAGCTAAATTGGCAATGCTGGTATGTACATACATATATACATATGTATGTATGCAAGTGAATTCATACATACAAATATTTAGCTAGCCATGTATGTATGCATGAATGTAGATATCTACCGACATATTTTTTCTGAACTAACCGATTCTGCAAAACATTGATTATGCTTTCTCGTATGCATTGAGCTTTTAATGCAATTATATCTCTAATGTCTTGCCTGTTTATAGCAAGTGGTGGCTCAAAGGCTTTGCACAAAGGCTCAAAGGAAGCCTGAATCCTCCAACATCTTCAAAGGCCGACCATTCTTTGTTATAAGCTCTATACAAGCATCTGATCTAGCTTCTTTGGAGATTTTCACTTTGATCAGTCTTTCACTCACGAAATTGAGCATAGATTGGTGTTGGTTTGCCACTCTAGGAACTTCTTTTTCACAATTATTTGTTCAAAAATGCTTTTATGTTTTCGTTCAAGGTGCCGCATCAAATTAGCTGCATGACGGCCGGTCATCATGAGTTTACATTCGTGACATTCTGATTTATCAGTGCTCACATTGTATGTAAATTTCGTATATATTAAATTTGATGTCATTGCTGAGCACCTCCTTAGTCAAACTTCTTAAACAAAATGAAATGCGCGTGCCACTTCTGATTTGTATACACATTTTTTTGTCTCTTACGTTTTCAATTCTTCTTTGGGCAAATTTTTAGCGCGCGGCACTCGCTTCTGTATACATGTGTGTTTGTATATATTTTTGCTTAAGCATGCACAAATTTGCTTAGCGCCCGATACAGCAAAACGCTAGTTAGCGTTTGTCGCAAAATTTGTGTTCGGCGCTTTAGGCAAGGCAAACCCTTGCTTCGAGATTTTTTTCGGCAATTGGCGCCAGTCAGTCTCATAATAATCTGCGTCGCAAATTAACTCGCTTGGAATTGTGCACAAAAACAACAAATAGCCCGGGCATACGAAAAACGCGGCCATATACAAACACGGCATTATACAAAACAAAAACAGTTTCATATGCGTGCTTTCCTCTCTTTCTTTCCGAACGAAGGTTTTGTTGTTGGCGCGTGCAGACCTGCAACAACAACATCATATGTGACTCTCTTCTCTCTCTCCTATGTCTCTGGCATATTAAAAAAGCAACAACAATTTTGCTGAGACAGCAATGACCACACACACACTCACACAAATAACCAAAAATCGGTTTTCTCTATCTATTTCTTGTAGTTCTTCTTGCTTGAGTTGTATTTTGTGCATTTGTATTGACTTTCACGCGCTCGTAAGCTCATTCTGGGCACCCCTGGTTTAGATTGAAACGGGCGCATATGTATAAGATGAAAAATAAAACGTCCAATACACTGCACACTGTACGCTGTACATACATAGCTATTTACATTGAATTTGTATATTACTAATTAATATGTTTGACTGGAAGTAAGAGCAAAGTATGTATTTCATAGTCCGGTTTGACCGACTTTCAGTATTGTTATATTTCTAGTTGTCGACTCTGTTGTGGCGTACATGCAAGCGTACCCAAATAAATTTAGTGTCAATAATTTTCTTTTTTTGAACCGAACCAAAAGCTTGTGTTTGGAACGGGTTCGGGTTCAACTATTTTCGTCCCCGTGGTGCGGTTCAGGGTTTGGTTCACAGTAAAAAAAAAATTCGGAATTCCGGGCTCGAACCGGTTCGGTTCAAAACCACACATACTACTGATAGGCCACGCCCGACCACGTTAATCAATATAGTTCAACTATAAAGATGCAGATCAAATTTAATATCATCGAGTTTGCCAACGTACCCCTCTTAAGGTGAATATTTAAGAAAGGTGGTTGTGCTTATGGTAATGTGTGTTTAAAGGGGTGCGAGTTCCGGCCAGCCTCATCATCATAAACTTGTGCATTTTTTTCTAAAAATACCACTTTGGAATAGTGGCTAATGCGGATGGAAAATTTTCTTTGCCAGCCAATGCAGCTGAGCTTTCTTATTTGAACAAGGCACACACACCATAGAACGAAAGCGCTCCAATCCAAATCTTTGAATAAGAACAGTGATTACGACGATTACATTTTTTTCCTTATAATCATTTCATACCCATTAATTTGAGAGGACAATCAATATCAATAATGAATATAGTATATTAGTTTTTGGGATAAACATGTCCCACAATTTGGAATACTTTAATTTTATTCATTTAAAGTCTTGAATTTCCGTTATATATTGTTAACTCTTTATTTTGCCTATAGACTCGATTATCTTAAGTCAAGAATCACCCATATGTTCTCTTATTTGTCTTTTGCTAACTTTAATTGTTCTCTCTTCCTTTTGTCTTTGATACACGCTAGCTGCGTCTAGCCTACACACTGAATTATTAAACAAGTTCCTTGAAAGCGATCGAACAGAATAGTTGTGCCTCATTGCGTTTGGAGGAGTATCTTCAAGCGTGGTTTCGTCAAGCTTCACCCCCACCACTTTGATCTCGTGCAGGATAGGAAAACGCTCCTGACCTTACATTTTGGCGCCCAACGTGGAGCGGTGGAGTTAAAATTCATGGCTGCAAACCGGTCGTGAACCGAACCCCATCGAACCGGTTCGGTTTGGGTTTTCCTGGTTACTCGAACCGGACCATGAACCGAACCTTTCAAATACTTGATCCTCGAACCAGAACCCGAACAGAACTGAACCCCTCGTATACAAAAAAAGGTTCGGCTCATACAATCATTTAAGTCCATTTCTTAAGATCTTTTCTAGTTTTCCCAATATTATGACAGAAAAAAACAATTTTATAGTACCTAATATTTTTTCGTGTGGACGTTTCATATTCGGATTCTATCAATCGCGAAAAATGATAATAGGTTTCGATTCTAATTTTTGCGGCCAAATTGGAAGGCCAAATTAAAAATGAGCGCATCTAAAAAAGATTCATGCAGAAAGCGTCGCCTAATGGCACTTTCTATGGCGGGCAAGCTAAATTTAATAGTCGCCGTGAAAGTGAAGAGTGAGGTGCGGGACGTGGCGGATAAGAAACACTCGGAAACCAGCCAGAGATCACCGGCGGACCGGAGCACGGTCTGCAACATCATGTGGCGTCTCCGGTCACCACAAACCACAAGCGAGGAGCTTAAAATCTATTTGGCCAGCAATATATATATACACTTCACACTCCAGTCCCCTCAATCAGTTCGATTTGATTCGTCTCAACTATGACTTCGATCACAGCTACCAGACCAACAGGAAAATCATTGAACAGCCGCCGGTGCTCAAGGATCAAGACAGTAAAACGGCCACAAACCAAATGCCCGCTCCCTGTTCACTGGACAGCGAACTGCTATCCTCCTATCAAACGGTAGTACAGCGTATAGTGCAGCCTCAATGGACCCCCTGAAGGTGACCGAGCAAAAGCGGATCGGGCAACGAGGATGTGCCCTACATCAATGCCAATTATGTCAAGGTAAGAAATGGATGAACCAAACTTCAATTTTATAAATCACTTTCATTTCTTAACGTTTCCCTGACAGGGCCCCGACTACGTTTCCAAGTGCTATGTGACGACCCAGGGACCGCTGCCCAATACCATTTTCGAATTCAGCGGAGCCATATACGCCGCCAAGTCACACATGCTACAGCAGTACATCCAGAAGATCATCATGCTGACCTGACCAACTTTACGGAGGCAAATCGCCAGAAATGCGCGAATTACTTTCCAATCGAGATGAACGAAATCTTTGCCGTGGCAGCCAAGTGCGAGGTGTTCGTTAAGTGCAGCTGCTCGGGACTACATCGAACTGCATTTAATGCCATTGATTGTGCCAGACACAATTTTAAGGAAAATGTCTGAAGAGGCAGCTACCAACGTTCACTGCGCTAATACTGCAGATTGTCAAAAGTCATAATGATAAAAATTAATTTACTATTAATTTCATTTAATAATAAAAATATATTATGTATGTATATATTAATGTGCTATTTGCACATTAAATATGTTATATTCATAATCCTGCAAGGTGTTGTTGTTTATAAGTTCGCGGGCATATTATTATATATCGATAGAATAAATTGTGTTATCGTGTTATTAACATAGGCTTGGCAGACTCTGTTAAGAATCTGCGGAATATCAACTTTTTCACAAAAAATTTTTTGGCGACCTGTGGATACCGCCCTTTAGTCGGAAAAGGAGAAGCAAATGCATTTGGAAGATCATTTTAACAAGAATCGCCCTGATGTGTCCTATTTTAGCTCTTGAAGATTAAATTCATGTCAGATCTAAAGAAGGTTCGGAAATGACTCCTGGATATGCTCAAATGGTGATTTATTGAAATACGATCAGAAAAAGACTCGCAAATGAAATGAGAAAAACGGGCTATAAACGACTCTTTAAGAAGATTCTCGGCTTGGGCACCATATTCTCCCGACAAAAGTATCATTTATGACTATTTTAATCAGACAGAGGACTCAAAAAAAGATTAAATGTGATCAGAAATTATATATTATAATTCAGAAACATACATAGATTGGTAATCTGGACGCGTTATCCTGATCAAATATATGTCAAAATTTTGACCGAATGTTGAGGCAAAAGTTTGTCAACTATTTAACAATCTATGAACCCAAACTCGAACCAAAACCTTTGGTTCGTTAAGTACAGGAACCGGTCCGCGAACCGAACCTAACACTTTACTACGGGTTCGAACCTCCGGACCGAACCTTCAGCAAAATTTTACAGGCTTGCAGCCTTGGTTAAAATAGCACCAACGACTTAAAAATATTATAGATGACGCATGTGAAACAAAAATCGATTGTTCTTGGGAGCTTACATGGGATCGCAATTTTTACTTCTCGCTGTCTTTAGGAGGAATGTATGTATTGAAATTTAGCTATACGTTGTAATAATTGGGTTTTGGCTGAAAGCAAAGATTTATATATATTATAGATGACGCACGCTACAAACGATTGTTCTTGGGAGCTGCCATTGGATCCCACAAAAAAAAACAAGAAAGAAAGTCGGTCAAGCCCGACTATAACATACTCTGTACCCTTACACACACATTTGCTCACGAGTCAAACGGCCAGTTAACACCTCCCACCCACCCCACCCAGGCAGAAGGAATCATTTCCGACCATATAAAGTATATATATTCTTGATCAGCATCAACAGCCGAGTCGATATAGCCATGTCCGTCTGTCCGTCTGTCTGTATGAACACTTAGATCTCAGAGACTAGAAGAGCTAGAGCAACCAATTTTGAAATGTAGACTCCTATTCAAATGTTGAATAACTCCCACAATTTTTGAGATATCGATCTCAAATTTAAAACTTAAGTTTATATTCGCAACATCTATAAGCCCTCCAATTTTCATCAAGATCGGATGATAAATAGCCGAGTTAAAAAAATATGTTTCTTTGTTTGGGGTTTAATTTCGGCCTATGTTGATGTGTTGTTGGGCCGTTTTCGTTGTGTATTTGTTTGTTTGTTTGGGGTTTAATTTCGGCCGTCTTACTTCACTCCAGTCAAAACACTTTTTGGCTGAGTTTTTCTTCTACGCGTTTCGGCAAATATATTGCCTTCTTCAGGGAGTCTGTATATTTTTTTTATATATAAACATGAACACAAATTAGTCATACATACATATTGAACATATTACTTAAATACCTATTTTAGTGTCCGTCATAGTTTTGTTGTATTGCACGATTGTTTGTTGAGGTCAGTTGTTTTATTCGTCATGATTTTGTTTGAATTGTTGTGCTTAAATGTTCCTCTTGTGATCGCCGCCGCGTATATAAAGTTTGTCTGTTCAATGTCTTCCCTAAAATTGAGTGCATGCTCTCCCTTTTCTTGTATTCGCAAGCTCTCCAATGTCATCCTCGTCTTCCATCTGTGTTCTAAGTCCAATACTTTTACGTTTTCGAAGTCAGCTGAGTGATTTGTTTTGTTGATGTGTTGTGCTAAAGCTGTTGTTGTTTTCCCTTTTTGAGTGTCTCTTTTGTGTTCGCTGACTCACGTGCTCAGAGAGCGTTTTGTTGTTCCTATGTTAGTTCCGTTGCAGCTCTCTCCCTCTGCTCCCGCGCATTTGATTTCGTAGACTACATTGGTGTTGTTTTCCTTGCTTATTTTGTCTTTTGTATTCGTGAAGAGGCGTCTGTTGCTGCCGTGCGGTTTGTATGCACTGGTCAGCTGTTCCATCAATTGTTTGGGGAATATTTTTGTTAGTGTTCTGTTATCTGTGACATTAGGTATGTAGGGTATGCTTAGAAATTTCTTTTTATCTGTGTTTTTGTCTTTGGGCTTATTGTCGTTTAATTGGTTTGTCGCTTCGGTGATCAATCTATTTATGAGCTTTTCGGGGTAGTTATTTGCTAAAAGAATTTTCTTAATTTTAATATAATTTATCGGTCTGTGTTTTATATCACAAATGGTGTATGCTTTTCTTATTATGTTTTTTGCCGTATTTATTTTCTGGTTGCATACTTTTCGGCTGTCTCACCTCAGGCACACAGGATGGCTATTAAATATTTCTATGCATGAGTAACGGGTATATCGAAGGCGGTTAGAGCCGACTTTAACTTACGCTCTCGTTTTAAAAAGGTGAACTTTGATAGCTTTACCTGGATCAATTTGGACCATTGGATCAAGGATTGATTGTTTGCCAGCATTGCTCGCTGTCGCATCGCCGAGCTAAAGTTTTGGTTGTTAGCATTGCCATCGCCCTATGTCCCCTCGCTGGCGCATCGCCGAAAATGCATTGCCTTTAAATCGCCCTGCGACTCCTCGCCGTCGTATCGCCGAGCTTCTTCAAGGCCTACATCGAACATAGTGCTTCATTCTGCGACCGCTCGCTGTCGCACAGTTGAAGTTTTACCAAATTTTGCCTACGTGATTGTTCAGTGCGCACCCCGCCAACCCCACGTCATCGCTTTGTCGAATTTTGCTGTCCGTCTTGCCTATGTCTTCGATTTTAGTCTCGTCGTGTTCTTATGCGTATACTGTTGCAGTGCCGGCTTGGAATCTTTGAAGCCTATTTCAAGCAGCTAATGACTGTCCAATCCAGTATAGAGGATCTGGATCTCAATAACATTGTCGGGGAGAAATTGAGGAGTCATACATTGCCACCATGTTGACCATCAAGAGGCAGCTTGGAGAAACAACTGAACACGAAAATCCAGGCTATATGGATGCATTGCCAGTGGACCCCCAGTCAGCAGCCTCATCAATGAAATTACCTCGAATTGCGCTTCTTACGTTTGATGGCAGATATGGAGAGTATAAAAAAAAAATTAAACGTGTATCTCCCCAATTGAAAAATTCAACCAGTAGATCAGCTGTTTGAAGGGAGCTGCCTTAGAAACAGTTAAGGCTTTTTAAATGACATCAGAGAATCGTCCAACGGCTCTTCAACGATTAAAGGAACGCTATGACAACCCAATTCTGGTATTTTTGGTTAATATCAATTCGATGTTCCAGTTGCCAAGTGTTGGCAAGTTCTTTATGTGTAGGTAGTGGAGAGACATTGCCAAAACTTTAAGTCATTTGTACAGTCTCAATCACATGTGGCAGCTCCATCTGCCACTGCTGTTGCACATACTCACGTAAACAAACCCACAGAGCATGTAAAATTGGCCACTGCCATAGTTTTAGTTCGCGATGCATCTAGATGTTATAAGATTGGTCGAGCCCTGCTGGATTCGTGCTCTCAAGTAAACTTAATCTCTGAAGAACTCGACCAGGCCTTACCTTTACCAGAACAAAAATGAAAAATGAAAATTTGCAGCATTGGTGACTCTCACATCAAGTTCGGCGCATCAACCACGACTAGATCCCGTTTGGAAAATTGCGAGTACTCACTTGATTTTTGTGAATCGTCATATATTAAATACCAGCCCGACACTGATATTGATACATCATCATGGAATTTGCCTCAAAATGCACCACTAGCTGATGAGCAGTTTTACAAAACTCGTCGAATTGATTTGCTCATTGGAACTGAATCCGTTTTTGAAATTCTTTCAGTTGGATAAATAAAGATGGGTCCAAGTCTGTCCACACTACAGAAAACGCTACTGCGATGGATTGTCTCTGAACGATACGAGAGCCCGAACCGCACTATGTCACACACCTATGTCCTCTCCTTAGAGGAGACCATAAACAAAAACATGAAACAACTATGGCGTATAGAATATGTCGGTGTACCAGTAGAAAAGCTCACACCGGAGCAACTACAGGGCGAGCAGGTATTCACTCGCCGAGTCGTAGTTCGAATTCCCTTCAAAGATGATCCAAGCTATCTGGGCCGTTCTTTTGAGACGGCTAAAAGAAGATTTTAAGCCTTAGAGAGACGCTTGAATCGCACACCAGAAGTCAAGGCAACCTATGTGGAATTTATGAACGAGTTTGCGTAGCTCAATCATATGAGCTTGGTGGTCACACCAAACCTGAAAAAACCGCATTTTTATATTCCTCACCACTGTGTGTTTAAGATGCCTTAAGATCACTGAATGACGTATTAATGGTGGGTCCAACTATTCAGACTGAATTGTAAATGAGCTGATGAAGAGCTACTCACCTATGAGCTTAACACAGTTACCTATGGAACTGCAGCTGCCCTATTTTTGGCTATACGTGCCATGATGTACTTGGCTGATCTACATTCAAACAGCAGCAACCTTGTAGCCGAAGCCATAAAGTTATCTTTTTATGTGGATGACTTCCTTTGTGGACATAATTCTGTAGACGGTCTTCGGCAGCTTAAGGTAGAGGTCATCAAGATTCTCCAAGAAGGTAAGTTTGAGCTGGTAAAATGACACTAAAACCATCCAGAATTCGTCGACGACAACACTGTAAAGCAGTGGCGTATGCAGGATTTTTCCAGTACTCCAGTACCACTCGTATTTTTAAAAATTCCATGTTTTTTTTATCAAAAAACTTCAAAAAAAGTCATAAAACGTTTGCAATTTTCCAAAAAGATGATTATTAAAATACATTTTACTTGGAAATTTTAGGTGATTTTTTTTTATTATGTGGAACCAATCAACCGATTTGGATGAATTTTTTTCCTGTCATAACTAACACACAAATGCAAAAATTTGGCGATTTTCGAAATTTTGACTCTGCAACCCTACAGCTCCGATGTTTTTGAACCTATCCCAAATTGATAACCACATCAATTCTGAGCACATTTTTTTAATTTTATACATTTCTGATAAGCTGTTCCCGAGAAAAATCCAGATATCATATCATATCATTTATTGTTTGTGTGTAATTCAATTTTTAGCGACACATTACAAAAATGGGCTCCCTGCTCTTAACAAGTTTTTTTTAATCAATACTTTCTTAGTAGAGTATTTAAAATATGTATTTGACAACTTCTTATTATATTTTTGATTAAAGTTATATATACTTATTTAATAGCAATCTCCAATCTCCGTTGCTCCATACCGAGGATGTTCAGAACGTCATCAGCGCTGACCTTAATGTCACGATGAATATATAAAAGGGCCAGTCCATTTAAGCGGGTTTCTCCCATCGAATTCCGCAAATATGTTTTTAAAATCTTCAAAGAAGAAAAAGATCTTTCGGCAGCCGATGTTGTAATTGGCAATGCCATGAATATTTGCAGCAGAATATAAACATTTTGGAACACTACCGCGTCAGTTTTCTGCATTGCTTCTTTCATGGTTTTTGGATGCAAAGCGTTGGCCATGCAGTTGAGCAGGTAACAAATGTAGAGTAGCGTTCCAAAATTGTTTTTGCATTGCTGTCATCCTCCGAGCTCCAATTTTGACTATATTTTTGAATGCAGCTAAAGCCAAGGAACACTGATTTATGGTTAGATAGCCTGTGTTTAATCTGTGACAGTACAGAATCCAAAAATTGCAGAAATATTGCAACCCTAAAATGCATCTCTGCTGATGCATTGGACTTTGACTGGTCGGAGCTACCTTTTATTAGTCCTGATAAGCGTCTAGGAATCACAATAGAAATGCAATTTTCCTTGCAGAACGCTGAAACCTCAGAAAATATGTTTTCAAACACAGTTTCAGCATTTTTTCGCATATCTTCCAGTTCGGCTGTAACGGTCTTTGTATTTTTCATCGCTGTTTCCAGGTCCGCTGATTCAGTTTGAAGAAGCCGGCTAAGTGGCAATGTGACTGCGAATATGGCTGCTATGCTTCTAATTGCACACTGAAACTCTGGGGTTTTAATTAATGTACCCAATTGATGTGCCAACGATGCACTCTTATTGTCATCCCATTCTGCAATTTCGCCTAGAGAAACAATAACTGCTGTCTGAAGATCCAGAAACACCAGTACAGACTCGTGACGCTGAACCCACCGGGTTGGACACAGCTTCTTTAATTTTCTCGCTGAAGAAGTCGTTTCCAAAAGATCAATGTTTTTTGTTAAGACTGATTGCCGCTTTGGAGTATTAAAAAAAGAGCATATACTACTTAGCGATCCCATGCAGTTGCGAATTGATGGAATAATGCAAGCATCAGAAATGGCCAAGTTTAATGAATGTGCAGCACAATGGACATATATAGCATGTTCGAGCACATTTCGAACATATTTTTGATCTCCTTTAAAGCGTCCACTCATTGCAGCAGCGCCGTCATATCCTTGGCCAACCATCTTTTGAGTTTCGATATTTAGATGTTTCATCGTGTTGATAATTACTTCTGCCAAAGCTTTTCCAGTTACGTCAATGACAGGCACAAAGCAAAGGAAGTCTTCTCGTATATGTTTTTGTTTGACATCATAATATCTAAAGCATAATGAAAATTGCTCTACATTTGCGATATCCGTTGTCTCATCTGCGAGAACTGAAAATGCATTTGAGGAGTTGATTGCCTCAACAATGTGAGTCGTAATAACTCGATTACATGCATTAATTATCTCGTTCTGGATTAGAGGACTTACATATTTGGCCAGGAAGATCACGGTTTCAACAATAGATCGTAGGCTAGCTCTATTCTGACGCACTTGCTCCGCAAATGTAGTGTTTATTTGCGCTTTGATTGAGTCGACACGTAGATTTTCAACTTCGTTTCATGATACTTGCCGCAATACAGCGGATTGATGGATGGGTGTTATCTGGTGCTTATTGAACACCTCGACCGCATCCTTCCAGTTTTTAAATGGCTCTTTAACCAGCTTTTTATGCATTGCTGAAGTCCCAAAAAAGACGCAAACGGCACAAAAGGCACCATCCGTAGACATTGAGTAAGTTAGCCATGGCCAACGAGACAGCCAATTGCGATTAAGACGCAAGTTTCGCTTTTCACTTTCCGGAAATTTAAATGAGACTGGTGGAACCTGAATGCGTTGCATAAACCACTGGTGCCTTTTGCCATCTGTGATGATTTGATTGACAAAACACACTATATATTGTTTAGAATCAGCATCTTCAAAATATATGGCAACTTCACTTGCCACTTCAACTGCTACATTTGCGTTTACAATCAATGACACATTTGTACCTTCAATTTCATTTGTATCACTTTTATTCTGTTCTTTAGAAAAATAGTACGTCAAATCATGACTTTTTCTTTTCTTTGAAGTCATTTTAATTGAATTGAAGTCAAATGCTTAAGAATGGAACGAGCGAAGTCCACGCAATTATTGGAATTGAACTAGATCAAACCAATAGTTCACAACAGTGAAAACGAAAATTATCCAACACTAAACCAGGGCTAGACCATCAAAAATTTTATTTTATTTTTTTCTGAAAAGAGAAAAGTGATTTCTCGCCAGGGGGGGGGGGGTTTAACCCCCAAACCCCCCCCCCCCCCTGCATACGCCACTGCTGTAAAGGATTTAAATCTGGAGGATACTGCTACTCCTCAAGAACTCCAATTATATGGATTTTGCGATGCTTCCATACGCGCTTACGGATTTTGTGTATACGCGAGTACGGGGGATGGCGATGGCAGGATTAAGATACAGCTGATAACTTCCAAGTCTAGAGTGGCACCAACACGAAAACTTTCTGTCTCTAAAATGATATTGGCCGCTGCTCATCTGTTGGCAGTACTTTTTGCCAAAATCAGAGAAGTTTTTCCAATCGAAATAAAAAATTTTCTTTGGAGCGATTCGCAGACTGTGCTACATTGGATACAGCAACATTTGGCAATCCTGTCCACATATGTTGGGAACCGCGGTTCCGATATACAAGAAAACGCTACCAATTGTATATGGAGGTATGTGCCAACACGCTTCAATCCCGCCGATTTGGTATAAAGAGGATGTACCCCCGGAACTGCTGGATTCTCATTGGTTTCAGGGGCGTGCATCCTCGCAAAGAGTTCCAACCATTGGAATCTCGAGATAGTGAACCTATTCCATTGAAATTTCTTCAAGATGCTAGTTCACATTAACGCTGTCTGCGTATTTTTGCATGGACGCTACGATTTGGATGGCGTTTACACAGAAAAATCACATCGCTTGATACCCCATCACCTGGTCCACAAGAGTTGCAACGTGCTCTCCATTGCATAGTATGGAACATACAGCAGTATAACTTTTCTGAAGAAATATGTGCTCTTCGAAAGGATCAACAAGTAAGGAGTCATCTCAAATTCCTTAATCGGTTTTTGCAGTCCGCAGACGGATAAATGTTGATGAAAGTTGGAGGGCGGCTTGAACCAGCAGACGTTACTGAGGCACTCAAACACCCGTTACTGCTTCCCAGCAAAGATGACTTTGTTCGAAAATATGTGCAGTTCCTTCATCGACAAACCTATCTCGCAGGACCCAAGGCACTGGTTGGACTCAAACGTCAGAAATTTTGAATTGCCAATGGCCGTGACTTGGCCCGCAGCATAGTCAAAACGTGTGTCCACTGCGTGCGTTATAAGCCAAAGCTGCAGCAACAGGTAAAGGGACACCTCCCAGTGGAAAGGCTATCACCCTCCGGTCCAATCGCACGGTGTGGAGTGGATTTTTGCTGACCTGTCAGCTAGTAGTAGCAAAAGCTACATTGCCATATTTGAATGCTTTGTGTCAAAGGCAGTAAATATCGAAGTGGTTTCGAATTTATCGACAGATGCATTTCACGCCGCCTAAGCGTATGACTGCCCGACGTGGACTTCCATCGGATATCTTTTGTGACAACGCAACTAGTTTTGTTGGCGCCAGCCACCATTTAAAGGATCTATAACGTTTAATATTCTAGCAAAAATCATTGCGATCAATTGTAAATTTTTGCACTAATGAATTTATAAACATTCGTTTCATCCCTACCATAGCACCACATATTGGAGGTTTGTGGGAAGCGGCACTCAAAAGTGCCAAAGGAATTTCAATTTCGAGATAAGCTACTTGCACACTTTCAAAATCAAGTCAATAGACATTAAAAGCTTAGCACATTAGAATAGTTTACTTTCAATATTATTTTTGTCTCAATGTTAATGTTAATTTATTTAGATTTAAGGATTAAATTAGAATTTTTTTTTATTTTTGTGACTCGTAAGTTTCAATTAACTTGTAGCACTAGGAAGTAAGTAAGTAGTAAAAAATAAAGTATCGAACTTCATGGATTTTCGGATGCTTCCACAAAGTCTTACTCTTTCGCTTCACTTATTGTGGCAAAATCGAGGGTGGCTCCTTTGAAGCAGCAGTCGCTTCCATTCTGGCAGTCAACAGCGCACTACAACATAAGGAAATATAAATTTATGCATGTCGTGCACCATCGTATTGTCCTGGCTTTCGCATCAACCATCGAAGCTCAAAACATTTGTGGTAAATCGAACTTCTATAATACTAGACGCTATGCCACGCTACTCATGGCATCACGTAAACACTTGAGAAAACCGATTGTGCACCGCGAGGCATGCTCGCTGCAGACCTGCTCAATTTTGAATTCTGGTGGAAGGGACCATCATGGCTGCATGATCCGGAAAAGTATGCGGTTAAGTTAGAAAACACACAATTCTGTTGTTGAACTCCAATCTTTCTATGACTTCTTTGCAACTGAGGGATCAAATCTAGCTCGAATAACAATGCCGTGTGTTGTTCAAATAAGCCTTTATCGAGTTACAGACAGGCTCACCCGTGCTGAAGTCGGTATCAAGATAAGAATTCCGGGATTGAAAAATCAGTACTCAAGTCAATCCTTTCGTACTTATTTTGAGAAAATACCGGTATCGACATACATTTTATAACAACAATACATAATGATTGACAATAACATAACGATTCTCCATCCACAATTTGTCACCTTGGCTCTTATCATATCCGAGTTCCGTCTTTTTAGGACCTTTGGTATATAGTACACAAATTTATACATCGAACTTCCATTAAAAAACACCCGCTCCCAAGCAAACACGAGCCAACAATCGATTTGGCAAAGATAACCTAATTTGGATATCATATGCATGGGACATACGCTGTATATAAACATTCGTACTTAAGATGTATTAATTTGAACTGCCGAGAGATTATCTTCGCCCTATAGATTAACAGCACTCTAACAGGAGTAATCTTAGTCCAAAATCATCAAACATATTTATACAAACTTATGTGAATATGTGATTATATCAAAAACTATATTTATACTTTTAGGCTCATTAATGTTGTCTAATGCCTATATTAAACGTTAAAGTAATTTAAACACATGATATTTCAATTTTCGGTTTATTGTATACATTGACCTATTTATATACACATACTTATATATAGTCACCGTTATATTATTGAGATTTTTTGGAGACATACTATTTTTAAATTTGTTTACTATTGCTGTTCTAATTATGTTGCATACATTTCATTTTATGAAAGTTATATCCAATATAACACTAAACTTATTACATATGTATTTATTTTATCCAAACATACATATTTAACTGAATTGAGTACACTGATGAATGACCGAAAGAACGATATTGTACTTAAGATATGTTTACCATGCTCTACCTTGTAATGGTAAATAACCCCCACATTGTTGCTGATGCCCATTAGAAATAAAATTATTTTGGTTTCTATAAGCCATAGCAAGACTATTAGACATTAGAGTATTATTACAGGGTTGTTGAAGCATTGCAACATTGGAGCCACCAACTGTGCCATAGCTTGCTAGTAGAGATGAGGATGTGTCAGGGGAATGTGAATTAGGTGCATCTCCTGTTATGAGGTTTAGGCCGCTATT
This sequence comes from Lordiphosa magnipectinata, assembly GCA_037044535.1. NCBI lineage: Eukaryota > Metazoa > Arthropoda > Insecta > Diptera > Drosophilidae > Lordiphosa > Lordiphosa magnipectinata. Next base: position 345,688 of record JBAMBO010001802.1, on the reverse strand, counting down.
TACATTGGATGATACCACTGTTGTTCCATTATTGGGGTTACCACTATTGCTGTTACTACTGTTGTTTGCGGACGTTGTTGAACTATTAGTATGTGGTTGGGGTTGTGTTGTGTTATTGTTTCCAGAGCATGGTTTTCCGTCTTTTACCAGAACTGGAACCGCCACTCGTCTTGGTGAACTTGCAGACTAGAAGCATAACAGAAAAGAAATGGTAATCAATATTAGTCACAATAAAATAAATTATTCATAGTTTGCTCCAATAGCAATGTAATTGTTTTAAATATTTTTATATTAATCAACGAGTGCAACTTCGCGAACCTGCAAAAGAACTTGACCCAACGAACTCAATTTTCTCACTCACTTTAATTTTTTCAAGTTTATTTTCAATTTTTTCTACGCCCCTTCAGCTCCCGCAATATGGAAAATACGTCTTGTTTCCCAAAGTTTTGTAAATAGATGGTTGAAAACTTCTACTATTTTAAGTAATCAGTACTGTTTATCGTTTTGCCGAAGAAATGATACAGATCGGTTAAACGAGTTAAAAAGAAAACAAACAGTCATGATGGGTAGCACTGGCTGCAACGGCGAAGCACACTTTATGGTTATTTTGCCACTTTATGTGGCTTCTAATTGATCAGATATATACAAGCTTTGGGGTAGTCGGGCTTGACCGACTTTTTTTCTTGTTTGGTTTACCCTTGATACCCTTGAAGAGAGTATATTAAAATTGTCCAGATGTTTGTAACGCATACAAGTAAGCATCTCCGACCACATATGTCTATATATTTCTTTATCAGCATAACGAGCTGAGTTTATATAGCCATGTCCGATTGTCCATCTGTCCGTTGGTCGGTTTCTATGCTGTCTCCATCGACAGTTTTGAAAATATAGTGAATTAACTTTTTTCCAACTCTTAAGGTACAAATACGCCGCACATTTGTTGGAACCGGCTGGATCAACAATCGGTCGAAAAACTATTTTTAGTGGGAAAAACATTTTTTTTTTAAATGCAAACGACCCCAAAACTTGTATATATAAGTTTTCTATGTTTTTTCATAAATCAATAAAGTTTTATAAAAATAGGACAACCATAAAGTATAGCTGCCATAAAAAAAAAAATTGTGTGAAAACAAGTCTTAGTATGAAATACTTTTTTGTTTTCAATGCTATAGCTAAATTTGATCAATTTCTGATGACTATATGGGGGCCATAGAAACGATCGGCCGAAAAGTAGTTCTAGTGAGAAGAACTTTTTACACTATTATTATATAATAGTTATTATATTATAATATTATATTGTATTATACAGGGTGGTCCATTTAAAAATTGGAATTTAATTTTGCTGTAAAAAAAAAAACAGTTCGATATTTTTCAAAGGTTGGACGTTTATTTGAAAGGTCGGTTCATGTCATTTATTTATGAAAAACAATTTCGGTCAAATGACCACCACGGCTGACTTTGCAGTAGCCCATTCGATCCATCCAATTTTTGAGAACATTTTCAATTGTTTCGGCACGTATGTCAGCAACAGCAACTTGAATCTCGTTCTTCAACTCATCAATTGTTTCAGGATTGTTTTGTTCAAAGAAAAATGTACCAATGATGCCTCGAGACCATAATCCGCACCAAACATTGACACGTGGTGGGTGCATTGGCTTCTCGACGACTGTATGCGGATTTTCTCTGCCCCAGGTGCGACATGTTTGTTTATTAACATAACCACGGAGGTGGAAATGTGCTTCATCCAAAAAGATGATTTTTCGGTAAAATTCACCATCTTCGGCCAAACGATCTTCCGCCCAATTTGCGAACTGTAGACGATTCGGATGGACTTTAGCTGCTGCACCAATTGAACTTTGTATGGCTTCATGGCAAGGTCTTTATGCAAAATTCGCTTCAAAGAAGTGCGCGAAAAGTCCAATTCTTGAGATCGATGGCGAGTTGACGTCGATGGTTGTTCACGCACATTTTCAGCAACCGCAGCAATGTTTTCGGTCGAGCTCCGTAAGATCAGCACGGGAGTCGAATTTTTTCCGGATAGCCATCCATGATGCCCTCAGTGGCCAATAAGTTCAGCGCTCTGCCAATCGCCACAACTTCCTGGGTACTTAATGCCCGATTCGATTTTATAAAACTGGGGTCTAACACTTACAACCGACAGGAACATGTAGCCTGCCTCCTATGTAACACTGGAGAACGAGATGACCTTGAGCATTTCCTAGGAAGATGCCCAATTTCAAAGGAGCATAGAATGCTATGTTTTACGAAACCCCTGCTAACAAGGACCGATATAATAAGTAGTCTGGATGGTAAGGAGGATAAGTACTGGGCAGACCTGGTGACCTTTATTAAGCTGGCTTTACAATATCGAGCAGCAATTCTAGTAATCTTCAATTAGTCTTAAATGCGTGCAAATGTGCTACTCCTATTAAATACTGATGATCTGATATCTGGGGAAGAACCGGGCAGAAAGGTGTAGTAATCGGTGTGATGTAAGGAGCCAGGCTCACAGCCAACAGACGGACTTTGGTTTATGTACATGTTGGTTAATTTCGTTACTCTTTTTTTTTTTTTTTAGTGTAACCTTTATTAATTTTATATTAATCGTAATTCCAAATTGTACTTTAATATATGCTCATGAAATACAGAGAACCATTATTATTATTATTATTATTAATTATTAATGGCTATTATTTTAAGATATTAAATACCTATACAGGGGTGCCACAGAAATCACTTTCGTTCGAAATTCGCTCGAATTTGACTTCGCCCTGCCACAGACCCTTTTTTCGAGGGATTTGAAAATCGCGCACCCTTGAGTCGCCGACTAAAATTTACTTTGAAAAAAAAATAAGCATTATTGATTCATAAAGGGATTCATTATTGATTTAATTGTGAATAATATACATCAAAAAAATTAAAAAGTTATCATTCTAAGTTAATTAAGTTAAAATTTTAATAAATCGCTAGTTAAATCATTACACTCAGAAAATTATTTTTCTATATTTTAGAAAATCGCCCTAGAATCGAAATCGCCTTAACATTTAAAAAAAATGTCTATTTTTAAGAAAAAATTTTCTGCATTTTTGAAAAGTTGTCCTAAAAATGAATTTTTTAGAAAAAACTTTCTAAAATTGAGAAAAAATAATTTTTTTCCAAATTTTAGGGTGAATTTGCTATATTACTTTTTCCAATTTTAAGGGTAGTTTCGCCTTTGATTTTAGAAAAAAATTGTTACAAATTTAGGGAATTTTGCCCTAAAATTCAGAAAATAAACCCTAATTTTAGGAAAGTTTTTCTAAAAGAATATAAAGAAAAAGAAAAAATGCTGCTGCGGTAACTGGGATCAGGCCTCGCCCAACTGCGTACTTTCTTAACTATGGTTTTGACGCTACGTCTTGCTTGAGGCTAATAGTCGAGTGGGCTAAGGCGTCCGTCCGTGTTTTCAGCATTTGTGAGAGGTCCCGAGTTCAAAATCGTCTCTCTCTTCCCCCCACAACACCCGCCCCCCCTCACCCAATTTCTATTTTTTAGAAAATTTTTCTTAAAAATAAGGCGAGTCGCCTTTGGCCCTTTTTTTAGGACGATTTTCTAAAAATTAGGGCGAAAATTGCACTTTGTAGGGCGGGTTGTTTCTTGAGTGTAGTTAAATCGCTACTTAAATCACAAGTTAAGTCGCTGGTTAAATTTGTCATTCTCTGTAGCTCACCAAATTTCGAAATTAATCAAATTTAGTCTTAAGGTGTATAAAATAGAGATTTTTGGGTTAAAGTACTGATAAAAAAATTAGATTGGTTAGCAATAATTTTTGCGTCGATCCTTTGCTTATTTATTGTGCAATTTGTAAATCGATCGCTGCCAATTTGAGTTCAACAAAGTGGTAATGCCGAAGCCAAAATAATGACGAGAAGCCAATCAAATGTTAGTAAATTTAATTATTCTTCCGAACTGCTTTTAATTTCAATGAATTATAAAGAAGAAAGCATCGAACAGACGTCCAGAGCGAATTTTCTTGGCTTTTAAGGAGGAGCATAAGGACTTCGCCCCAATTTCACAATGGGAAGTTGCGGCAACAGCCTGGAACAAACTGACTGAAGTTTCAGCAGCAGCCTGGAACAAACTGACTTTAAGTCTGGCCAACCTTTCCTCCGATTGCTTGAATTGAAGGGTCCAAGGATATTTTACACAGGATTATTACCCATAGAATTTTGCCTACGTATATTCTGTTTTAGTTAGAGGGTCCGATACGGATCCAAGACTACTGCACTCTATCATATCCTTACGGATGTGCTTCTGCCCTAAATCGTAGATTGCCATCTGTAGTGCGAGAGGCATTTATTTTATGAAAGCAACTCTTTTGCTTACATATTCGTTTGCCGTTCTAGTGTAACCTTACTGCAGCTAGAGTTGCAAGGTATTATTTTTATTTTGCGGGCGTCAAAGTTGAATTTTTTGTATGCAACATAAAAAACATTTAACTCAGTTGAAGAAAATTAAGTTTGCATTGTTTAAAAAAGAACTAACCTTACATTTCAAAATATGAATAAAATCGAATGAAAAGTCTTGCTTTAATTTGCACTTGCGAGGTGTATACCCCACGCAGTGAAGGGTTTTTGAACAAGCTTAAAAATTAAATCGCTCGAAGTTTGACAATTCGTTAGCAACCAAATCGCTACTGAATTTTGTGGCACCCCTGATAGATGAAAATACCCAAGAAACGAATTCCCCCCTCTCCTATAGTTTTCGAGATAGTCAGGAAAACACATGAAATCTTAATAAATCATAATTAGACATCGGATTTAAGCATTTAAGCATTCCTTTGCTTAAGCTTTTTTATCTATCGCTAGAATCTTTTGACTCCGAATCTTTGGAGAGAATCTTATATTATTCCACTTCATAAAAAGGGTAGGAATTCTGATATATCCAGTTCTATAACTGGATACACCTCTATATGCTTCTATGCTTAATGTGCTATTTTAATATATTTTTATTATTAAATGAAATTAATTGTTATCATTATGACTTTTGACAATCTGCAGTATAAGCGCGTTATGAACGTTGGTAGCTGCCTCTTCCGACATTTTCCTTAAAATTGTGTCGGGCACAATCAATGGCATTAAATGCAGTTCGATGTAGTCCCAAGCAGCGGCACTTAACGAACACCTCGCACTTGGCTGCCTCGGCAAAGATTTCGTTCATCTCGATTGGAAAGTAATGGAAGTGATTTATAAAGTTGAAGTATGGTTCGCCCATTTCTTACTTTAATATAATTGGCATTGATTGGCACATACTCGATGCCCGATCCGCTTTTGCTCGGTCACCTTCAGAGGGTCAATTCTGGCTGCACTATACGCTGTACTACCGTTTGATAGGAGGCCAGCACTCCGCTGTCCACTGAACTGGGAGCGGGCATTTGGTTTGTGGCCGTTTTACTGTCTCGATCATTGAGCATCGGCGGCTGTTCAATGATTTTCCTTTTGGTCTGGTAGCTGTGATCGAAGACATAGTTGAGGCGAATCAAATCGATCTGATTGAGGGGACTGGAGTTTGGAGTGTCTGAATGCTGGCCAAATAGATTTTAAGCTCATTCCTTGTGATTTGTGGTGACAGGAGACGCCACATGATGTTGCAGACCGTGCTCCGGTCCGCCGGTGATCTCTGGCTGGTTTCCGAGTGTTTCTTATCCGCCAATTTCCGCACCTAGCTCCTCACTTTCATGGCGTTTATTAAATTCAGCTTGCCCGCCATAGAAAGTGCCATTAGGCGACGCTTTCTGCAGGAATCTTTTTTAGCTGCGCTCTTATTCAATTTGGCCATTCAATTTCGCCGCACAAATTAGAATAAAAACCTATTTTGTTCATGTCACGGCAAACAAGAGTCGTTAACAGCACTTAAAGCACTTAACAGCGCTTGAACAAAACGTATTGGCAAACATAAGCATTTTTTCGCGATTGGTAAAAACCGAATTTGAAGCGGCCACACACAAAAATTCCTTAGAAGTTTTCTTTATATAGAGTTTTTCATTTCGCGGCCGTTTTCGTACCCATGGACAGCGCCCTTAAATGCTAGATTTATTTCGGGGGCCTCGGGAACCATTGTGTTGTTCAGACCAGAGGTCCGGCAAACGAGTAATGCGAATACATTTGCTCAAAATTCACTTTTTTGGCATCTCAAGTGCCCATATAAAATTGTATGGCGGAAAATGTACATTTTGCCCAAAATGTGAAAATGCAAAATGCAGTTGTAGTGAGGACAGCACATAAGTGACGTGTATGACGTTTCCTGATTTGAAATTATGTTATACTTGAAGGCTAAATGTTAAAATTGGCCCTTCACATATTGCAAAGTTTTTCAATGTAGACACCGAAATTTGGTCAAAAATTTTATGTATGTAGTCTGTGTTTACGGAAACCGCTAGTAAAATCTGGATTTTAATAATTATTCTCTTTGCTCTTTTTGTTGCCATAATGTGGCAATTCGCGTTTCTTCTTGCGCCAGAGCCTTTCTATGTTTTGTGGGGAAGTGAGTTTGGGAAATAAAATCGCACTGGACTTTTGATAATTCTTTTTGGTTCTTCCATAATTTTATGAATCAACCTTTTTCACTGTCTGCATTTTAAACATTTTTTAGCCGGTAAAAGGCATTTGTGCTCAAACTTAATTTTTAAAATTTCGATTTATCCTCGATTTTCGATCTAAATCGTTTATTTATTTATTAGAGTAGGGTGTTTACTAAAAATTTTCCAAACATTTTTTTTAAGCCCCGCCCCTGAAAAATCCCGCGTACGCCACTGATGCCAAGTGTAAATATACACTAATAAATATAAATCCTTGAGTGCCAAAAATTCAACACATTAGTTTTTTCGCTATATCTTGGAAACAAGAGATGATTTTTTATACTCTGTACCGAAGGTACCCTATAAAGTACATATATTCTTGATCAGCATCAACAGCCGAGTCGATGAAGAGAAATTATTCGGACATTTCTATTTGTCAAAGTTGTCGAAAAAGATTGGCAGCTTCCACCATTTGGGTGACCCCGACGTGATCGAAGTGGTTAATAATATTGTGCATAAACAATTACCAATATTAATGGAAAATAGATATTTTAAGTTCGAGGACCAACTGTATACAGAATTGAAAGGAATGCCAATGGGTTCCCTAGTATCCCCGGTAATAGCAGACATTGTGATGGAAGAGCTTCTGGACCACACAATGAAGAAACTTAGGCACCCACCAAGACTGCTAACTAAATATGTGGACGATGTGTTTGCCATAATTAAGGAAACCGAGGTTCATGAGACATTAGAAGCACTAAACTCATTCCATAGAAATTTAAAATTCACCACCGAGACAGAAATATATGGAAAACTGCCATATTTAGATTCCACTATCAACAGATATGGAAACAAACTTAAAATAAAATGGTACAAGAAACCCACAGCATCAGGACAAATAATAAACTTCTACTCCAAACACCCAAAAAATATGATAGTAAATACAGCTGCTAGCTGTATTCAAAGGATGCTGAGCACAATCGACGAGATTTACCATAAGGACATCATTTCCGAAATTAAGCTAATACTGACGAATAATGACTTCCCCATGACGATTATAAAATCATTAATTGGTAGAAACAAGACTTAAAACCAAAAGATGACAAACGACCAAAATCATATAGCTGCCTCACGTACGTTCCGAAACTCTCAGAGCGCTTCGCAAAATCGGAATGTTTCAACAGACACAACATACAAATAGCCCACAAACACAATGAAAAATTTTTACAACAAGACGAAATCCAAAATAGAAAAAGCCGACAAAAGCAATGTTTTATATAAAATACCATGCAATGGAGATTTGGAGAACAGGTGCAATAAACTTTACATTGGAACAACAAAGTCTAAACTCAAAACAATGATTTCACAACATAAATCGGCTTACAAGCTCCGACACCAAGCGACAAATCAAACGAGAGCGTAAGTTAAAGTCGGCTCTAACCGACTTCGATATACCCGTTACTCATGGAAACAAATGTTTATTAGCCTTCCTGTATGCCTGAGGTCAATTACTAAATCCAACATAAATGACTCCAAATTCATCACGATAAACAGATCAGACAACAAAACTTTTGAAAACGTCGGTCAAGCCCGACTATTACATACTCTGCACCCTTAATGTCGCAGCTCGAATTTGATCACGAGTCAAACGGCCAGTTAACACACAACGCACAACGCAGTGCGCTCTCTGAGTCTCTCTCTCTCTCTCTCTCTCTCTCTCTCTCTCTCTTACTAAGATTGCTGCTGAACGCAGTGCTTAGGTTATGGGTGGGGTGGGTGGTTGGTGTTAACTGACCGTTTTTTGCTCATAACTTGAGTATCGTTCATCCGATCTTCATCATTCCTTCAGCAAATCGATTAATAATTTTGAGTACTAGATATCTCTAGAAAGTACGAACCATCTATCATCAAGACTGTAGGAGATATGACGTTTTTTCCAAATTGCGGGGGCGTGAGGGGGCGTGGCAAAAATTGAAAATAAACTTGATCTGCGTGCAGACAATAGGAGTCTACATTTCAAATTTGGTTGCTCTAGCTCTTCTAGTCTCTGAGATCTAGGTGTTCATACAGACAGACGGACGGACGGACGGACGGACGGACGGACAGACGGACAGACGGACAGACGGACATGGCTATATCGAATCGGCTGTTGATGCTGATCAAGAATATATATACTTTATATGGTCGGAAATGATTCCTTCTGCCTGTTACATACATTTGCACGACTTTAGTATACCCTTTTACTCTACGAGTAACGGGTATAAAAACAGCACTAGCAACCCACTGTATGGAGAGCGGACATTGAAGGAACAACAATTTTACAACAAGAGAGCAATTACAGGAAGCGCTTTACTCTTGAAATGCTACATATAATTGACACGCCAACAGATAACAGACTAAACTGCAAAACTGACACTGAAAACTGCACCCACATATACAGACATCTGCTCAATAGGCAATTATTTAGTACTGAACTCCACGTCAAGCGATACAGACGTGTTATAAATTGTATGTAAGAAATGTTTTTCGAAGTAATGAGATAATTGGAAAATTGTTTTTGTAGTGTCCCCCTAGTGTCGGAAAAAAACCAAAAACACTGAGTTATTCTTCTCGACCTATAGTCCAGTCAAATTGGACAAAAAAAGGGGTCAACCTCGGAATTTGAGATAATAAGCTGGAAACTTTTGTACAACTTTGTTTTGGCGTTCTATACGTTGTGCCAAAAGTCACATAAAATCTCATGTGCTCGTCGTTAGTTATTCAAGGTCAAAGGTCACAAAAATCAAGGAGATTTTAATTAACCAAGTAGGTAAGTATTGTTAAATAAATATATTAGATATATGCAAAATGAAATTAAATATAATATAATGAATAATACTAATTATTTATTATTTATGATATTTAAATGATTTAATAATTTTATACCTGGTATTATTCACTGAGATTCACGGTTGACCTTGCATTACTGGGATTATGGCTGACTACTGCGGGCTCTCTGCCCTCTATCTCAAATATGGTTCGGCATATGAAAACAAAGTGTAGACAAAACTTGTCGCAAATTTGCTGCTCTACAATTTTTGGTAAAGGTGTTTACACCATTGGAGCTATAGAAACGGAGATAATCGCTGAAAACAGATTTCTGTGACCTTTGACCTTGAATAACAAACGAAGCGCACACGAGATTTTATGTGACTTTTGGCACAACGTTTAGACCGCCAAAACAAAGGTGTTCAGAAGTGAGGTGAAACCCTAATTTGACTGGACTAATAGTGCCATCTAATATCTACACTTTAATTACCAATAATTATTAAATAAACTTTTAAATTGTCTGCTATCTGCATATGAACATTTCCACCAAAAGGTCCACCAAGACCAAAAAATTAAAAGTGCTTAAAAACACTCTGTTTTATCAAATTTTCAAAGCGAAACAATTAAATTGAAGTAATGTAAGCCAATTTTACATTTAATCATAACCCACTTCGAAATATTCGGTTTCATGGCTGCGCTAGCGCGAATTTTCTAATTTGGACATAAATATTGCACATTTTTTTGATAAAAGTGCCTATAGATTGCACTTACTTTTACTATCTAAAATCTTTCTTACAAAGGGTTATAAAAGAGTGCAAAAGAAACCATGAGAAACTATGTGATTGCAATTAATCGTTAGTTTTTGCTTCGCATTATACCGAAACCACATAAATAAAATGACGGAAAAAAGTGTCGCGTTCGCAATGTCACGTATCGAATCATATTTTATTTTAAAATACAAAAATAAACAACATTTTTCGATCAAATAAATTCTAATATACAGATAAATTATTCAACAACATTTTAAGACTAGTCGCACTAAATGGTTTTGGCAGATCTCGCTGAGTTTTGCTTTTATATTGATGGACAAAAACTTCACTTCCGTTTTTTGTCGCGTGCGAATCGCTTTTTGATTGGCTTTATCTGGAAACCATCACTAGGTGTGCTCTACTTTTTTCTCACTAAATAAAGTGCTTCGAAAGTGCTATAAGTTAAAGTAACAAAAGAAAACAAAATTATTTTAATTTGACTTCTATTCCACTTTAAATGCGTACGACTGTCGCGTTCGACACCTTGGAAATACCCATATGCAAACAATTACGGTTTCAAATCTGATATGTAATTTGGTTTATTTTCCATCTTAGTGCTACAAGTAATTAATTACTTATTTTTATAACACTAATCACAACGATTCACAATTTCTTAACAATTAGTTTAGTTACTAACAATGGGTTTGCAAACAAAGAAATTATAATCAGTTCGGTTACATATGATCACGACTGAAACAGAAACATTAAGTTATTCATATACGTTTATATTAAGTTAAGTACTATTAATTTAATTTAATATAGTTTAGTTTAAGTATGAGTACAATTGATTTAATTTTAAGTTCTTTAAATGCTTGAATTTTGTTATTGTTGTTGTAAGTGGCTTGTGAGTTTTTCCCTTAATGTCTGTGCGTTCCTAATAGTCTTAAGATCGTGTGTAAGATAATTTCAAAGTCGAATAGCACGCGGAAAGAATTGTCGATCAGAAGTGGAAAGCTTATATTTCGAGCTAGTTATGTGTTTGGTCCTTAGCGATGAAGCAAACCTTAACTTATCAAATAGATATGAGGGATGTTCAGAGTTAATAATTTTGTGCAGAAATATTAAGACCCGTAGATATATCCAGGAGTCAAGGTTGATGTTATATATCTGTTTAAGCTTGGTACGGAGATACTTGCGAAATGTGTGCGAAATCTCTGCACATTATTTCACCGATATCAACTGCGAAATAAGACGCTCATCTCTAGTTGTTTTGTGTACAAATTTAACTTGGTGGGAGTATTTAAATTAATTAACAGCGAATAGTTATGGTGGCCTCCAATGATGCAATAGCTAATTCAATAGCTTTCTGTGATTTTTAAGAAGCGGTAGTGAAGGCACTTAGGGTTCGACAGAGTTTGGTTAATCCTTTTAGTCCATCGTGACCTTTATTTTTAATATGCAAATGGTTCTCATTGGACACGACTAGTAAATTTACTGTTTGGGCCATAGCATATCGTTTTCATTTACTTATAATGCAACGGCATAGATTAGGAGATGTCGTCTACAAGTTGCGGTGACAAAGAAGTCCCAATTCCGACCATTGCAAAGTCATCGTTCGATATACAGAATCGCCGTCATCCACAAATGAATCACTTAGAGCTAGGCCATAGTTCCTCATTATCGGCCATCTCGTACAATGAGCTATGGGAATAAAGAATAACGGCCAAGTCTGGCAAGAAAGACATATGTGGAGCTGAGCCCCACTCCACATCGCTGCCTCCTTGAGTAGCGATGGGTACGCCACCATCGCTTCCACTCTTGGCTTGCTTAGCACGCCGGCAGCGTAAGCTTTTCTTTAGAGAAGCCCAAGCCGCGTTGCGATGGTCTCCTATAAAAAAAACAAACAATTGTAAATTACTTCTATCCTTTTCCTTCCTTTCCAAGGGCTGCACCTTTACTTTGCCAGATGATTTTTGTCAAGCCGTTATCATGATGCTGCACAGCACAATTTTTTCTTTTATTGCATCAATTAAGGTCACCTTCTCCTCCAATGAAAAGTTGCCATTTATTACTCATTTTTAAACACCGCGACACACACTTGTATATATTTGTGGGCAGACTGTCACACACTTGTGTTTCGCTCTAACGAAAAATATGATTTACATATATTTTACACCTTCGAAATAATCACTCATCGCGTGACTATCGGGTGACTATCGCGTGACATGTTGACGTCGGTTGGCAGCGCTGTGATATCGATATGACTATTTCGCGAGTGAACTCCCGACCAACTCGCGAAATGGCAACCTGCGAAATCCGTGCGAAATCATTTTTTTTATATGGAGTTTTCGATTTCGCGGGTATTTCGGAGGTATCTCCGGATCAAGCTTTAGCAAAAGTTGATATGTGATCGGTCCTTTTTTTATTAAATATATATCTGGCTATATCATTAAATGCAACATTTAATTTTTGTTTGTAGCTTTAGTTGCAGTTGCCAAAAACCTCTATGCCATAAAACAGCTTAGGTAGAAGGTAAGCTTTAGCGATAATGGAGAAGAAAGTTCACACACACATAAAAACTGCGAACTTGTGCTTATGTGAACAAATCTGTTATATTTTCATCTTTGCTTTCGTCTCTGCTTTGGCCAGCAGATTAGAAAGTCTCGAAATCGAACGGTCATTCGCATTGCTTCAATTCTAACGGTGAACGCGTGTTCGTTTGTTGGTGAAACTGCAGTCAAAAATACAGTGAATCAATAAAGTTTTGGCACACCTTCATTTTCAAAGTTTGTTCCCAAATATCATTGTTAATATTTAACTTAACGAAATTATAAAGATGCAATATTCATTGTTCAACCTTTGATTTCATTTTTCAAAAAAAAATATTTAATTTTCTTTAAAGTTTAGTTGCAAATTGATAATAACTAAAAAAAAGCACCTTTTTTATGTCAAAAAAGTTTTGGCACACCTGTTCTGTATTTGTCTTGTCTTTGGTAACTTAACGGTATAAAACACTACATAAATACCGGAAATATAGAGCAAGAGACGAGATCAGGAACTCCGAAAAAACTTTCATTGAGTCAAGAGCGGGCTATAGATGCTGCAGTGTAGCAAAACCCAAAAATTTCGGCTGTGAAATTGTGCACTTGAATTCAGGCACCCCTTGAAGCATCCCGCTCTGTAGAGCGGGGTATCATGGACGAGTACCGTGAAACATTCATTTCAATGGTTAATAAGAAAAAGTGCTTACAGTTCGCCAAACTTCATGTTAATAAGCCGGCATCATTTTGAAATAGCCTAAATTTTAGTAACGAATAAAAGTTTAACCTATTCGGTTCAGATGGATCACAAAAAATTGGCAAAACCCTAACAAAGAGCTGCAATTAAATAATGTCATTAAAACAGTTAAGCACGGCGGAGGAAATGTTATGGTATGGGGATGCTTAGCTGCCTCTGGAGTTGAAAATTTTGATTTTTGTATACGTGAAAATGTAGAATATATATTATATGAACCTTTTAAGTGAAATCTTGGTACCCAGTTTTAAAAAATTAGGCTTAAATAGACAGCAGTGGGTGTTTCAACAAAATAACGACCCTAAACATTCGTCATATCTGAATCAAGAATTGCTAATCTATCATTGCAAGCTAATAAAAACGCCTCCACAGTCACCAGACATGAATCTCCTTGAACATACTTGTCACCTACAGGAAAGGAAAATTCGGAAACATCACACAACATCAAAGGATTCATTAAAGCAACCTCTACTGACAGAATGAGCAAATATTACCCCAGCTGAGATTGCCAACTTAGTAGAAAGTATGCGTAGGCGCTTAGAAGCTGTTATTAAGGCTAAGCGAGGCTTAACCAAGTGTTAAGAACTCAAAAATCCGACATAAACCATTGAAATTTAAATGTGTGCCAAAACTATTTATACCCGTTACTCGTAGAGTAAAAGGATATACTAAAGTCGTGCAAATGTATGTAACAGGCAGAAGGAATCATTTCCGACCATATAAAGTATATATATTCTTGATCAGCATCAACAGCCGAGTCGATATAGCCATGTCCGTCTGTCCGTCCGTCCGTCTGTCCGTCTGTCTGTATGAACACCTAGATCTCAGAGACTAGAAGAGCTAGAGCAACCAATTTTGAAATGTAGACTCCTATTGTCTGCACGCAGATCAAGTTTATTTCAAATTTTTGCCACGCCCACCCACGCCCCCACAATAAAAAATGTTGAATAACTCCCACAATTTTTGAGATATCGATCTCAAATTTAAAACATACATTTACATCAACAAGCCCTGAAATTTTCATCAAGATCGGATGATAAATAGCCGAGTTAAAAAAATGTTGCATACTTTTCGGCTGACCCACCTCAGGCACTCAGGAAGGCTATTAAATTATTCTTCAAAAGCGATTTAATAACAAGTGTCTTATTCGACAGGCACACATCAGGGAGATATTTGGGCTGGGCAAGGCAGATGCGTCTATGGGCAATCAGCGAGAGCTGACGGACCAGGTAACTTCGCAACTCCGTGCATTAGAATCGCTTGCTACCAAGGAAGAAGTTGAAATCCATACTTCGTCCTAATGAAAGTGACAAAACAATCAACTTAAGCAACAACATGAGTGTCAACAATATTGGAGATGAGTCACGAAGACTCTCAGTGGACAAACGCAACGCGTTCTTTTCATTTAAATCATCGTCTTTACACGATATCGATCAGAGGGCAAGATCTTGCTCTCCCGCTCTCCCTTCACAAGAGTTCGGCAAAATGCCGTGGAGCTCACAATGGCCATCTCCATTGGATGACCAAGGAGCCACGTCTTTGTACCATCCGTCTCAGTACCAACAAGTTCTATACTGTCTATAACAACAACTCTAACCCCACTAAAGCAAATTGTCTCTGTTGCTACCGCCCACGTAGCAACTGCAACAACTACAACTGCACTCTTGGCATCTACCGGTACGTCGACCCCACCGACTCACCCAAATCTCGACTCCAAACCAACAACAAGTTCTACTGCAGGAAATTTGACAATTTGCACTACAAAGCACCGTAAGCACTTCTTGTAACCGACAACTCAATCAAAGCGGCATTGATAGGTTTGTCCAATTCAATAAGCGCAAGCTAAGCTCCCAACAGGCAAAGAAGGTAACATTGCAAAAATACATAAAAATGGTGAAAATAATGCCACTGAACAAGCATCAAATGATGTTTGTCCAAAGGGCAAAATCCGAGAAACAAAACTGAAAAATATAAACAAGAGAATTACCAAACAGTTGTATACTTACTGACCCAAATTAAAATGATATTTTTCCACATATCAGCTTAAAAGCAGCATGGGACTCCAAGTTGTAATAAAAGGAATCGAATCCACAGTTCCAACAACAGACATTGCATCAGCACTTCTTGAAAAAGGCTTCGAAGCTAAATCAGTCATCAATATCATCAACAAGGCAAAATTCCGCCACCAATGTTTAAAGTGGAATAAGAACCAAACAGGCAGCCGATAAAAAATAGCTCTATTCACCCCATCTATGATCTCAAGTATCTTCTTCAGAGACGATTCACAGTCGAAGAGCCGCACAAGAGGAATAGCCCTGTACAATGTTTAAGCTGCCAAGAATACGGCCATACCAAATCGTACTGCAGGCTCCCTCTAGTGTGTGTAATATGAGGAGACCTACACCCTACTACCATCAATCCCGCAACCATGGAGATAAGACGCAGCTTCAAGCCACACAAAACCCATTACTGGAACTCCAGCAAACAAACAGCGGAATCGAAGCTATGTCATTTATGCGACATACTATACAGGATCTAAAAAAAAATCAAACTGAGTTCATCAGAATGCTAAACTCACTAAGTATCTCCGGGAAGGCCTACATACTAGAGTTATGCCGATTTTTTTGAACTAGTTTATTTGAACTAGTCTTTAAAATGAACTAATGAACTAGGTCTAGGTGTTTGAACTATAGTTCATATTTAAACTTTGTATGCCTCAGTTTTTGAACTATAGTTAGTTTTTTGAACAATAGTTCATTATTTGAACTATAGTTCATTTTCCTAACCTTTAAAATATTAACAAAAAATATATGCAAAATGTATAAAAATTAAGAAATTTCCAATAATTCTCATTTGAGTTTAGATTATTATAAAGATATAGATGGCAAGTATAGACGGTTGAATATAAGTTGTAGACCGAACGATCAAAAATTCGCGAAAGTTTAACATTTGTCATAAAAGCTTTTAATGCTCAAAAAACCGCGAAATTTGCCAAATTTTAATTTGAGTGTTTAAAATGTGCAGGCTTTGGCAAATGAAAGGTTGTACATTGAATGGTCTAAATTAAAAGAGATGTAAAACAAAACCGGCGTGTAAAAAGGAGGAGTAGATCAAATGATCAAGAAAATCGCGAAACTTGCACATTTTTGAAAGGACCTAAGATAATTATGAAGGTTGATAGATGGCAATTGTAGACGCGTATATAAGAGGTGTAGACCAAAAACCGCGACTTTGCCAAATTTTCATTTGAGTATTTACGAAAGCGCATGCGTTGGTAACTAAGAGGCATAGATTGAACAATCCAAAATTTTGCAAATTTTATGTATGACCTAAGATAATTATGAGGATTTGAAGGATGGCAATGTAGATGGGTAAATGGGAGGTGAAACGGTTAAAGGAATCGCGAAATTTGCAAATATTTCATAAAACCAAAAACTATAATGAAGACTTAATAGATTGCAATAGTAGACGAGTAAATACACTGTGCAACACTTTGAAGTTGATCGAGTCGAGACCAAAAAATTCTGATAGGGTATAATGGTAGAACAAAAACCTTCGCTATGTTTGGTTTGGAAGCTAAAAAGTTCAAAGCGCACTTAAAAGAAAACGGCAGTTAATCCAATCAAGCCCAGTCAGGGTTTTTATGCTTCCTTCACAACCTTTCACAATTTTTATACCTGTTACTCGTAGAGTAAAAGGGTATATTAAAGTCGTGCAAATGTATGTAACAGGCAGAAGGAATCATTTCCGACCATATAAAGTATATATATTCTTGATCAGCATCAACAGCCGATTCGATATAGCCATGTCCGTCTGTCCGTCCGTCCGTCTGTCCGTCTGTCCGTCTGTCTGTATGAACACCTAGATCTCAGAGACTAGAAGAGCTGGAGCAACCAATTTTGAAATGTAGACTCCTATTGTCTGCACGCAGATCAAGTTTATTTCAATGTTGAATAACTCCCACAATTTTTGAGATATCGATCTCAAATTTAAAACGTACATTTATATTCGCAACATCTATAAGCCCAGAAGTTTTTATCAAGATCGGATGATAAATAGCCGAGTTAAAAAATGTTGCATAATTTTCGGCTGTACCACCTCTGGCACACAGGAAGGCTATTAAACATTTCTTTCCATGAGTAACGGGTATATCGAAGTCGGTTAGAGCCGACTTTAACTTACGCTCTCGTTTGAGTTCAATAATGTGTCACAGTGATAAAGGAAGTGGGCTGACGGAAATCCTCCAACTGAACCCTCCCCGAGGGTGTCGGCTGGGCAATGGACACTGTATGTACCTCGGCTTAAAGTGAGCTATACCTAGTGTCACTTGCGCGTCTTACACCCAGGAAATGCAGTGTCTAGCTAAGGCGATGGCCAGCACTATCCAGCCTCAGTTGGGTAGAGTTGAGCCGGAGCCATGGTTGAGAGGTGCCTGGCAGCAGGCATAACATGCTATGGGGTGGTTTCCAAGAACATAAAGTAACCAATATGGGTCCATAAACATGTACAAACTGCAAGACCAAACTCGGGCTGGGATATCAGCCGCAACGTAGGAGGAAGGCGTCACTGCTACCACCGGCGGGCACGGTGAGGAGAAATCCTCTCTTCGTGTCGCCAGCGGTCATACCTCTGTTGCGGTCGGAGCAGGCCAAGACAGTTATACAGCTACTGCCAATACGACAAATACGACAACTACTACAGCCAAAGTGTGGCGTGGTACCGCAGGCCAGGCTCAATAAACTCTGAGGCCGAGGAAAAGCTGCTGCTTTCCCCAGTCCAGGCGGGTTCTAGCAAACTGACGTAAAGTAAGGCCCAAAAAAACTAGGGAGGGCATGCGAGCGAAGGCCCAGTATAAAGCGGCGCTCAAGATCAAAGCGCTGCTCGATGGCAGAGGTAAGCTCTTCCCAAAAGAGAACAACAAGCTAGCATGGGCCGAGCAAAAGATCAAGCAGGGTCGCAAGCACTTTGCGGAGAGACCGGCGATGAAAGCCACCTCCACCGCATACGTTAACAGGGTGGTGGAGAGTGTGGTAATGAAGCGGCAGCGCTCATCCGAGCCAGCGAGTTGGAGGCCCGTCATCAAACTGCCATGCCCAAGACCGCGGAGCCATGCTTTACCAAGCTCCATCCCAAGCACACAGAAACCGCCAATGGAGTCAGTCAGCGAAGTGGCAAAACGGCATCTCACAGTAGCCCTAGTTGACATAAGCGACCCTTTCGGAAAAATGACGCCAGAACAGTGGAGGCAAGTGGAGGGGAAACTTTTTAAGATGATGGATGACCCAGAAGCGCAGCCAGTAACGTTTGACAGAGTAGGCTGGCTGTTTGGAGCCAAAATCTTCAAATGCAAGGACGACCTCACCCTCAAGTGGGTCACACGCGTCGTTGCAGACATGGGAAGCCCATGGGAAGGTGCCAAGCTGGAAATAGTTGACATGAAATATGATCCTCCAGATCCACAAGGAGGCAGATGATTTGCTGTACCCAAGATTCGGGAAGATAGAGACGAAAACGAGCACACGTTGGAGGACGGGGAGGTCGAGAAAGACCTTGGCATCAACGCGATGTTCGAAAAAGCCAGCAGCCTCGACATTACGGAGGCAGTGCAGTCTGCTGAGGGCGAAAGGGATGGCGTATCAGCCATAGTAGTTGACCCATCCAGCCTGGAGAACGATTAGGATGATGACTCATCCATGGTAGTTGATCCATCCGGGCCGGGGGGACGCCGACAACGATCATTCAGTTGAAGGTCCCCCAGGTCAACTTGCATAAAAGCAAGCTTACGTCGACGGAGCTCCTGCTTACCCTTGAGGAAGGGCCCGCCGATGTGGCCTTAGTTCAGGAACCTTGGATTGCGGCAGGGAACAAGGTCTCAGGGCTAAGGTCACACAACTACAATACTTTCCATCCCACCGCGGTGAATAAGGCAAGGACAGCCATTCTGGTAAGAAAAGTCATCTGTGCTTACCTTATGTCAAATTACACCATGGACAACCTCACAGTTGTGGCCCTGGAAGGCCACGATAATGAGCCAATAATAATGGCGTGCTGCTACATGGCACACGAGCGAGAGTCACCACCGGCCCAGCTCGTACGTCTAACGGCCGAGGCGAGTAGGAAAAACCAGCCACTTGTCATCGGAACGGACGCCAACGCACACCACACCGTGTGGGGCAGCCCAGACATAAACGACAGAGGTGAGTCTCTCCTAAGCTTTATTCTACAAACTAACATAAAAGTAGAAAACGTTGGAGATGTGCCCATATATGTGGGACCAACATCGGCCAACGTCCTAGACCTAACTGTGACCTTAGGGAATAGTACTCAGTCATCAGAATGGAGAGTCCTCGAAAGACTCTCTTTCTCAGTCAACAAGTACATCCTTTATAAGATTGAGTTCAACCACAACCAAACCAGAAAAGCCTACAGGAAGCCCCGGAACACCAACTGGGTGAAGTACCTTAAAACGGTAGAATCAAAACTACCTACGCCAGCGAACATCTGCTCGGTAGGCGACATTGAGATGTCCGTGAAGACGTTCACGTCCAATTTAACCGAAGCATATAAATCCTCCTAGCAAACGGAGAACCAGACCCCCTGTTGGACCCCAGCGCTGAAAGAGCAGAGGAAGGACGCGCAAGAATGCTTCAAACTCGCCAAAGAAGCGGATAAGCAGATAATTTGGGAGGAATACAAGATAGGACTTCGCTTCTTCAAAAAAGAAGTACGAAAGGCTAAGCAAAACGCATGGAGAACCTTCTGCTCCAGCATAGAGAAGGTCTCTAAAACAGCTAGACTCCGGAAACTGCTGTCAAAGCAGCCACCCATGCAGAGTCAGCTAAAAACGAACGACGGCTACTGGACGGAATGCAGCTGGGAAGCGACATGCGCTCTTCTTGATGCGCATTTCCCAGGCTGTGCTGTAGTTACTGAGTCAGATACGCCTCATGACCTACACACACAACATATCAACATACCAGACAATATCATTACTCCTGAGAAAATCCGTTGGACTGGATGGAATATTCCCAGCCATGCTAAAGACGAGCAAATTCGCAATCGTCCCATGGCTGCAATCCATTTTTGAAGCATGCTTGAGATGGAGCTGTGTACCTGTGGCCTGGGAAAATGCAGATCTCCACATAAGAGAAGGCTTGAACCTGACCTTGGAGAATAATCAGCACGCCTACACGAAAAGGAAATCGGTGAAAACGGCGCTACACTCCCTAGTAGCCACCATCGAGAAGGCACTGTACCATCAGGAATTTGCCCTGGGAGCATTCCTAGATATATCTGGTGCATTTAACAACGTCACCACAGAAGCGATAATGCGAAGCCTAAGGGCACTAGCAATACACAAGGCATTGAACTCCTGGATATAGAACCTGCTGAGCAGCAGAAGAGTACAAGCCGAGTGGGGTACCACAGCCATGACGAAAGAGGCACATGACGGAACGCCTCAGGGCGGAGTCATGTCTCCTCTTCTATGTAACCTTGAGGTCAACGAACCATTACTGAAATTCCGCAGGAAAGCACCCAAGATAACCGCATATGCCGACGACATAAGCATAATTAGCATGGGGAAATGTCCATCGACTCTCAGCTCTATCAGTAATACGACCAATTCTACTACATGGCATTTTGGTATGGTGGCAAGCCACGGAGAAGTCCACATGCTCATGGAAAAGGCCCAGCGGCAGTCATTAATCTGCAATACGGGGCGCTGAGGTCCACTCCAACAAAAGCACTCGAACACATCCTAGGAGTCAACCGCCTGGACATCCAAGCACGCCTCCTTGCGCAAAAGACGGCCCAACGTCTTTGTGCGGAAGGCACCATGGCGCTACAAAGCTATGGACACAGCATGGTTGGTAGAGTGATCAACCCCACCTAGCATTTGGAAGATCATTTTAGCAAGCCTCAACTTGTTGAGTCTTTTTCGAGAACTTTTGATAATTGAAAAGAGATTTATTTGCGTTGTTGTGCGATCTAATGAAGGCTCGAAAATGAGTCATGCATATGCTTAAAATGTGATTTGTTAAAAAATGAAAAATACTCGCAAAAGATGGAAAATATGACTCGAAAATGAGTCGAAACTGATCAGTTAAACGGGTTATTAGCGACTCTTCAAGGGTACCATTTTTTCCCGACCAAAGTATCATTTATGATCAGAAAATGAGCGCAATTATGCCTATTTTAATCAGACGGAGGGCTCGAAAAAGACTCGAATGTGATCAAAAATTTCATAAAATGCTGGCTGGGACAGTAGCACGGACTACCAAAACCAACTTCCCAGGCGCATCAGCACTACTGGGACCAGAAGACTGGCGTACAAGACTGGCCCAGGAAGCAATGCACCTATTAACAGACGGCTCAAAGATGGTTTCAGGAGTCGGAGCCGCCGTATACAGCGCTGAGCCGGAATTGAGGCTCTCCTATAAACTGCCAGACCACTGCACCATATTCCAGGCGGAAGTTTTTGCAATAAGGAAAGCAGTGGAATTGGCAGAACAATACGCACCAAACAATCAAATAAACATATACGATGACAGCCAAGCGGCAATCAAAGCAATGCAGAGACACACTTTTAACTCCAAAAATGTTCTGGCAAGCAGGGAGGCAATAGATTCCCTCAGCATCTCTAGAAAGGTGCAAATCCATTGGATTTCCAGCCACCGGGGCATTGATGGAAACGAAATGGCTGACAGTCTTGCAAAAGCCGGAACCGCACTAAGCCAAGAAGCAACACCAAACATATCTATCTCCGTACAGACGCTTTACAACAAGGTGAAGGAGATAGCGGAGAAAGAAGCAGAGGAAAAGTGGAAGAACACAACCAGCTGCAGAATCTCAAAAAGCATGTGCAAGACAAGAGACAAAAAACGCACGCACTATATGCTACAGCTCCAAAAAAGAGACTGTAGACTGCTTATAGGCATACTAACTGGTCACAGAATAGCAGCTGCTCACGCGAAAAAGCTAGGCATCACGACAGCGGACAACTGTAGGAAATGTAAGGAACCTGGAGTCGTCGAAACTCTGGAACACCTCATCTGCAGCTGCCCAGCGATCGCTAAGACAAGATTAAGACATCTGCACTCCCCAAGTCTCGCCTTTCTTGAAGAGGCGGCAAGGAATTCTCCCAAACAACTATTGGCATTTGCCAAAACGTCAAAGATCTTCTTGGATTTCTAATGGTACCCAGAGAAACCACCCGGCCCCTACAAAGGGCCAGCCGAAACTACCTACCTACCTATAGGAAGTGTGGTCAAAAAAATCGCGAAATTTCCAAGATTTTAGCTTAAATTTTTTCCGAAATTTGCAAAATTTTATGTTTTTGGGAACCATGGTGATTTGATAGATGGTCAATGAAGACTCGTAATTGGTTAGATGCAACGGTCCAAAAAGTCGCGAAATTTTTTCAAAATTTTTTGTTTAATGTAGACGGGTAAATTGACGGGTCACGAACAAGATCAAACCAAAAAATCTGGATATATACAATATTTTATGATTAGCTTAAATAATCGTGAATTTTAAATAGTTAGCAATTAGAGACGGGTAAATATGAGGTTTCGGTCAATCGGTTTCAAGAATTTTAAACATTTGCAAAATTTTTATATGAGTTGAGATTAACACGAAGACGGGCTTATCGATGGGTAAATAGGAGGTGTGCCGGTGTGGCGCACCAGTATTGTGTGTGACTTCTGGTGCGGGAGGTTGTGGGTTCAATCACACTTCGAAAATTTAGAATATAGCTTTCACTCATCCAATCACCTTCACCAGCTATTGGCGCCAGCTGTGAAGTAACTAGCCATAAAAAAGCAAAATTCTCAAACTTTCCCGTTCGGATTCGGCGTTAAACTGGAACCTACAGTTCTGTTGTGCGAAAAACTATAAGCACACACGCCAAGAGATTGAGAGAAATTTGGCCTGGCCCTCTTTGGTGCTGTTGAGCCAAAAAAACAAAAAATAGCGAAATTAAAAAAAAAAAAATTTTTAGTTTAGATTATCATGAAAATATGATAGATGGCAATTGTCTTTAAAGCTTTACTTCTAAGCTTTGTGTTTAAAATTCTAAAAAAAAAGTAGCAACGCCCGCCGAGTACCTGCTATGTAATAATGAATTATAGAACAGTTTAATGGTAAATCTTTTCGCCATTTTTGAATCAAAAAAGTTTTTATCAGTCATTTTCTGCATTTTGATTGATTACAAGTTGAATTTATGAAGTTGATTTACAGGTTAAAACATATTTGCAACAAAATAAGATAATGGGGACCACAGAATCACAAAAAGAACTCATTAGCCCTGGCCTACTACGATAATAATTTATCTGAAATATGTAATTTCATAATAAATAGGTTTTTGCATATTTATTCCCGAAACTCGTAGAGTAAAAAGGGTCTACTAAAGTCGTGGAAATGTTTGTATCAGGCAGAAGGAATCATTTCCGTCCATATAATGTATATGGGTGATTCCATGAAAAATCGGTCACTCCAATTTGTTTTGGTCGAACTAATTTTTATCGTATTGTTTGTTGCACAATAGTATATACGTATTTTCAGCATTTTGCCGAAATATTAAAAAAAAAAATTTAATTATTTTCAATTGATTGCTATCTAAAGCCATTGGTAACAAAAATATTTCAAAAATCTGTAAATTTACATCCGATCCCAATCTTTCAAATTACTAACACTTAAAAATGGGGGGGAAATGTGTGTCTCAATTGAACAGGGTATTTTTTAGTCGGGAAACTCGACTACAGCGCTCTTACTTGTGTAAAGATGACAAATGCAGGAACTTTACTGTGAACGGAGAGCGCTACGGTGCGATGGTTACAAACTTTTTTTGCCCAAAATGGAAGAGCTGGACTTGGCTGACATGTGTGTTCAACAAGACGGTGCCACATGCCACACAGCATGCAAAACAATTCCCCAATTAAGAGGCAAGTTCGGTGAACAGTTTATTTCATGTTTGGGGTCAGTCAAATGGCCGCCTAGATCGAGCGATATAACGCCTTTAGACTATTTTTTGTGGGGCTATGTTAAAGCTCATGTCAATAGCGACAAACTCGCAACACTTGACGCAATGGAAGCCAATATTGACGAATATGTTAGTAACATACCGGCCGATATGTTGGAGAGAGGATGCTAAAATTAGACCCAGCGTATGAACCATTTGAGGCGCACTCGCGGCCAATATTTACATGAAATAATCTTTAAACATTAAATTATATAGATCGTTCTATAGACTCAAATAAAAATTTCATACTTTTTCTGAATTTGATGTAATTTTTTTTTTCGGTCAAAACCGAATGCTGCTAATAAATCACCCTTTATATGCAAATATGCAATTTATGCAAAATTGTTCTTAGCGGACTTAGATAATTTTTCAATAAAAATAAGATGTGTGCAATCAAAACTTAAATCGGACATGCGATTCAAAATATACAAAATCCGCTGTATACTCATAGAGTGTGTATGCAGCCAAAGATACCCAAGAGTGCTTCAACAGTTTATTTGATCTGCAGGATAAGCTGCATCAGAACATTTGACGTAAGCGTACCCTGGTGGCAATTGGCACCCACGACTTGGACACGTTACAGAGACCCTTCAGCTTCGAGTATTTGGTGCCGAAGGAAATCAAATTCAAACCGCTTATTCAAACGCAGGAGATGACTGGCCTGCAGAAGATGGACTTCTATGCCACACATGCCCAGCTAAGAATATATTTGACCATTATTCATGGTTCATTCATCTATCCAGTAATCTATGATCATCATTAACGGTGATCATTCGAAGATCTCGCTTAAAATTAAGAACTTGCTTATCAAATGCACAGCCACGGATCTAACCAATGTCAAGTTGGTACTGGATACCATTGTCTGTTTCTTGTCCGAGCATTGTGCCCAGAAGTTTACTGTTGAGCCTAGTTATGTGGTCCAACCAGACGGTAGCATCGTCACTTATCCAGAGCTAGCCGTACGTGAAGAGAAAATTTCGGTGAAGCGACCCAACGCCTATGCTGGCATAAATGAGCAGGCTTCCAAGCTGGCTTCTAAGTAGCCAGAATGTACTTAGAGGCACGGGTAAAGGGAGACTCCCTGATTGTAAAGATTCCCCCCACGCGACATGTTGTGATCCATGCCTGCGACATCTGTGAAGACATAAGTTTTAAGTTCTAAAATTGAACTATAGTTCATGAAAAATTAACTAAGAAACTAGGTCATCAAAATGAACTAAAATTCCCAACTCTACTACATACTGGCCATCAGACCGCAAAAAGCACCCCGACCTAACTCATTTTGCAATAGCAAGAAGAATCTCAACTACACACATAACCGCCCACACATCGGCAGACCTGTCATCTGACCACTCACCTGTTGTTTTTCAACTCTTCGAACAACCTCACACTATTGCACTAACTGGCTAAAATACAGAAAATATTAAATTGACCAAAGTTTAGAACTTTAAACGAAAGAAGACATAGATCAGACCGTCGGAAAACTGGAACTGCTACTGACTGAAGCGGCCCAACACGCCATCCCTCAAAGGTCACTTCCCCCATCTCCAAATCGTTTCCAATTTAGTACAAACAAATCGAACAACTTATCCAGGAAAAGCGACACTAAAGGCATGAATAGCAAAGTCGCAGATCACCAATGGCGAAACAAATGCTTAAAACAGTCACGCGGTGATGAAATTCTTTCCCCAACAAGCTCTAAATTTCCTCTATGGAAAGCACACAAAAGCCCGATAATATATATGATGATATACAAGCCCAAAATACTTACACTGAAATTCTTTCCCCAACAAGCTCAAAATTTTCTCTATGGAACCATCTATGAACATCTTTCCAAGAAAGAAAAAAACAATTTTTATGCAAATATGTGTTTATTTGGGAAAATTTTTTTTGGTTATATAGATTAGGAAATGAAGAATGAAGCCATATATGGCTCCCTACATTTCAGGGAAAAAAAGAGGAAAGCTAACTTCGGCTCGACCGAAGTTTATATACCCTTGTAGCTTGTATGATTTATATAAATTAGTAGCCTGATTCCACTGACACATATATGTACATTCGGCCAAATGTACACATTTTTGACAAGGCCTCACATATACATTTTCTACACCCAATTTCTATGGCATCTATACTATAAAGTTGTCTTATCAAACTTGGTGGAATTATGTGAAAGCATAGAAAACTTATAAATGCGAGGTTTGGGGACGTTTGCGTTGAAGACAAACAAAAATTTTGTACCGAGACTTGAGCCTGGTTCTGTTTGACTTTCAGTCTACTATCTTACCATCTACACCATAGCAGCCAAAATAGAGGAGCTAGCTAATTGTGCTATATAATTTAAAACTATTTTTTCTTTTTAAATCTTTTCGAAAAGATAACGTATCACGTATTTATCCACACTGAAAATTATTAATAAACAGCTAATCTCAGGACCTGGGTCTTGGATGATGATGTCAGCTTATTTTTTTACAGTATACTTAGGGTATTCACCAGCCCACGTAAAAGCGTAATTGTGCAAATTTACGCGACGCAGCTATTAAGCTCCCCTTCTGTTTACCCTCGTAATTTTTGGCGTAAATCAGCTGTTTTTGACAGGCTGTGAATTCGGCTGTTAGTTGAGATTCAATACTTACTACCCTCTAGTACGGCTGGGGTCAGTCACTCTATTTTTGTCAACCCAGCGTTGCTATTTGTACGGTAATGCGTCGTGCCGCCTGTCAAATTGTAACATGGGCCGAACGCTAAACAGAGAGAGAGAGAGAGAAGGCGTACGCTCTAATTTTTTCCGTGGGAGAGCGTGTGCAAAGAATAGGAAAGGATTTAAAAAAAAAGGGATATCAATCCTTGAACACAATTTTGGCAAAATATTTCACAGCATGCCAGTGGAATGCATTATGGCGCTCCATGCATGGCTTTAGGGCGAACGAGTGTCGCTAATGTCGGCCCATACATGGCATTGGGTGGAACGAGCGTCGCTTAAGTCTCCCCATGCATGTCATTGGGTCGAACGATCAGATTGTTGTGAAAACTCTTAATCCAGCTGTTTGAGTCGCTTACTGAATTATACATAAAATTAAATCACGAAGATTATACAGTAGCATGCCATCGAGCTGGATCAGATTTTTAGGTGAGCGGCTAATCAAACTTAATTTGCTGTACTACCTATATAATGCTTAAAAATAAGCATTTAAAAGATTAGACATCGAATATCGCATAATTTCAAACAGATTTTAATCCTAGTAGGCCAAGGTGAGTGTGTAACACAACAACAAAAAGACACTTTGCTCGGACACTTGGCTCGATTTGCTCAGTTGCTAATGCTCAGCTGCTGACAGCTGAACGAAATTATCCCCATCAAACTGTTATAGTAAAACAGTTTCGTGTGTTCTCTCATCGATAACTTTTACTACGCTTATACTCCAGCTTTTTGCAAATAGAAATAATTTGTAAATAACTAACTCACAGTTTATAGGCTAAATACCATACGTAAGTAAATGTATTTTTTAGCAGGTTCATGGCCTTATATTCTTTCATTAGTCCAAGTAGTACCTTCGTGTCCGCCTTGGTCCAATTGCAGCTTTTGTTTTCAGTTGTTATCTAATATATTTTCCCTCTCTCCTTCGCCTGCAGTTGATATGAATGTCAATTACAATATATCAGTACTACCACATTGTTGCAAATAAGTCAGTAATCAGTTAATGTTTTCGTGACTAAGCTATTTGCAAATAACGAATTAGCTCAGTGTTTATACGCAATAATTTTTCACTCACAAAATTGTTATTTGCAAATAAGACGTGCGTATAAACGTAGTATATGAAACAGAAAACACGAGAAAAGCAAAATCTAGTGTTCTGTTCAGAGAGTGAGCGAGTGTGTTAAATTTTTCCCTGTCATTTTGGTGAGCAGACAGAATAGAAAAATTTGGTTGAGCATATTTTGCGAGCTCTGCTTTTACACTTTTACGACCGATTTTATAAACATACCCCAGGGCAACAAAAAGTTGGTAATTTTATTCCTATGTGTCTTGTTGTTGTGTAGTAAACTTTTGGAGCTTACGCTTTTTGATTTACGCTTTTACGGGAGCTGGTGAATACCCTAACTTTGTTGTTGGGGATTTAATTTTTAAACAGATTACTTGATAACCAAGTTGACGTGAAAACCCTAAGTTTCTTTTGTCATTGTAGCACAAAAATACATTACCTTTCTAACAAAATGTTTAGGAACGGAATGAACAATCGTTTTAACAAAGCTGTCTTTTCTTCATCCATTTTTGAAAATGTCCATTAATGTCAGCTCGAACAGAATTCAGTGGAAAATCATGGCGCTTCATTCTTTTACTGCTAGTAGGAGTACCTTCTCTGTAGTCGGAGATGAAGTCGGAGTGGTCGTAGGACATCCTCGTTTTATTACTTTTCATGCCTTGCAGAGGTGCTCAACTATCATAAGCTTGAAGTCTGCTGGCATCTCCAGTTCATCAATAAAACTTGGAAGATAGGAATTTCCTTGAAATGGAAAGCCTCTTTCAAATACGCTCCTACCTTTTTTGGCGGCTTTGCTTTCGAAAAGAGGGGCCTGTCACAGTGGTCATCTGAACCACTCTCATCGGTCTCCGGTATACACTCACCTTCCTGTTCGACCTTTTGATTTCCAACATCTTCTATATCTTCATCGCTAGTCGTTATCACTTTGAATCGGATCATCGATTTCGTTGACGTATTGTAAATTACCGTAAAATGATTATACATTCATTTCTAGAAAATTAAATTTCATATGTATATAGAATATATCATACACTGCATTACTGCACGAAGAGCCATATATGGCTTTCGCAATTTTGCAGGAAATAGTATATATAATGCTTACCTCACAGTTAGATTGTGTGTTTTGAGGAAGAAAACTTTATATTCTTTTGGAAAAAAATTATTCTTCAACAAAAAAAATGGTTTTTGTGGTGCAAATTTAATTCGAAATTCAGCAAAATAAACTTTCGCTCACCCACGTGAGACGCTTGAACAAAACTCATAGAAGCACGAAATTAAGAACTCAAAAAAGTTCTTCACATGGCACTCAAATAGAAAATAGTGCAAAAGTGAATAGCCGATAACAATCCCTTTTAACTAAAACAAAATTCATTAAAAATGAAAAGCCATATATGGCGCTGTATGCGGTGTCCAGACAACAACACCAATCAGAGATCATACTGGCTCATGGGTTCGCAGCGATGAAGATAGGGCAAATGTATTTGCAACACATCTTAAAGCCGGTTATCGTTATCGACATCGAAAGGCGACACAAAAATTGCTCCTCAAGGAAACCCAAATTTATTTCAATAAAAACACAATTCTACCTAACAATCCAGAAGTGCGTGTATATGTGCGGTGACTAAATCCAGTTTGAAAGTCAGTAAACAACATTTTGCATTGTTCTAATTAAAATACACAAATTAAAACTGAACAAGAGCGCCAAAATACAAAACAAACAAACATACATACACACTAACCCAACACCAACACACACATTACACAAGTTTAACTCCAATTGGCAATACGTGGATATAAAACACTCAAAACTTTTTCACTCAAAACATCAACAACGACGATTAATATGGCTCCTCCACCAAAACGCCAGCGAGAAAAAACAGCTACTGATCTGGCGGCTGGGCGGAGTTCTGAAAACAAGCCGGGGGACACTTCAGATGATCTACCCCCTGTTATGCTCCAGCTCATTGACCAAAAGTTTGATGACCTGGTCAAAGTTATCACAGAAAACGTCACCGAATATGTCAAACAGTCTGAGCAGCGGGTTCTGCAGGCTTTACAGGAGAAAATGGGTGTAATGTCAGCTGAGATTCAGTTACTTACTCAGCGTGTGCAACAACTGGAGGATGTGACTGGTAAAGTTAAGGAACTAGAAAACTGTGTCCAGCTGCTCAGGGGTGAGGTCCAAGAGACGCGGGCTTTGCGTGGCCAGGTGGGCAAGCTTGAAGCAAACTGTGCGGCTCATGCTAATGCTCAAGTTGCTTGCGATCTTCGTGTCCATGGAGTACCGTATGAAGAAGGTGAGCAGTTGAAGATCATGTTCAATTCCATGTGTTTTGATCTAAAGCTTTCACCACCGCCGAGAGTAACTGACATCTTCCGAGTTGGACAGCGAAACCAAAATTCAATTGTTGATCCGCCCATAATTATAACGAGAGCGTAAGTTAAAGTCGGCTCTAACCGACTTCGATATACCCGTTACTCATGGAAACAAATGTTTAATAGCCTTCCTGTATGCCTGAGGTGGGTCAGCCGAAAAGTATGCAACATTTTTTTAACTCGGCTATTTATTATCCGATCTTGATGAAAATTTCAGGGCTTATAGATGTGGCGAATTTGAATTTGAGATCGATATCTCAAAAATTGTGGGAGTTATTCAACATTTTCTATTGTGGGGGCGTGGGTGGGCGTGTCAAAAATTTGAAATAAACTTGATCTGCGTGCAGACAATAGGAGTCTACATTTCAAAATTGGTTGCTCTAGCTCTTCTAGTCTCTGAGATCTAGGTGTTCATACAGACAGACGGACGGACGGACGGACGGACAGACGGACATGGCTAAATCGACTCGGCTGTTGATGCTGATCAAGAATATATATACTTTATATGGTCGGAAATGATTCCTTCTGCCTGTTACATACATTTGCACGACTTTAGTATACCCTTTTACTCTACGAGTAACGGGTATAAAAATGGAACACGTGCGCGATAAGGCGGCGCTGCTACGGGCGGCTGGTATTAGGCGTAGAGAAACAAAACATCCACTGACACTTCAACTTTTGGGTATTAACTCTGATGCACCTTTTTACCTAAATGAGCAACTCACTAGAGAGAATTACACAATCTTTAAAGAGGCCATGCAAATGAAAAAACGGAGGGCTCTCTCTGCTGTCTTTACGCGTCGTGCCGTTGTACATGTCAAGCAATGTAAGGGGGGGGTGGTACAAAGAGTGGAGAGCATGCAAGATCTGCTTGTGCTGCAGCGCTCTTTTGATCGCTCTTCTGAAGGGCACACCAGTGCAGCAGCAACGGATGAAAATAATCTCTTTCGTTAGGTTGCTCTTAAAAAGGCTCTTTTTTACTCTTATGATTAAGTTAACGTGTAGTCTTTTATGTATTATTAATATAGATCGAACTTTATTTATTTTATGTGTATTGCGTGCACTACTAATTAGGAAAAATTTTAAAAAATGTTTAATTATGTGAATAGCTCCACAACCAACAGCAACACCATGATTAGAGTTTTGGCAAATCAAAAAAGTGGCTTTAGTATTTGTCATATAAATGCACAAAGTCTTCTTAAAAAGATGGATGAATTTCGATATCTGTTTGTGAATTCAAGTATTGATGTTGTTTGTGTGTCAGAAACTTGGTTTGTCCCTCAATTAAGTAATAAGTTGATTGAATGTGATGGGTTCGATGTATATCGATCTGATCGAGAAGGCCACGCAGGGGGTGTTGCAATATATGTCAACAAAAAGTTCAAGTCCAAAGTGATATGCAAACAACACCTCCATAGTGCAATAGAATATCTGTTTATTCAAATAACAGGATTTTCAAATCAAAAGACAATGCTTATGGGTTGCTTATACAGACCAAATCGAAATACTGTGTAGTCAGACGTAATTAACGTAATAACAAATCTATCTTTAAATTTTACCGACATTATAATAGCTGGTGACCTCAATAGCAACATGCTGACTGAAAGACACTTATCAGACGAAATGGCTTCATTGGGCTTGGACTTGGTGAACACATCCACACCCACGCATTTCTCAAACGCAACAAATACTTTGCTGGACGTATTTTTCGTGAATGCAACAGACAAGATATTATTATATGACCAGGTTTCGGTGCCAGTATTTTCTAAACATGACTTGATTTTCTTGAAGTATGATTTCAACCCTCATAAAACTGACGAAATAATATGGTATAGAGATTTCAAAAATATTAATATTAGTAAGCTCAATGACGAATTCCAAAAATATGACTGGGACTCAATTTACAGACATGCAGATGTTAATTCTCAAATAGATCAATTCCATTTGTCCACTGTCAATCTATTTGAGAGTACTATACCACTACGCAAGAAAATACTGAGACCAAAGCAAAAACCCTGGTTTAACAATAACATAGCTGCTCATATATCGCAAAGAGACATAGCATATAAAAAATGGAAACGATACAAAACTAATGAACATTACCGACGCTTTAAACTACTTAGAAAAACTGTATATGACTTAATCAAGACTGCCAAGGACTCCTATTATTCGGAAAAATTTAAAAGTGCGATAACGACCAGACAAACATGGAGTGAGCTAAAAAATGTTGGAATTGGTAAAGAAAGAGGTAAAAGTAAAATTGACACTGACATTAATGATCTCAATCTCAAGTTTGTTGACTCTGGTCTACCTGAAGCAACATCCAGCATGTACCTTGAAACTTTACCAAATAGAAACTTTGACAGTAGTTTTAGCTTTATGTGCGTGGATCAGTGTGATGTCCTTGAATCTGTACTTCAAGTTAAGTCAAATGCAATTGGATTAGATGATATGAATCCCAAGTTTCTCAAAATTATTCTTCCACAAATCCTTCCCCATATTACCCATATATGCAACACAGTGCTCACTACATCGACATTTCCAAACTTATGGAAATTAGCTAAAATAATCCCAATCCCAAAAGGGAACAGTGAATATAGGCCCATATCAATATTACCGTTTTTGTCCAAAGTTGTGGAACAATTGATGGCACAACAAATAAGCAAATTTCTGACAGATAACTCATTATTTAGTAATAAACAGTCTGGTTATAGAAAACATAGAAGCTGCACCACGGCAATACTGAACATCACTGAGGACATTAGAAAACAAATAGATGATGGCAATGTGACCTTTCTGACACTACTTGACTTCAGCAAAGCTTTCGACACGGTTAATCACGAAATATTAGTTACTAAGCTAGTCAAATTTTATAATTTTACTGATACAGCCATTAAATTAATAAAATCCTATTTATGCGATAGAAAGCAGGCGGTGGTTTCGGAGTCCGAAGCCTCATCCATACTGTATCTTAAACGTGGTGTTCCCCAAGGTTCAGTTCTTGGTCCACTTCTTTTTTCCTTATATGTAAATGACCTTCCTGACCTGCTAAGTAATTGTAATGTCCACATGTACGCAGATGATGTCCAAATGTATGTTAATCGTCCTTTGAGTAAAATAAATGAGTGTGTCAATTTTTGTAATTGTGATCTTTTAAGTGTTAATGAATGGGCTAAGTGTAATGGACTGTCATTAAACCCAGCAAAGTGCAAATGCCTAGTTATATACAAAAAATCATTGAGTACAAGAGATCTTGCGAAATTAATAATTGACAATACACCATTAGAATATGTATCGCAAGCCATTAATCTAGGCATAACATTTAATGACACATTAACTTGGAATGATCAAGTAACTAAAGCTGCAGGGAAAACCCATGGAATTCTAAGACAACTATCCTTCAGTAAGTGCTTTTTAACTACAAATATCAGACTTCTAATCGCAAAGACTTACTTGATACCAATGCTATACTATGGGATCGAAATATTTGGGAATTGTGACGCTGCCTCTCAGAGAAGATTAAACGTAACATTCAACAATATTGCTAGATATGTCTATAATAGAAGACAATCGGACCACATTACGCACTTCGCTAACCAGATATACGACCTTGACTTCAGAACGTGGACTGGATACAGATCTCTAATACTGTTGCATAAGATAGTACATACTAAACAGCCATTCTATTTATATGATAAATTAAGCTTTGCCTCTTCAACAAGAACCATGAATTTGAAAACAATGCGACATAAACTAGCCAGCTCAGAGAAACATTTTTTCGTGAATACTGTTCGGTTGTGGAACCAACTCCCACCCTATTTAAAAAATATTAGTAGTGCAACGCAATTTAGGGCCAAATTAAATACTCACCTTAAAAATTAAAACATGTAGTACAAAAAAAAAATATAATCGATAAATATATAAATATTATTATTAATAATCAATCAAAATCAAAATTAAAAATCAGAATTAAATTAAAATTTGTAAAATTATAATAAGTTAGGATGCTCTAAATATTTTCGCCTGAGAATTGTTTTTGTGACTGGTGCAATAATCATAAGTTTATACTTGTAGCACCAGGAATATTGTCAAATAAAATTAAAATTAAAGCCGTATTCCAACCAAACCCAGCAACAAATGAGTTCACTCTTCCTCCGCTCTCTACCCACCTTCACAAAATCCGCTAACGTCTCGAGTGCGAGATATATCCAGCATCATAAAGGAGAAAATGAATCCTAGGAAATCTGCTTGTCACGACCTAATCACACCAAAAATGATCATTGAACTTCCACATTCTGCATTACATTTCATTTCCAAAATTTTTAACGCCATAGCATCATGCGGCCACTTTCCCCAAAGATGGAGGAAGTCTGTCCGCATTATGATTCCAAAACCTGGAATAGACAAAACCCAGGCATCGTCATATAGACCAATCAGACTCCTGTCCTGTTTAACTAAACTATTTGAGAAACTGTTATTGCTTCAAATTTCCCCATTTCTGGAAAATTGCTACTTAATACCATCACATCAATTTGGTTTTACAAAACACAGTACAATAGAGCAAGTGCAGCGAATCACAACAGAATTTCGATGCGCCTTTGAATGCACACAGTGCTGTAAGGCAGTATTCCTTGATGTTGCCGGTTGCCGGTTTTGCTCATAGCTTGTGTATCGTTCATCCGATCTTTATCATTCCTTCAGCAAATTGATAAATAATTTTGATTACTAGATATCTCTAGAAGGAAGAATCTATCATCAAAACTGTGGGAGATACGACGTTTTTTCCAAATTGCGGGGGCGAGAGGGGGCGTGGCAAAAATTTAAAATAAACTTGATCTACCTGCAAGTATAAGAAATATATGTCCCATACATGTCAAACCTCTATCTCTTTCCATCTCTGAGATCTCTTCGTTCATACGGACGGACGGAGAGACAGACGGACAGACGGACATGGCTATATCAACTCGGCTGTTGATATTGATAAAGAATATATATGCTTTATAGGGTCGGAGATGATTCCTTCTGGCTGTTGCATACTTTTGCACAAACTTCATATACTCTGTGTACCTTTGGTACAGAGTATAACAATATATCAAAAAAAAAAAAAAAACGAGAAAGGAAAGCTAACTTCGTCTGTGCCGAAGTTTTGATACACTTGAAAAAGCTAGCTCCAAAGGTTAGCGATTTCGACCAAACTGTGCAGATCAGTTTGAAAACATTTAATTTTAATAATGACCGAGTTTAAGAACGCTAACATTGAAAACAAACAAGTTTTTCTCACAAAAACCCATTTTTCGAACGATCGTCTCAATGGCAGCTACAAGAAGTAGTCATCCGATCCTGGCGGCTCCGACATATTAGCAGCGTGCAGCCAAAGGAAGACTCTGTGCAAAATTTCAGCTCGATAGCTTAAAAACTGAGGGGTTAGTTTGCGTAGAAACAGACGGACGGACGGACGGACAAAGCTCAATCGACTCAGCTCGTCATGCTGATCAAGAATATATATACTTTATGTGGTCGGAGATGATTCCTTCTAAGCGTTGCAAACTCCTGGGCAAAATTTTAATACACTTTTAAAGTTTATAAAAATCAAAAAATGGGAGGAGAGTTCTGCGACCAACGAGCTGCCATCCTGGGAGAAGCTATCAGCCTTCCTGGAGAAGCGATGTTGAACGCTTGTACAGCACGCCATTTCAGAGCAAGATGGTCAGGAGGGAAAGTTTGGAAAAACTGTGAATACGCATCAAAGAAAGTCAATTGTAGTACTTGCATAATAAGTGGCAGCACAGATCAACAGATTTACCACTGCAAACGATTGGAAAATTTATCGCCAATCGTTCGTCATAACGACGCTTAGAGGCTCTAATTGTGCCTTAACTGCTTGAAAAAGAGCCATCAAATAAGAGATTGCAAATCTGGTTCCTGTCGTACTTGCCAATCATATCATCACACTCCTTTGCATTATAATCATGAATCGTCACCCGCTACTCAATCAGCTACGCAAAATTCTTCCCAATCAACCACATCATCACCTAGTGCCATGATTGCTATGTCGCCAGCCTTGCCTCAAGCCTTTATATCTCACTCCTCGTCTGATGTAATGCTATTCACCACTCCTACTGTCCTAATCAAAAACCCTGCTGGCACAGTAGTAACTTGGCGTGCAATTTTGGACTCAGGCTATCAAATTCATTTCGTTACAACTCGATTCGCAAGCCATCTTCAACTTCGTAAAACCAAATCGCAGGCTTCAATCTCGGGTATTGGAGATACCTAGTTCTCAAAAGAAGCATACTCAGTCGACCTCGTGGTGAAGTCGCGGACTTCTGATTTCACAGGGCATGTCAGTGAGCACTATTTTGGAACGTTCCCTCAAATATTCAGCTGGCCGATCCCTCGTTTCACTTGCCACAACGGATAGATTGTCTCATTGAAGCAGGACTGTTTTTCGAGTTGTTGCAGATTCAGCTGACATCTGGATTACTAATATTGCTACAAAAAACCCATCTTGGTTGGATCCTCTCTGGTGGCGGTCATAGGACCCCCAAACTTTCGTCTCTCGTCGTTAGCCAAAGATCATCGGATGGCACTAATACCATCACTCGGCAGGACGATTTGGTGCGTCGTTTCTGGGAAGTGGAGCTTGCCTTTGAGTCAATAGCTGGGGCTACAAAGAAAGAGCTTCAATGTGAGGAGCATTTCAAAGCAGCAATGTGTGGAGCATTTTTTGTTCAGCAGCTGATTTCAAGTAGCTTCTTAAGCTCGTATGATTCTGTTCTCTTCAATTGCATGCTGCTGCGCTCTCTAACATGTAAATAGACTCTGGTTTTTAACTGTCATACACTCACCCAAATATTCTTGGGCTTGACTGCTTAGACGTCTTGCATTGTTTGTTTAGTTGTTATCTGAGAGCCATCGAGTGCAGCAGAATCGTCGCGATAGAACATTTGTATATGACAATTAACCCACGGTCATGGCCTTATAATTTTGTGGAATTATAATTTATAAATAAATGTAACTAATGAAGAGAAACTGTTCTATTTATTCTGTTTATCAAAGTTGTCGAAAAAGATCGGCAGCTTCCAACACACTAATTATTCGTCTTTCCAAGTTACAATTACGATTACTATAAAATGGTACTCAGGAATTGTTTTTAAGACTTGTTTTGACTAGACTAGAATTGTATTTAGACTCCCTTCCCCCAACTGCCGAATTAGACATAGCATACACTACAATTAGTGGCCTGTTGTAATGCAACGGCTTGTGTAAGT
Source organism: Lordiphosa magnipectinata (assembly GCA_037044535.1). Lineage (NCBI taxonomy): Eukaryota > Metazoa > Arthropoda > Insecta > Diptera > Drosophilidae > Lordiphosa > Lordiphosa magnipectinata. The sequence continues at coordinate 307,853 of JBAMBO010001802.1, read as the reverse complement.
GGCTACTCTGCGAGAGGCCCTGGGTTCGGTCCTGCCTTGGAACATCTAGTAAACTGATTTTTCTTGGAGAACTTTTAAACAACCGGTCACCTTCAACAGCTATTAGCGTCAGCTGTGAAGTAAGTAGCCATGAAACATATTGTCAATTATAGGCGGCAAATTGTAGGTGTCTTTCTCTTGTAGAAAAATTATAAGTGCACACGCTAAGAGATTGAGAGAAGCTCGGCTTGGCCCTTTGGATTGTAAAGATAAATATCTAAATATTTGCTTATACTACAACTGGTCATTTCTCAGGTTTCATTAATCGCTTCAGAGTGACAGTGCAGTTTTCCCCGTATACTTTTTAAAATTAACTGCCGGATGTTAGCTAGAGAATTTTTGTTCTATGTAGTATAATTGTTACCTGATTGTGTTGGTTTTGCTCAGCCATTGCTTTTTCTTTCGCTTGTCGCTTACATTTATATCTATGGTTTTGAAACCATATTTTAACCTGAAATAAAACAAAAACAGTTATAGGAAAGCATATAATATCTTAAATATACAGAAAATCTCTGGTACAGAAATAAAATATTATATAAAATTATATAAGTTAAAGTCGGGTCTAGCCGATTTCGTTATACCCGTTACTCATGGACTGAAATGTTTAATAGCCTTCCTGTGTTCCTTAGGGGAGAAATGCAACATTTTTTTAACTCAGCTCTCAATCATCCGATCTTTATGAAAATTCAGGTTTTATAGATGTTGGGAATATAAATTTAAGTTTTAAATTTAAGATCGATATCTTAAAAATTGTGGGAGTTGTTCATAACTTTTTATTGTGGCGGCGTTGGTGGGCTTGTTAAAAATTTGAAATAAACTTGATCTGCGGGCCGTCAATAGGAGTTTCAAATTTGGTTACTCTAGCTCTTCTAGTCTTTAAGTTCAAGGTGTTCATGCAGACAAACGGACAGACGGACATGGCTATACCCTAAATTGAATAAATTTGATCGGCCTGCAGGTATAAGGAGTATATGTTCCATGAACACGGAATCTAGCACTTACCATCTCTGAGATCTGTGCATTCATACAGACAGACAGACAAACATTCAGACGGACAGACGATTTATGATGATGTAAATTAGTGCAGTTTTATAAGAATTTATTTCGTTGCGATAGAACTTTATACCACATCACATACGTAGAATATGTATTCTCAATTACTTTATCTTTAAGCTTAGTACTTAGATATGCTAAATTTATTCCACATCGCAGCCTGAAGATTCTTACCATCCTACAATTGAAATCTCCCATTCAGTTTTTGGGCCTACCTCTTCATCTTTTATAGTACCTTATAAATATCTTCGTTCTTTTCGTAAAGGAAACTTTACATTTCTAAGGGCAGATTTCTGTTCTCCCAGTAGCTACTATGTGTCAGATAGCCATTGATTTTACTCTGTTATTTGTTAGTTTACGTGACAGATAGCTCAATGTAGAAGATGTGAAATCGGCCCTAAATCAACTTATTTGCGCATCAGATTGGTATACTTTGTACAATGCGGTTAGTTTAAGCTTTGCTTTTACCTATGAATATTTCTATCAGTACATTAATTCTCTTTTACATATCTTAATTCCCAATAGCGTTGCCTCTCCCGCGTCCATTTATCCTCCTTCGTACTGTCCCAGACTTTTTAATTTAAAAATATGAAGTCTAGATGCTTAGAGAGTATAAACGTACTGGTTCTGCCGTTGTCTTTTCTAAATACTCAATATCAAAATCGAACAATACACTTTTCAATTCAGAGTGCTGTAAGAAATATCTCGCCGGTGCAAAATTCTATTTGCAGAGGACCCTAAATAATACTATAGATTTGTCAACTCTAAACGTAGATCTTCTTCTTTACCTTCTTCTTTTTTTCTGGGTGACAAAAAGGCCAGCAATGATTCCAATGACGTTGACCTATTTGCGGATTTCTTCCAATCAACTCAGCCCGCTTTACCAACACTTCTTATCTTTATAATATTTCTTCTTCTAACTCGATATAACCAACTTCTAACTCCCTCCATTTCTGAAAGCTCCCTACTTTCATATATGAAATCACTAAAATGCTTATACTACCCTGGGCCTGACAACATTCCTAGTTGTGTCCAACTCTTTGGAAAGAATCTTATATTATAACTCTTCATAAAAAGTGTGGAAAATCTGATATATCTAATTATAGAGGTAATGCTAAGCTATCCGCTATTCCAAAATTATTTGAATAGATTATAGCCTCATCCTTCAAATACGCCCAATTTGCTTAAATTTATCTCCAATGGTTAATGGTCCTCCATTTTTTACTCGTTTTATTAATAATCTTCCCACAATATTTGCTTATTAGCTATACGACGTAAAACTTATTTTATCATTCAATGACCCGATACATTCCATTAGATTGCAAATTTTCTACCCCTTGCAGTCTTGGTGCTTGGTTAATCATTTACACCTTAATTGCTCCAAGTGCATGTTTATGACTCATGGATCTGCACGAGTAATTACATTTCTGTTTTGTTTTTGTTCTAAGAACACATTTGTTTGGACCGAATGTGGTATAGTGAATAATGTGTTCGACCGCTGTGCAGGTGGTCTGGGTTCAATCCCCGTGTACGGAACATCAAATATAGTTTGTATTTTTTATATTTATACCCTTGCAAAGGGTATTATAATTTTGCCCAGAAGTTTGCAACGCTAAGAAATATTCATTTCCGACCCCATAAACCATATATATTCTTGATCAGGGCGACGAGCTGAGTCGATTGAGCTTTGTCCGTCCGTCTGTCTGTCTGTCCGTCTGTCTGTCTGTCCGTCTGTCTGTCTGTCCGTCTGTCTGTCTGTCCGTCTGTCTGTCCGTCTGTTTCTACGCAAACTAGTCTCTCAGTTTTAAAGCTATCGAGCTGAAATTTTGCACAGAGTCTTCTTTTTACTGCACGCTGCTAATATGTCGGAACCGACCGGATCGGATGACTATATCTTAAAGCTGCCATAGGAACCATCGGTCAAAAAATGGGTCTTAGTGAGAAAAACTTTTTTGTTCTTAATGTTAGCGTTCCCAAACACGGTCATTATTAATATTATATGCTTTTAAACAGATTTGCAAACTTTGGTCAAAATCGGATGACCATATCTTATAGCTGCCATAGGACCGATCGGTCGGAAAATGGGTCTTAGTGAAAAAAAAATTTTTTTTTTCAAGTAAATCGTTCTTAAGGTCGGTGATTATTAATATTAAACGCTTTCAAACTAATTTGAAAAATTTGCTCGAAATCAGATGACTATATCTTCAGGCTGCCATAGGACTGATCGGTCGGAAAATGAGTCTTAGTGAGAAAAACTTTTTTGTTTTCAATTTTATCGTTCTTAAACTTGGCGATTGTTAATTTGATATGTTTTCATAAAGATTCGCGAAATTTGGTCGAAATCAGATGTTTACCTGTAGAAAAATGGGTTTTAGTTAAAAAATTGTTAGATTTTTATGTAAGCGTTCTTAAACTCTGACATTTCAAAAACAGCATTTGCAAGGGTATGAAAACTTCGGCACTGACGAAGTTAGCTTGGCCTTCTCGTTTTTTAATTAAATTAAAAAAGTTATGGAAGTTCGCAGTGCCGTCGTTTGACGAAGTTATTCACTTATTTCTTGAGGACACATCAACAATTTAGTATTTCTTTTAATGTGTTAACAGACAATAATTTGACTAACAGAAATATTATCGAGCATATGTATTCAAAATGGTATATCTTCGCTAAAAATGATCGTACAATTTTGTTTATAGTTTATTTAAAATATCTTCGGTAATACCAAACTAAAGTCAAATCAAAAGTAAAGGTTCGCCACACAACTCGTCTAAACGGTTAAAAACATAGACATTGGGCGTGTTCAGCAGAATAATTGATCCCTGAGCAGGTATCAGAAAATAATGTTGTATCGAATAATTTCTGCTGTTCGAGGGAGCAGTATCACTTTAAAGTAGCATACTATTTCTTTGATACATGCTCCTGTATCATGATACCTCAAATTGTCTATTATGATGCCGAATCTCTCGAGTTCAGTATTAAGATAATTGCAAATTTTAAATTGATCAGGGAGCAAGTTGTTCTGCTGAACACGGCCATTGTGTGCAACTTTAAGCTCAAATTACTAATCGACGTGATGGACCATTTCTGAAAACAGATTCGTGTTCAGCACACAAAAATCATCTATAATCACCACAAACCGTTCAATATACTTCACCTTGTTGCCTATTGTAATTTTTACTTTATCGAAAACAGTTTTCGAAACTTTAAACGCGATTATCTCGAAACCACTTCTTCGAAAATGGTTGCAAAAGTACAACTGTTGGCCGACTTAAAATTTTTTTTTTTTTATTACTCCTAATTCCCACCATTCTGGTTTGAACTAGGATGTTTGGGATCGGTCAATAAATAACGGAGTTACGACCAATAAAGGGGACAAAATATGATTTTCGAAATTTTTACTTTAAAACTCCATAACTCCGATATTTATTAAACGAATAACATCAGTTCTTGACAAAATCCCAATTTCAATTTAACTTTCAGACTATCCGCTCTCAACATTTTTTCCCTACCATGAGCCTTTGTTTTAAATTTGTGATTAAATTTGAACCGGAATGCTACAACAACAACAAAATTTCTTAACTTAATTTAACCGATTACCTAGTGCGATATGTAAGCTGAAGAAATAAGGAGAGCGTAAGTTAAAGTCGGCTCAAACCGACTTCGATAAGTCGAAGCAAAAATTTGAAATAAGCTTGATCTGCGTGCAGACAATAGGAGTCTACATTTCAAATTTGGTTGCTCTAGCTCTTCTAGTCTCTGAGATCTAGGTGTTCATACAGACAGACGGACGGACAGACGGACATCGCTAAATCGGCTCGGCTGTTGATGCTGATTAAGAATATATATACTTTATATTTTCGGAAATGATTTCTTCTGCCTGTTACATACATTTGCACGAGTTTAGTATACCCTTTTACTTTACGAGTAACGGGTATAAAAATATCACTTTCTTACAGAATATCATATTTTAATTACTCAAACTCAGGCGGATGTTCTTAAGAGTTTTGGAAAAATTCATGTCTTTTATTTAGTGATATGGTAGGAGATAAAATTGGATCAAAACTCACCGATACTGAGTAATCGGTACATCGATGACGGGCATGACGTTTTATCTGTAATTTTAATCACCCTCTATTTTCTGGCAAGTAGACGCAGAGGAACCGCAGTAGCCTATTCACACTGGGCGCGACATTGTCGAAGCTGCGAAAACCTGCAAGCTTCAAAAAATTTTGTAAGCTACAACTACTTAGTGTGTTGGCAAAGTATTGCCAAAAGCACTCGGCAACGATATTAACCTGTGAGTTACTACTGTGATCAAATTGAAAGGTGAATTTTCTTAAATTTTCACAATCTTTATTTATTTATCTTAATCTATTTCATCCCCTTCAAAGTAATCCCCTTCCGCCGCAATACCCTTATGCCAACACATTTTCAAGTTAGCATAGCACTTGACAAAATGCTCCTTCGGAATGGCCTTCAGAGCCTTCGGCGATTAAAATTTTATTATCTCAATCGAATCAAAACGGTGTCCCCGGAGCGGTCTCTTGAGTTTGCTGAATAGCCAGATGTTATATGGAGCCAAATCAGGTGAATAAGCAGGTTGCAGAACGATCTTTGTTAAATATTTGGCGAAGTGCGCATGAATAATCGGTGCCGTAGGAGATGGCGCAATATAGTGATGCAAAAACCAAGAGTTCTTTATCCATAATCCGGCCTATTTTTGCGAACAGTTTCACGCAAACGATTCTTCACACTTAAATAATATTCCTTGTTACCAGTATGGCCTGGCGGAAGGAATTCCGAAAAGTAAAACTTGACCTTAATTTTTGAACGACTTTTACGTGGTTTTTTCGGTTTCGGCTCGACTTTGGCACGATATCTGCTCGATTGATCGGTGGTTTCGGGATCGTGAGCGTAGATCTAAGTCTCATCGCCAGCTATGATGCATTTCATTACGTCCTGATAATCAGAAAGCATTGTTTTACTGATGCTAACACGACTGTTTTTTTCAAAAATCATAGAGTGTTTTTGGAACCATTCGAGATTGGACTATTCTCAAGCACAATTCGTCACTCAAAATAGCCTACACCGATCCAAATGTAATAATAGTCAATCCCCGATTTCCAAGCATCCTTTCCTTGACTTGCTAGATACCACATTATTTTCAACACTCTCGCGGCTGGCCTTGAACTCGTTATAACACTTGTAAACATTTTTTAAAAACAGGTTCTGATCCCCAAAGTCTATCTGCAGCATTCTCAACGTTTCCGCAACCGAGAAACAAAATTTGATGCAATCTTCTTTGCTCTATATATTTAGACATAGTAAAAAGTCTATAATTCACTTTTAACACCTCACAAAACAAAGCGTATATAAAACATTAATAAATATTTTGACGTGAAACTTCTCACAGCTCTCACTAACAGATTTGCCAAGTTACAGAAAGAACAAGTGAGAAAGTCGGTCACGCCCGATTATAACATAATCTGTACCAGCTTATTTGATCCCGACTATAATATTATAATACATCCAAAGAGTCACGCGGTTATCGTGCAATATTTTTATTATACGCTTATCTCTAAGTTTCTCTCTCACAAAAATTGTGTTTGTTTGAATACAGCGGTGGTTGATGTGACTGGCGACGGCGGTGGGGGGGTGCCGGTTAACTTTTTTTGCTCATAACTTGTGTATCGTTCATCCGATCTGTATCATTCCTTTAGCAAATCGATAAATAATTTTGACAACTAGATATCTCTAGAAGGTACGAACAATCTATCATCAAAACTGTGGAAGACATTACGTTTTTTCCAAATTGCATGGGCGGAAGGGGGCGTGGCGAAAATTGAAAATAAACTTGATCTGCCTGCAAGTATAAGAAATATATGTCCCATACGTGTCAATCCTCTATCTCTTACCATATCTGAGATCTCTTCCTTCATACGTACGGACGGACAGACAGGCAGACGGACATGGCTATATCGACTCGGCTGTTGATGCTGATCAAGAATATATATACTTTATAGGGTCGGAGATGATTCTTTCTGGCTGTTACATACTTTTGCACAAACTTAATATACTCTATGTACCTTCGGTACAGAGTATTAAAAATAAAGAAAAGCTAACTTCGGCTCAGCCGAATTTTATATTCCCTTGCATATTGTCTAGTTTATATAAATGAAGGCATTAAATGATTTTCATTCCAAAATTTAATTTTAGCGTCGAACAAAATTAGCTGAGTTATTTCCCAAACTCAGCAATAGATGGCGCCACTACTTTGATCATGTAGCTACGAGGGTTTAATGTGTAACTAACTTTATTGAATATCACATAAGCTAACAATTATCGTCAAGTCGAACGGAGCGATGTAAGCGCGTGCCGCGCGTGGCCGAAGCCAAGCCAAAAACTGAGCGCCAGGGATGGCGCGTGTTGTCGTTCTGCTATCGCGTTAGGGATGGTGCTCGATGAATGGTGTGACCAGAGGTGGCCAGGGCTGCCACAATCATCTTGCCAGTTTGTTATATGGAAGCTATACGTTATACAGGGTGGGGCAACATAGCTCCCGAATCTGAAATGAGCCTCAGCAAACGATAACCTGGAGGGCTGGACGTGGTCTCATTCGAAATGTGGGGTCTTAAAGTTTTGTTACCTCCCAGTCAGGCGTAATCATACGCCTGCTTGCGAGCAGAACGCTGCGGTGATAGAAGAATTGATTGTCTCACAGCCTCGACGTTTTCTGGTGATCCGATGGGGCGGGCGCCAACAGGATTTTTTTTAGTTTAGGCCCGATAGAAGTAAAAAAAAAATTTTTTCTTACTAAGACTTTTTCAGACCTATTTTTTGTTTGCCAGCTACACTATATAATTGTCCGATTTCCATCATACTTTCGGAATTATGTGAAAGCATAGAAAACTGATAAATACGAGGATTGGGCACGTTTGCATAGAAAATAAATTTTTTTCTCACTTAAACTAATTTTTCGACCGATCGTTCCTATGGCAGTTAAATGCTACAGTCATCCGATCCGGCCTCTCCCGATAAATGTGCAGCGCATTTGTACCAAAAGACTTCGGGCTAAGTTTGGTTAAGATAGCTTTAAAGCTGACGGAAAGTTTCTATTAGAAACAGACGGGTGGACGGACGGACAGTTGGACATGGCTATATCAACTCAGCTCGTCATGCTGATCAAGAATATATATACTTTATGTGGTCGGAGATGCTTTCTTCTATGCGTTACAAACATCTGGACAATTTTAATATACCCTCTACAAGGGTATACAAAATTATCGATTGGAAAACCCCGGATCACAGTAGTATATGGTTACACCAATGAAAGCAGCGTGTCAGCTCGACTGTTGCGACTTTTGAGTGACCACCCAGCCCATGTATTTTCGTTTAAAACAAATCTCATCTTCTTTTGACTGTAACCCTATTAATATATGGGAGAAATATATGGGTTATTTAAGGTTTTTCCTCTACTAATAAAAATTTCGACAATAAAAATTTCGATAAACGAAAATTTATTTGATGTATGTACAATGAACCAGGGCTGCAAACCGGTTTTTGAACCAAATCCTGAACCGAACCACAAGGACGAGAATAGATGAAGCTTTTGGTTCGGTTCAAAAAATTAATGTCTTCGATATGTTATTTTCTCCTTTTCGCACTCCCAATGGTTATTAACGTACTTTCATACATATAAGTGTCAAAAATGTATTTGGTGTGTCTGGATGGTCAAATACATTTATTGACTTAAATGTTTAGGCTTCATTTGGATACATTAATACGATTAAATATACTGCGTTTATTAAGCCAGAGCGTCTGCTCTCCGTGTCGTTGAGAACACGACCTCTCTGCTCGGCGGTTCGAACAAGACTCCCCTCTCTCACGCTGCAGTCCTCATTTTTGACATCTCGGCCTCTCCTGACATTTCGTTGTCTTCCGTCGAGTAGTCGTAAGCGTCTTCTTCGATATCCAGGTCTAGAATAAAAGCGCACCATGCCTTCATGTGATCACTGGATACAACGTTACTGTAGCGCCGTTGAGTTACTGAACGATCGGGCAAATCTTAAATGATGTAGCGATCGTTTCCTAGGACCTTGGTTACAGTGTAAGGTCCTTTATATGCTGGGTCTAATTTGTGTGTTTCTCCTGTAGCCATCGGTACATAATCAATGACTACTAAATCATCAATCTCAAACTTATGTGGTTGAGTATGCTAAGAGCCGAAGCGTTTTTCCATTTCTGTTGTTCTGCCATCATGTTCGCTGCAGCTGTATGACGATTTTCCTTTACGTCCGTTGCTGGATCTGGGTCATCCGTTAATGCTTGAATAATACGGTTTTATGATTCATATCTGGGATTAAAATTAAAAACCAGATCATTCGGTGTGAATTTTGTCGTTGAATTCACGTGCGTATTCATACTCCATTGTATGTTGTATGAAAGATGAGCCTCTGTCTGAGATAATCCGTATGGGTTGACCAAAAACACCAAACATCTGTTTTAATGCCTTTTTTGTGCCTATATTTCGTATATGCGCAAACAATAACAAGAATATGACAATTTCCGCTTTTGCTTCTTGGAAACGGTCGAACGTGATCAATATTAATCGTCCTGAATGGTATTGGTATAACGTCCTGTAAATGCATTTCGCCATCTGGCTTACCTAGTTTAACCTTATTTATACAACAATCTGGGCATGAAGCGATATATGACTTCACATATCTCCTCATTCGTGGAAACCAAAAATACCTTTTGATGCGTTCCAAAGTTTTCTCAGTATCATAATGTCCAACATCGTCGTGGCTTGATTTCGTAATTCGCCATCGAATTGCTTGTGGGTAACCAATTTGTCGCCTTCATCCGTTTTGTGATTCAATTTACTTGCCGACACTACATCCGCTTTTATCTCACGCCACCTTGTACTTTTATCCTTAATGCTGAATATCTCGAAAATTTCGTTCAACATCGGATCCTGTTTCTGCATCGTATACACCCAATCCTGATCAATTGGAGTTGTTTTCAATATGCAATCGTTTTCGATACTTCTTCGTCAAGTACTGGTTGTTTGCTTATACCATACACGTGTGGCATATCTTGTCCTGGTCTGTGCGTACATCTAAAATCAAATTCTTCCCCAACGTGCGACTGGGGGTTAAAGTGCTGTAGAATCCTTTAGCGTTGCCACTGCATTGCAATCCGTTACAACCAAAAACTGTGATCCCTGAAGATATATGCGAATCCTTTACAAAGCTTCTGTGATCGCTGAAACTTCCAGCGCATGGCTTAAGTACCGACTCTCTGCGTCACTCTGCTGTAATAGAATAAAGGCTTGATGCCTTGATGAAATGACATAACATTAAACTCGAACAATCCATAAGGTGCTATGAAAGCAGTTAACTTTTTGCTTTTCCCGCTCATTGGAATCTGGTAATAACCGGAAGTCATATCCAACGTTTTAAAATACTGATTTCCAGCTTACTTGGCCATCTGCTCCTCTACGATTGGCATTGGGTAATGTTTCTTCACTGTCTTTGTGTTTATGGTTCTAAAATCGACACACAATCGACTTTCTCCGGTGACTTTCGGTACCAAAATCGCTGATTCTGCATGTGGTGACGTGCTCCTTTGAATTATGTTATTCTTCTGAAGATCATTCAGCGTTGAGCGTATCGTATCTCTTTGTGCAAACGGGACTTGGTATCGCCTTCCTAAGATTGGCTCCGTCGTTGATACCTCAATTTCCATCATCGTGGTGGTGCATCTGCCAATATTTAAAAGGTCTTTGGCAAAACAATTCGTAAACGACTTTAATAGATCGCTCACCTGATTGCGCTGTGCGATATTGATATCAGCGCCGATATCAAAATCATGTTGCTCCAACTTTGCCGATAAACTGTTCTGATGAAATATTTCCTTTGATTGGGTCGAGCTCTGGTAACATTCCTATAACATTCTTAATACTCGCATTGCTTGGCACATCTGTTAACCATGATGTCATCCTTTGACCCGACCTTAGTGGTGCAAATCCGTTGTGTGACCCAGGCATACCCTGTGCCGATCCTGTCACGCTTCTTTTATTTGCCACAGCCGTTGTCAAACGCTCCTGCCTTTCCCTGGCTCGCGCTTGACGTTGCCCTTCAACTGTTATTGCTGCTACCGTTTGGGCTAAGGTCGCCCCCATTTCCTTTAACTCTCCGAGTTCTTTTTGCATGGCGCCGTCTCCCTCGTTGATGTCTTAGTGATCTGTCGCAATCTGGTCACTCTTCAAAACTCTGGTAACCTCATCGATTTTGACCTGCTTGGTTCTTGTGATCTGAATGTTGTTCGTACGTAAAATAACATTCAGGTCACTCACACGTAGTTGGCATAATTTAACTAACATGTTTAGAAAATTTTCCTTGCCAAACTTTTTCCACGCTTTTTTTCTCGTGCTTTTTTCTTTCCGTTACGTTTTACGAGTTTTCGTTTCCGTTGTTGACATGCGTTGTTTAATTGTTAACGTTAACGTTGTTGAATTGCGTTGAATTGTGAAATTCTTTTTGTTTTGCTTTTGATTTCCTAAGCCGTGCCGATTTGTCTTTTTCCTTATATTTTCTTTATGTGATCTTCACAACCGTTTTGCTTCACCCATTGTGGCTTGCCGTTTTGTCGACTAGAATGGGAGCGACCGTTGGAATGCGTGCGACCGTTTTGCTTTTGCGTGCCGTTTTGTCGTCTCTTTCACTCCTATCGGATTCGTGACCGTTTTGCTTTTTCGTTGCTGTTGTGTCTTTCCCTTGTTGCTTGTTCATCGAATTAATTTCTTTGCGTCATAGAAAAATAAACTTTTGCTCTTTTTCGTTAGCCATGAATTAGTATCCCACTTCTGATTTGTCAAAAATATATTTGGTGTGTCAGGCTGGTTAAATACATTTATTGACTTAAATATTTAGGCTTCATTGGGATACATTAATACGATTACATATACTGCGTTTATTATATCGTTGAGAACACGACCTCTCTGCTCGGCGGTTCGAACAAGGCTCTCCTCTCTCACGCTGCAGTCCTCATTTTTGACATATGTATGTACAATGTACATATGTAAAACAATTTAAATACGCAAAGAAACAGAGCGTGCTATTGTATGTAGTACTTTTTTGCTTACCTATGTACAATGTACAATGGGTAATTTATATTACATACACATAGACCACAATACTACTACTACAAATTCAATGTAAACACATATGTAGACTGCACAATGTATTGAACGTTTTATTTTTCATCTTATACACTTACATATGCGCCAATCTACCCAACCAGGTGCATGCTACTGCAGATCATGTCAGCCGAATACAAACAGAAGAGTGTGCCACACGCAGCGTTGCCAATTTAGCTATTTTTCCCACCAGATATAGCTATTTTGTAAGCTCGAAAGCCGAAAACTATTCAGTTTTGCCAGAGACTGCAATCCTAGCTAATTATTTGACATTGTTAAGCTATTTTAAACTACTCTCTTTTAAGTTTTAGCATTTTTAACAGTCGATATTGGGTGAGCAAAATAGCTAAATTGGCAGCACTAGCCACGTGCCAAAAATTGGGCGCAAAGAAGAATGGAAGCAGAAAGAAACATAAAACACACAAGTCAGAACAATAAAAACGAGCATTTCATTTCGTTTGAGAAGTTTTGATTGTGAAGGTGTGAAGCATTGACGACAAATTTAATATTTACGATATTTACATACAATGTAAGCACTGATAAATCAGAATGTTACGAATGTAAATTCAAGATGACCGGCCGTCATGCATCAAATTTAATGCGGCACCTTCAAAAGAAGACAAAGGCATTTTTGATCAAATCATTGTGAAAAAAAGTTCCAAGTGTGGCGAATAAACAGTAATCGATGCTCAATTTTGTGAGTGAAAGACTGATTAAAGTGCACACGAGAAAGCATAATCAATCGGACTGAAGATTAATGCACTAGCAATGAAGGAAGTATCGATATCCAGCAAACGAGCGCCAATCTCACGTCAATTACAATCTACGTCTTACAGTCTTACAATGTATTTATGCGTCAGGTGTATACCTATTGTATTGTAATTTTGTATATATTGGGTACCAAAATCGAACCAAAACCAAAGCCCAAAAACCTCGAACCTAAAATTTCTGAACCTTAACCGTTGGTAAATTTTGGTTTGAACCTGCAAACCGGAGGTTCCGAACATTTTTTTTGGCTTTGCAGCCCTGCGTGCAACGAACCAAGGTTCGAACCAAAACCAAAGCCCAAAAACCTCGAACCTCAAATTTCCGAACCTTAACCGTTGGTAAATTTTGGTTCGAGCCTGCAAACCGGAGGTTCCGAAAAAATTTTTGTATTTGCAGCCCTGTTAGAAGTTCTTAACAGATTTTCTATACTGATATTTTTTGGACTACATGACAAAAATGGCTTTAACTTCCTTAATTTTCGAGCAACCGACATATTCAGAAATTCCAAATGTTTGGAAAAGATGCTTTGTTTGTAATGTTTGAAAAAAAAAAATACTTCAAAACTGTTTTCAAAAGGGCTTTTTAAACCTGAACATTTGAAAGAAACTCAAAACACTATCTTAAACCATTCCCGAGTTATTTAAAATTTGGAAAATTCATAATTTTACCATTTTAAGCATATAACTTCCGCAATCAAGCTCCAAAAAATTTCAAATTTTGGGGTTGAGCTTTTCTCATAATAAGCAGGCTGCAATGAACATTTTACTAACATGTGTTTTTATTCACTAAAATTGTCTTATTTTTCACCGCACTGTAACGAGAAATCTTTAAAATCTTTACCTTCCTCATCTTTCCTTATATTTTTGATTACACTGCCAATTTGTTTGAAACGTAAATGTCGATTTGAGGTCGACATATTCATATTGTCGGTAGGTCGATTTGCGCTTTCTAGGAATTGATTTTAGATCTATGGATTGGTGGTTAAATTTTTTTAGAGTTTGTAGTACATTTCGTTTTGGACATACGCTTTTTGCGAAAAAAAATCGACCCGACATATGTATATGTATGAGAGAAAATTGTTTCCGGCACATTCACGCCGTCATTTTGACAAGCTGCTCCGGAAACTTTACAAGTTGCGCTGTGATCTAGACAGTGGATGGAGGAGAGGAAGGACCAATTTTCATTCGCGTTTTGACTCTTGCTAAGTTTGCCTGTGAGCACTACTGTTACAAACACATTTTTTAAGTGCGCTATGCCACGATCAATATCAATAATTTTCCGAGAATCGTTTTCTTTTGGCATAGATAAAAGAAAGAAAGTCGGTCAAACCCGACTATAACATACTCTGTACCCCAAAGTTTGTAAATATCTGATCAATTTAAGTTAGAAGCCACGGAAAGTGGCTAAAAAACCATAAAGTGTGTGAACGATAACGATAACGATAACGATAACGATAACGATATCGTACTGATGGCGACGCAGCGAAGCGCGACGGGTTATATGCTAGTTTGCATAAAAAACAAAAGAGCCCTGCACAGCAAGCACCGTGCACAGGCAGGCACGGTTTAGGCTTGTGAAAAGCCGATTGCTCTCTTGGCGCAAGCCTTGGCAAGCGTTCGGCTCTTGTTGGTGTGAATCAGGGGCCGGCAAAACACACTTTCTCATTTTGGCGTTGCGTTTAGCCACTGACACGAAGTTTAATACTTAAGAAATTGCTTTACAAATCCACAACCATGATTGTAATAATACTAAACCGCGATTAAATACCTTAATTTTCTGAATTATAAATTGAAGCTCAATAAATACTGAAAATTTCGTTCTTTATACAGTAATACTAATTAAGAGTTTAATAATGATGAATATAATGTAGGTTTTTTAGTAAATATATTCCCGAATACCCGAAACTTTGGATAATACAAAATTTCTTCTTTGTAAAGACGGTATTTAGTATGAATTTACGGGAATATATTATTTGTCACCCATGGCCTTGAGTCATCATTATTTTATAAATCTGTCTTATTTCTTATTAAACAAAAGTTTTGTCAAATATGTTGAACAATAATAATTCAGTCCGCCACAACGGCTTGTGACACTTTTTTTCGGGTCGAGCCTAAGGGTCTGAACTAAACGCAGAAACACTTGAGGGTGACCAAATGATCTTTTTTGGAATTTTGGAATGCCTTCATTCATTTTTAGTTTACCCCCACGCAAAGCATCACTTAATCTTTCGTTGGTCTGGTTTTTTTCAATTCAAGTTATTGCATTTGCCAAATAAATTACAAATTTATTGCATCTGTTTGTAATGATAAGTGTATGCTTCTGATATATATTACATATTTCTTAAGATTTCAAGTCTATGGACTTATTGTACTTTGTTATGAATATGGACTGTATTATTGTTTTAAATTTCATTAATTTATATTACATTGTAGTGAAATTAAAAAAAACCTATGAGACAAAAACTGAGTACTTCTTATAACTATCTATATTTACATAATTATTTGGTTTATGTGGGTATAGGTTGAATATCTACATCTATCATTGAAGTTATCTGTCAGTCGGCTTAGTCTGTCTGATATCATTTTTACATTGGCTTTATGGTGCAAATCGGAGGTAGGATGATGCCATGGGAGCTTGAAAATCATTTTTAATAGCTTGTTTTGCGCAGTTTGTAATCTCTTAATAAGACATTTGGCAACATCAGACCAAACTGGGGCTCCATAGAAAATTACTGCCTGAAATATCTATCTGAACAAGTATAACTTATTCTCAATGGATAACCGTGAGTTTCTATTGATGAAGCGATAAAGAGTTCTAGTAAGAGTGTTGATTTTATCAATGGTGTACCCTACATGGTCCTTGAAGTTTACTTTTGGGTCTAAGATAACTCCTAGGTGGCGAACCTTTTTGTCCCATGGAATATCATCTAGATCTAGGTGGCCATTAAGTAGATATCTGGGCAATCTTTTTCTGGAGAAGTATATGGCTTGGGTTTTACCTGTATTAACCAGAATTTTTCATCTTGTGAAACATGATTGAAGGGAGTCAAAAGCATCTTGTAGGTCGAGTGTGATATCTTCTGGTAATAGTCCTGAGGTAATTATTGCTGTGTCGTCAGCAAACATTTAGGCAGTACAGCCGTTTAGATTCGGAAAGTCGGAGGTATAATTGTTATACAGTAGGGGAGAGAGGCAGGACCCTTGGGGGCATCCAGCAGGGATATCTATCGCGGTAGAGTGAGCCCGTCCAATGTAAGCCGAAAAAAAAACTTTGTAATATTTTAATAAGTTCGGTCGGGAAGTTAAGAGCTGACATCTTGAAGACGAGACCGTAGACCCATACGGAGTCAAAAGCAGATTTTATATCCATCAGGACCATCCCGGTGGACTTCTTCATATTAAAGTTCTCTTTGACAATCTTTTTGATTCGGACTAGCGGATGAACTGTGCTGTGCTCCCTAAGGAAAGATTTCCAAAGGTGAGATTTCGGATGCTTGAAGATTTTTTCCTAATAATTTTGGCTACTTTCCAAAAAGGAGAGGAGCCTTTGTCCAGAGTGGACAGGAATGAGTTCCATGACTGGTTACGATAAGTTGCTATTTCTATGCGTATACTGCGGTTCAGCCGTTTAACCGCTTCAAGGTGAGCTATATTCCTGGACCTTTGCCAGCTACGACGGTGGCTATTTCTGCGCGTTATTAATAATTTTATATGAGGTGGCAGGGGCTTTGTATTAAACCGGGTTCTAGCCTTAGGGCTATAGCGTTCCTTAGCCTCTTGGATGGCATTCGTAAATTTGTCGATCATGGAATCGATCTGTGCTGGTTGGGTGATAGTCTCTTGAAGGACTGGTTGGAGATTTTGCCTAAGATATCCGGCGAAAAGCGTGGGTCTGGTTTTATTACTAACATATGTGCAACTTTTTATACCCGTTACTCGTAGAGTTAAAGGATATACTAAAGTCGTGCAAATGTATGTAACAGGCAGAAGGAATCTTTCCGACCATTTAAAGTATATATATTCTTGATCAGCATCAGCAGCCGAGTCGATATAGCCATGTCCGTCTGTCCGTCTGACCGTCCGTCTGTATGTATGAACACCTTGATCTCAGAGACTAGAAGACTGTCTGCAAGCAGATCAATCCCCCGCCCCCACCATAGAAAATGTTGAATAACTCCCACAAAACAAATTTAAAACTGACATTTATATTCGCAATATCTATAAGCCCTAAAATTTTCATAAAGATCGGATGATAAATAGCCGAGTTAAAAAATGTTGCATACTTTTCGGCTGCCACACCTCAGGAACACAGGAAGGCTATTAAACATATCTCTCCATGAGTAACGGGTATATAGAAGTCGGTTAGAGCCGTCTTTAACTTACGCTCTCGTTTTTTAAGGTTAAAAGGTCTCGTGTGTTTTTGTACGCACCTGCTCCTGGACTAAAGTGCACTATAATTAATTTATGTACATCGCGAAGCTTGTAGGAAACACACATTTCCAAATAGCTCCAACTTTATTCGCACAGCATACAATTGCAGGCTTGATGGCCCCAGGACTATTTTTGTTCGCCAATACCCTTTACATTCACTATCTATTTTTCTCTACAATAGCATACAGACGTTTCACGGCATTCATCTTTCGGTTTGCAGGTCACTAGTGGATTTTTGTTCTCTCAAAGCTTCAGCCTTCCATCCACAGCATTAAATCCAATGTGGTAATATCGTGGACTTGCCTCCAGGGAAAACCATCTAATAGCTGTTTCGAAATATACTTTTTATTCTGTACAGAACACGTGACTTCTGATTTTGACCAAATTTTGCGAATATATAAGGTTGTCAAAAAGTCTTGCGGTATTTCCGCAAGCTTGTCTTTGCAAGCGCGTAGTTCTAGTTGTATTCGTCGCATCAATTCACGCTAGAGCTTTTTGGAAAGCTCTTTTCACGCGCTAACATGTGTTTGATTTATTGTTGTTTGTTTTTAGTCGTTCGTGAGTTATAGCGTCGCAAACATGGAGCAAAATAAAGAGAAAATACGGCATATTTTAGAGTACTACTACGATAAAGGCAAAAATGCATCTCATGCTGCCAATAAAATTTGTGCAGTTTATGGACCCGATACAGTTTCCATTTCCACCGCACAACGATGGTTTCAACGTTTTCGTTCTGGTGCAGAGGTGATCGAAGATGCGCCACGGTCCGGAAGGCCTGTCGTCGAAAATGGCGATAAAATCGCTGAATTGATCGAAAGAGACCGGCATAGTAGCAGCCGTAGCATCGGCCAAGAGCTGGGCATGAGTCATCAAACCGTTATAAGCCATTTGAAGAAGCTTGGATTCAAAAAGAAGCTCGATGTATGGGTGCCACACGACTTGACGCAAAGAAACATTTTTGCCCGTATGGATGCATGCGAATCGCTTCTGAATCGCAACAAAATCGACCCTTTTTGAAGCGGATGGTGACTGGCGATGAAAAGTGGGTCACTTACGACAACGTGAAGCGCAATCGGTCGTGGTCGAAAAGCGGTGAAGCTGCCCAGACGGTGGCCAAGCCTGGATTGACGGCCAGGAAGGTTCTTCTGTGTGTTTGGTGGGATTGGCAGGGAATCATCCACTATGAGCTGCTCCCCTATGGCCAAACGCTCATTTCGGACCTGTACTGCCAACAACTGGACCGCTTGAATGCAGCACTCATGCAGAAGAGGCCATCTTTGATCAACAGAGGCCGAATTGTCTTCCATCAGGACAACGCCAGGCCACACACATCTTTGGTGACGCGCCAGAAGCTCCGGGAGCTCGGATGGGAGGTTCTTTTGCATCCACCGTATAGTCCGGATCTCGCACCAAGTGATTACCACCTATTTCTGTCCATGGCGAACGAGCTTGGTGGTCGGAAGTTGGCCACAAGAGAGTCCTGTGAAAATTGGCTCTCCGAGTTTTTTGCCAATAGGAAAGCGAGCTTCTATAAGAGGGGCATTATGAAGTTGGCATCTCGTTGGGAACTCGTCATCGAACAAAACGGCGCATATTTGTCTTAAATCGCAATATTATAACCAATTTTATGAACAATTGAAAATTTAATAAAAATACCGCAAGACTTTTTTGACAACCTAGTATTTGAAAGCATATATGTACAATAAGTAATCAGTGAGTTTAACGACGCTAACATAAAAACAAAAAAAATGTCTTACTAAGACTCATTTTCGGCCGATCGGTCCTATTGCAACCATAATATATAGAAATATGCGAAATTTATTTCACAAAAGCCGCGGAAACGTTTCTTAACCTCCTTAACCAAAATTGAATAAAAAAATAGGGGAAAGCTAACTTCGGCTCGACCGAAGTTTATATACCCTTGTAGCTTCTTTAATTTATATAAATTAAGGTTTTAAATGTTTTTCGTCGAACATTCTTAGCTGAGTTATTTTCCAAACTCAGCAATAGATGGCGCCACTACTTTGACCATTTGCTTGCCAGTTTTTATATGCCAGCTATACGATATATTCATCAGATTTGGATCAGACTCGTCAAAATTGTGTGGAAACCGATAATATTCATAACTGGAAAGCTTAAAGACACTACCATTGAAAACAAAAAAGTTTTTCTCACTAGAACTACTTTTTGAACCGATCGTTCCCATGGCAGCTATATGCTATAGTCATCCGATTTGAATCAAATTTGGCAGAATTGTGTGGTAGCATATAGCATATAGTATTGATCAGTAACAAGTTTGAGAGCGATAGCATTGAAAACAAAAAAGATTTTCCTACTATGACTTTTTCTCTGAACTAACTTTTGTATGACAGCTATACTAAATAGTTGTCCGGTTTTCATCAAACTTGGTGTAATTATGTAAAATCATAGAAAACTGAAAAATGCGAGGTTTGGGGGCGTTTGCATTGAAAACAAAAAAGTTTTCTCACTAAAACTAGTTTATTGACCGATCGTTCCCATGGCAGCTATATGCTATAGTCATCCGATCCGGCCGGTTCCGACAAATGTGCGTGTTTGTACCGAAAGGCTTCGTGCAAAGTTTGGTTAAGA
Source organism: Lordiphosa magnipectinata (assembly GCA_037044535.1). Taxonomy (NCBI): domain Eukaryota; kingdom Metazoa; phylum Arthropoda; class Insecta; order Diptera; family Drosophilidae; genus Lordiphosa; species Lordiphosa magnipectinata. Next base: position 287,755 of record JBAMBO010001802.1, on the reverse strand, counting down.
TAGCTTTTAAACTGACGGAGGAGATAGCATAGAAACAGACGGACAGACTGACGGACATGGCTAAATCAACTCAGCTCGTCATGCTGATCAAGAATATATACTTTATGTGGTCGGAGATGCTTCCTTCTATGCGTTACAAACATCTGGACAATTTTAATATTTACTCTACAAGGGTATAAAAATAGTCTTCGATAGACCGATGCAAAAATTATTTCGAGGTCTGACATAGTTTTCTGGTTTAATCGCAATTTCCTTTTCGAATTAAGTTTTTTACTCCATAATACCTTTCTTGCTGATATAATTGGACGAATTAGTCGCCTTTTTTTGGAACACTAGAGAGCTCGTTTGTAGACAAAATCGATACTAAACATAATTAATATTTAGTTTATTAAATCACCCAATGTCGATCAAATTATTTTCAAATTAGTTTGAAAGCGTTTAATATTAATAAGCCCCGACCTTAAGAACGATTTACTTAAAAACAAAAAAGTTTTTTCCACAAGGACCCATTTTCCGAACAATCAGTGCTATGGCAGCTATAAGATATTGTCATCAGATTTTGACCAAAATTTGCAAATCTGTTTGAAAGCATATAATATTAATAATAGCCGAGCTTGAGGACGCTAACTGTAAAAACAAAAAAGTTTTTCTCACTAAGACCCATTTTCCGACCGATGGTTCCTATGACAGCTATAAGATATAGTCATCCGAAGTCAATTTCCAAAAAAAGGAGACTAATTCGTCGAATTATATCAGCATCATGTACATACCGCTGCCAGCAGGCTACAAAGAAAGTTATTTTGGAGTAAAAACTTAATTCGAAAAGGAAATTGCGATCAAACCAGAAAACTATGTCAGCCCTCGAAATAATTTTTGCTTCGGTCTATCGAAGTAATTTTTATACCCTTGCAAAGGGTATTATAATTTTGCCCAGAAGTTTGCAACGCATAGAAATATTCATTTCCGACCCCATAAACTATATATATTCTTGATCAGGGCGACGAGCTGAGTCGATTGAGCTTTGTCCGTCCGTCTGTCTGTCTGTCCGTCTGTCTGTCCGTCTGTCTGTCTGTCCGTCTGTCTGTCCGTCTGTTTCTACGCAATCTAGTCTCTCAGTTTTAAAGCTATCGAGCTGAAATTTTGCACAGAGTCTTCTATTTACTGCACGCTGCTAATATGTCGGAACCGACCGGATCGGATGACTATATCTTATTACTGCCATAGGAACCATCGGTCGAAAAATGCGTTTAAGTGAGAAAAACTTTTTTGTTTTCAATGTTAACGTGATTAAACTCGGTCATTAATAATATTATATACCTTCAAACAGATTTGCAAATTTTGGTAAATATCGGATGACTATATCTTATAGCTGCCATAGGAACCATAGGTCGAAAAATGGGTTTTAGTGAGAAAAACTTTTTTGTTTCCAATGTTAACGTGATTAAACTCGGTCATTAATAATATTATCTACTCTCAAACAGATTTGAAAATTTTGGTCAAAATCGGATGAGTATATCTTATAGCTGCCATAGGAACCATAGGTCGAAAAATGGGTTTTAGTGAGAAAAACTTTTTTGTTTTCAATGTTAACGTGATTAAACTCGGTCATTAATAATATTATATGCTTTCAAACAGATTTGCAAATTTTGGTCAAAATCGGATGACTATATCTTATAGCTGCCATAGGACCGATCGGTCGGAAAATGGGTCTTAGTGAAAAAAAACTTTTTTGTTTTTAAGTAAATCCTTCTTAAGGTCGGTGATTATAATTATTAAACGCTTTCAAACTAATTTGAAAAAGTTGATCGACATCGGGTGACTATATCGTATGGTTGCCATAGGACCGATCGGTCGAACATGAGTCTTGGTAAACAATTTTTTGTTTAGTTTTGTTAGCGTCCTTAAACTCGCTGATGACTTATTTTATATGCTTTCAAATAGATTCGCAAAATTGGGCCGAAATCGGATGACTATATCTTAAGGCTGCCATAGGGCCGATCGGTCGGAAATTGAGTCTTAGTGAGAAAAACTTTTTTCAGACGTTTATCTGTCGGAAAATAGGTTTTAGTTACACAATTTTTTGATTTTTATGTAAGCGTTCTTAAACTTAGACATTTGCATTTGCAAGCGTATAAAAACTTCGGCACAGACGAAGTTAGCTTGGTCTTCTCGTTATACTCTGTACCGAAGGTACATAGAGTATATTAAGTTTGTGCAAAAGTATGTAACAGGGAGAAGGAATCGTTTCCGACCCTATAAAGTATATATATTCTTGATCAGCATCAACAGCCGAGTCGATATAGCCATGTCCGTCTGTCCGTCTGTCTGTCCGTATGAACGAAGAGATCTCAGAGATGGTAAGAGATAGAGGTTTGACATGTATGGGACATATATTTCTTATACTTGCAGGCAGATCAAGTTTATTTTCAATTTTTGCCACGCCCCCTCCCGCCCCCGCAATTTGGAAAAAACTTCATATCTCCTACAGTTTTGGAGATAGATCATTCGTTCCTTCTAGAGACCTAGTAAATAAAATTATTTATCGATTTCCTGAAGGAATGATAAAGATCGGATGAACGATACTCAAGTTATGGACAAAAACGGCCAGTTAACACCACCCACCCCCCCCCCCCACCAACAACCACAGCAAAATACCCTAACCGTTCAACACAGGCAATCTTATAGTGCGAGAGAGAAAGAGAGAGAGAGAGAGAGAAACTTAGAGAGCGCACCGCGTTGTGAGCGGGGTGTTAACTGGCCGTTTGACTCCTGAGCAAATGCGAGTGTAAGGGTACAGAGTATGTTATAGTCGGGCTTGACCGACTTTCTTTCTTGTTTTTTATTCAATTTTGGTTAAGGATGTTAAGAAAAGTTTCCGCGGCTTTTGTGAAATATATTTCGCAAATTTCTATTACTTCCCGTAGTTATAGGATCAGTTTCTTTTTTTCCAATAATGCACCCACAGATGTCCTTGATAACAACTTTATCAAAGTAATAGCCCTCGAACAGTTTAGGTTTAGGTCGCAACAAGTGCAATTGCCTCGCTTAGAAGTGAGTTAAAAGAACTTAATCCGTGCGTGTCGGCGTCAGCGCGCACAAGCAGACGGCGCAGCAAGTGCAGTGAGGGCGACCGAGACTCGCTGATAAGGGTTGTTTCTACTGTTGTTGGACTGCTCCAAAACTCAAATTTCGTGCCCACCGCTGCACTATAGTTTAATTTATCGGTATGTGTAACAGTAGTCGGAGACCGTTTATCTTGGCCGAGAAAATCGTGAAAAATGGAAGTTTATATATATTTGCATTTTAAGTATTTAGAAAAGATTATTTGAATCTGGCGCCAAACAAAACAGAGCATACTTATATAGGAACTTATGTTAAAGCAGACATTAATATGTAAACACACTAGAAAATAAGAAAGAAAGTCGGTCAAGCCCGACTATAACATACTCTATTCCCTTAATGTCGCAGCTCGCATTTGCTCACGAGTTGTAAGCGCTCATCTCTAAGTTTCTCTCTCTCTCTTTCTCTCACTAGGATTGCCTTTGCTGTACGGAATGATGTGGGGGGGGGGTTTGTGTTTGTTAACTGACCGTTTTTTGCTCATAACTTGAGTATAGTTCATCCGATCTTTATCATTCCTTCAGCAAATCGATAAATAATTTTTTATTATTATTACTAGATATCTCTAAAAGGTACGAACAATCTATCATCAAAACTGTGGGAGATATGACGTTTTTTCCAAATTGCGGTGGCGGGATGGGGCGTGGCAAAAATTGAAAATAAACTTGATCTGCCTGCAAGTATAAGAAATATATGTTGCATAAACCTCTATCTGTTACCAATTCTGAGATCTGTGAGTTCATACAGACGGACGGACCGACAGACAGACGGACAAGGCTATATCGACTCGACTGTTGATGCTGATCAAGAATATATATACTTTATATACTTTTGCACAAACTTAATATACTCTGTGTACTTTTGGTACAGAGTATAAAAATACTAGATTTTCGATGTGTACTCGGAAATGTGCGAATTACTTCATAAAACGGTATTCAAATTTATTGGGACAACATTCGTTCAACGGAGAATTAAATGGCTCTCATAATAACCTTAATAGAAAAATCGCATTGAATAAAATTGTAAAGCCAGTTGTGGTCAAATTAAAAATTTCCAATAAAAAGTTAAAAATGCCTGATATGAAAGCCGCATTTTTTAGCCATCGCGCTTAATAAGTCAAACCATTAATCTACTCCACATATAAAACAGTTTGTCCTGACTCTCTGTTACCAATTCTGAGATCTGTGAGTTCATACAGACGGACGGACAGACAGACAGACGGACAAGGCTATATCGACTCGGCTGTTGATGCTGATCAAGAATATATATACTTTATATACTTTTGCACAAACTTAATATACTCTGTGTACTTTTGGTACAGAGTATAAAAATACTAGATTTTCGATGTGTACTCGGAAATGTGCGAATTACTTCATCAAACGGTATCCAAATTTATTGGGACAACATTCGGCTTACTTAATAGAAAAATCGCATTGAATAAAATTGTCAAGCCAGTTGTGGTCAAATTACAAATTTCAAATAAAAAGTTAAAAATGCCTGATTTGAAAGCCGCATTTTTTAGCCATCGGGCTTAATTAGTCAAACCATTAATCTACTCTACATATAAAACAGTTTGTCCTGACTGACTGATTCACTAATTGGCAATCAACGCAGAGCGCAAACGGTAAGAGATAGAAGACTGAAATTTTGACAGGAGTTTCCTCTAGTGGTAAAAGGACTAAGACGGGTTTTTGGAAAATTCCAACCGGAAAAGTCGGAAAAGTAAAAATATCAGTGAATCAGTCAGGACAAATTCTTTTATATGTAGAGTAGAAGTAGATAATTGAGGCAAAAAATCAAAAATCGGTTTTGGACCATAAGTTCAGATTTTGCGGGTGTTAGAAAAAAACCAAGTATGAGGAAATCCAGTATCCAACTTGCTTAACAATATGTACTGGGTCTCGTGAAAAGTATGTGCAGAATTTGTTTTTTGTAGCATTGTGTTATTTAATTTTAAAAATAGACGAAAGCTAGCTTCGGCTCGACCGAAGTTTATAAACACTTGCAGCTTGATGGCGCCACTACTTTGAACATTTGCTTGACAGTTTGTTATATGGCAGCTATACGATATATTCATCCGATTCTGACCAAACTCTTCAAAATTATGTGGAAACTGATCAAATTCACAACTGGAAGTTATAAAAACCCTACCATTTAAAACAAAAAGTTTTTCTTACTAGAACTTCTTTTCAGTTCCTTTTTTTAGAAAAATTTAGAAAAATATATATTTTAAGAAAAATATATATTTTAAGAAAAATATATATTTTTCTAAATTTTAGAGTGAATTTGCTTTATTGCCTTTTCTTATTTTTAGGGTAATTTCGCCTTTGATTTTAGAAAACATTTGTTACAAATGTAGGGTATTTTGCCCTAAAATTGAGAAAATAAACCTTAATTTTAAGAAGGTTTTTCTAAAAGAATATAAAAATAAAAAAGAAAAAGTGCTGCTTCGGTGACTTGATCCCAGGCCTCGCCCAACTGCTTACTTTCTTAACTATGGTTTTGTCGCAACGTCTTGCTTAAGGCAAATAGCTGAGTGGGCTTAGGCGTCCGTCCGCGTGTGAGAGGTCCCGAGTGTTCAAATCCCAGTAAAATAAAAAAAAAAAAAAAAAATTGAAAAGAAATAAAACAAGAAAGAAAGTCGGTCAAGCCCGACTATAACATACTCTGTACCCTTACACTCGCATTTGCTCAGGAGTCAAACGGCCAGTTAACACCCCGCTCACAACGCGGTGCGCTCTCTAAGTTTCTCTCTCTCTCTCTTTCTCTCTCGCACTATAAGATTGCCTGTGTTGAACGGTTAGGGTATGTTGCTGTGGTTGTTGGTGGGGGGGTGGGGGGTGGTATTAACTGGCCGTCTTTTGCCCATAACTTGAGTATGGTTCATCCGATCTTTATCATTCCTTCAGCAAATCGATAAATAATTTTGTTTACAAGGTATCTCTAGAAGGAACGAAAGATCTATCTCCAAAACTGTAGGAGATATGAAGTTTTTCCCAAATTGCGGGGGCGGGAGGGGGCGTGGCAAAAATTGAAAATAAACTTGATCTGCCTGCAAGTATAAGAAATATATGTCCCATACATGTCAAACCTCTATCTCTTACCATCTCTGAGATCTCTTCGTTCATACGGACGGACGGACGGACACACGGACAGACGGACAGACGGACATGGCTATATCGACTCGGCTGTTGATGCTGATCAAGAATATATATACTTTATAGGGTCGGAAACGATTCCTTCTCCCTGTTACATAGTTTTGCACAAACTTAATATACTCTATGTACCTTCGGTACAGAGTATAAAAATAAAGGGAAGCAGCATCTTCGACTCGACCGAAGTTTATATTCCCTTTGTAGCTTGTATGATTTTTATATATTAGAAGCCTGATTCCACTGACACACAAATATGTACATTCGGCCAAATGTACACATTTTTGACAAGGCCCCTCGTATATACATTTTCTACACCTAATTTCTATGGCTGCTGTACTATATAGTTGTCCTATCAAACTTGGTGGAATTATGTGGAAAGCATAGAAAACAACTTGTAAGTACAAGGTTTGGGGACGTTTGCGTTGAAGACAAAAAAGTTTTTCTCACTAAAACAACATTTTCGACTGATGGTTCCTGTGGCAGCTATATGCTATAGACATCCGATCTGGCCTGTTTCGACAAATGTGCAGCGTATTTGTACCAAAAGACTTCGTGCAAAGTTTGCTTAAGATAGCTTTTAAAACTGACGGAGGAGATAGCATAGAAACAGACAGACAGACAGACACACAGACAGACGGACGGACAGACGGACATGGCTATATCAACTCAGCTCGTCATGCTGATCAAGAATATATATACTTTGTGTGGTCGGAGATGCTTCCTTTTATGCGTTACAAACATCTGGACAATTTTAATATACCCTCTACAAGGGTATAAAAATAAAAACAAATAACTAAAAAAACCAAAAAAAAAAAACAACAACAAAGAACCAAACAACCACCCCCCCCCCCCCCCCTTTTTTTTTTTTTAAAAATTGCCCTAAAATTTAGAACTCAATTTCTATTTTTTTTTTTAGAAAGGCGAGTCGCCTTTGGCCCTTTTTTTATGGCGATTTTTTAAAAATTATGGCGAAAATGGCACTTTTTAGGGTGAGTTGTTTTTTGAGTGTAGGTATTTATACCTTAACGTTGTCTCAATTTAAAACTGAAACTAGTATCAATTTTTTTTTATCATCATAAGCTTCGAGAATAAAGCCCTGCACGAGTAGAGTTTAAAATCAATTCGTGCTTCATTCTGATCTGAGTCAACCGTTAAACGATTCAATAGCTTTTGACACTTAGGATAGTTCGTACGATTCGTTTAAAATCAGGGATCGTAATGGTTTTAATTTTCAAAATATAAATACCTTTTAAAAATTATTTTTATTATAAAAATTGAATATAAGAATTATTATTAATTTTTCTTAATAAAAATTGAAAATAAGAACTATTTTTCATTTTATATTTTAAAAATTGAAAATAAAAATTGATAAGCCAAGCCGTGCATTACAAAAGTAGACATATATCTATGATCGATGTTTCAAAACCTTTACATTGATATATCACATGTCCTTGAAGGATCAATATTAAAGATACCACAATTTTTGATCGATTCAGTGCCAATGTTTATACATACCGCTTACTTACTTCAAGTCTATGAAAACACGAACAAGTAAGAAAGTCGGTCAAGCCCGACTGTAATGTACCTGCGAAATTGAATGCTCAGTGATTCAGTCCCTGAGTTTATGGAAGTAAGAAAGTACCGAACCAAAATAAACCAAACCTCTAATCCGTGCTCATAAACAGAACCGCGAACCAAACCGGTGTCCTTTTAAAACAGCCAAACCCATCCGAAAACTGCACGCTTACCGAAACATTATAAGTCCTTCTGCCGGAATCTTTAAGGGAAAAGAATTGTAGGGCCGGACAGCTGCCGATAAGATGTGCCATTGATCCCACAATATTTGGTACCGAACATATCCCGAAATTGTCTCCTGTCCTTTGCATTAATTCCGAGATGTAAATAATTTATGAGATGTGGACTTCAACCACTTTTAAGCTGGTTTAGCGGGCTGGTTAGCTTACTTCAAAATTTCTTAGATTTGGCTCTGAACCAAGAACTCTGAAATTTTGGTGAAGGTTCGGCTTGAGAAAAGTTCGGATTGGCCCATGGGGCGTTAAATCCAAATTGATTTTTTCTTAGAAACATAGCCCTATCACCTGGCCTACACCTAAGGTACTGTATATACGTATATACTATACGTATATTTAATGTTTGGAAATTGAGAAATAGCTAAATAGCGTGAACCATTGAACCGTTCTCTCTGTAGCTCTGTTTGGCTTAACACTTGTGCGAACCACCGAACCGATTCAGTCCAAATTCTCGTTCGGGTTGCACTCCTAAAGTCAATATAACACAACATTAATTAAACGTATTAATAATGATTTAATTTCATCTGATGTTGTATTTTCGTGGGTGTGAGACAGCTATGTGATGAATAATGTGCATTTATATGGTTTTAATGCATTAAGTTCGTCTTATCAATAAATATTCTAGAAAAAATACTGAATACTAAAAAATGCCAAAAAATATACCGATTTTGATTGCCATCCACCGTTAGATTAATGCATTAAATTGAACTTGACAACTAATTATTTCATCATTGATTCGTTTTGTACATCAAAGTGGAGAACATTGAAAACCATTTGCTACTATATTCAGCATTTTTAAAATTATACGCGGCAAGCATTTTAATAAAAAATAGTAAAAAAAAACAAAAAAGAGGAGAAAGCTAACTTCGGCTCGACCGAAGTTTATATACCCTTGTAGCTTATTTAATTTATATAAATTAAGGTTTTAAATGTTTTTCGTCGAACATTCTTAGCTGAGTTATTTTCCAAACTCAGCAAGAGATGGCGCCATTAATTTGACCATTTGCTTGCCAGTTTGTTATATGGCAGCTATACGATATATTCATCAGATTTGGATCAAACTCGACAAAATTGTGTGGAAACCGATAATATTCATAACTGGAAAGCTTAAAGACACTACCATTGAAAACCAAAACGAGAGCGTAAGTTAAAGTCGGCTCTAACCGACTTCGAAATACCCGTTACTCACGGAAAGAAACGTTGAATAGCCTTCCTGTGTGTCTGAGGCAGGACAGCCGAAAAGTATGCAACATTTTTTTAACTCGGCTATTTATCATCCGATCTTGATGAAAATTGGAGGGCTTATAGATGTTGCGAATATTAATGTAATGTGTTAATGTGAAGTTTTAATTTTGAGATCGATATCTCAAAAATTGTGGGAGTTATTCAACATTTTTTATTTTGGGGGCGGGGGTGGGCGTGGCCAAAATTTGAAATAAACTTGATCTGCGTGCAGACAATAGGAGTCTACATTTCAAAATTGGTTGCTCCAGCTCTTCTAGTCTCTGAGATCTAGGTGTTCATACAGACAGACGGACAGACGGTCAGACGGACAGACGGACAGACGGACATGGCTATATCGACTCGGCTGTTGATACTGATCAAGAATATATATACTTTATATGGTCGGAAATGATTCCTTCTGCCTGTTACATACATTTGCACGACTTTAGTATACCCTTTTACTATACGAGTAACGGGTATAAAGATTTTTTCACTAGAACTACTTTTTGAACCGATCGTTCCTATGGCAGCTATGTGCTATAGTCATCCGATTTGAATCAAATTTGGCAGAATTGTGTGGTAGCATATAGCATGTAGTATTGATCAGTAACAAGTTTGAGAGCGATAGCATTGAAAACAAAAAAGTTTTTCCTACTATGACTTTTTCTCTGAACTAACTTTTGTATGACAGCTATACTAAATAGTTGTCCGATTTTCATCAAACTTGGTGAAATTATGTAAAATCACAGAAAACTGAAAAATGAGAGGTTTGGGGGCGTTTGCATTGAAAACAAAAAAGGTTTTCTCACTAAAACTTTTTTTTTTTGACCGATCGTTTCTATGGCAGCTATATGCTATATTGGCTGATGCATCACGAACAAGAAGGCTCCAGTCATATTTTGCTGCCAAAGATCATGGAAGAGGACACGACAATACAGAAGACTGCTTCGCCACCCATATTTGGATTGCCTGTAAATATGGTTAAGCCGTATATTCAGCAGCACACTGTGATGCGGAACTGCACTGGACCTGCGAAAAACCTACAAGTCACATTGCGTTATTTCGATAGAAGATAAACTCTGTTCTGTATTCGGGGTACTTGGCATTTCCATCTACAAGCACGGAATGGGAAAAGATTGCCAAAGATTTTAATGAGCTAAGGTGTTTTACAAAATGTATTGGTGTCATCGATGGCAATCATTGCGAGATACGAGCGTAGGCCAAAGTGTGGTATACCTATTTCAACTACAAAGGTAACCGCTGCACGATTTTAATGGCTATGAGTAAACTCGACAGCAGGGCAAGACTTAGAGTTAATGTGTTTACCGCTTGATTCTGGCAAAACTCACATTTCAGCTTATACATGTGGACTCTTTTGATTCCACATGTACTCCGCGCGCTGTCAATAACAACAACAACAATTTCCTCCTAAACACAGCTTTTGCCATTTTCAAACTGTTGAAGACCGCGAAAAAGTGTGACCTTTAGTATATACGATAGGAATCCGGAATCAAAAACATATATAGCTGTGCCGTTCACACGCATTTAATTAATGCAGCGATTAATGTTGTGTCATATGGGCTTTAACAGCAAATTTGTTCAAAGTATCTGAAAACCAAATATGCAATGACAATGAATTTTTTAACAGAGTTAAGAATTCAGACTTAACCAATTTTAGGGCAGAAAATGTCCTTTCTACTGAGACTTGGGCTGCCGCCAAGCAATGCACCACTTTCGCCAATTGATAAAACCGATAAAACATGTTCTTTTTGTCCTCCCAGAACTCTTATTTGGCTTTGATTTTTTATACTCTGTACCGAAGGTACATGAGTATATTAAGTTTGTGCAAAAGTATGTAACAGGGAGAAGGAATCGTTTCCGACCCTATAAAGTATATATATTCTTGATCAGCATCAACAGCCGAGTCGATATAGCTATGTCCGTCTGTCCGTCTGTCCGTCCGTCCGTATGAACGAAGAGATCTCAGAGATGGTTAGAGAAAGAGGTTTGACATGTATAGGACATATATTTTTTATACTTGCAGGCAGATCAAGTTTATTTTCAATTTTTGCCCCCGCCTACGCAATTTGGAAAAAACGTCGTATCTCCCACAGTTTTGTTGATAGATTGTTCGTACCTTTTAGAGATATCTAGTTCTCAAAATTATTTATCGATTTGCTGAAAGAACGATAAAAATCGGATGAACGATACACAAGCTATGAGCAAAAAAATGTTAACGGCTTTTCAAGACTACAAATGACCACACATAACACACAAAAAAAAAAATTGTAAATTCGTTTTTTTTTTTGTTTTTGGCTAAAAATTTTTGATTTAATAATTTTTCTTGTTGATTTTACTAATTTCGACGTAAAAACAACATAAAAGTCATTTAAAATCAACTGTGAGTGCCTTTGATTTCAAACCGCCAACAATTTTGATTTTTGTTCCGCAAATTTCAGTGGCGCTATTTATATTGGCAGATGGTGGAATTCGTTCTGGAGAATTAAAAGAAAGCAATCATTCGTAAATGTTTTCAATACAAGTGCATCTTATTCAATACAAGTAACCAATTTGATGCGTAACATCAGTTGCGCGGCGTGGCTCAGTCGTCTAACGCGACGTTCCAACTGCGTGAAATGTCGTGAGCCGTGAGTTCGAGTCCCCGCAGAGTAAGTACAAGATTTTTCACATAATAAAATTTAATTCGTTGTTTTTCGGTATAATATAAAAAATAAAAATAATATTAATAGCAGCGCGCAAACATTTGAATTTTTTGTCTATATAAGCAAGAATCAAAAGTGCAGACATTTTGATTTTAAAGGAAAAAACTAATGGGCGAAATTCAAAGACGGAAATTGGTAAATTTACCAATGAAAAATGTTGCATTTACCAACGGTTTTTTTTACTGAACCGCGACAAATACCATGGGTGACTAATGAGCACATATCAAAGGCGGTATAAAAGTATAGCAGAAAGTGTCTGAATTGACCTCACTCATAATAAATGTTATTTGCAAATATTATTGAATAACGCTTATGGATTACATCTGACAGGCTCTTTTACTAAATTACCAGCGAAAATGGTGGAACTGATACATTCTTCATACTTCACCTATGTTCTTCAGCATTGGTCATCCATGGTTCGGGGTTCAGTATTGACAAAATCATGGCGATGAAGTTATGTGTGGTCATTGATTTGTCAGTCACGGAAAGTGGTCTGAAACATTCTTTATGATCTTGACTATATTCTTTACTATAGGTCTTCCATGGTATTAATCGCCGTTCAGTATTGTCATAATCATAGTTATGTAATTATGGTGGTCATTTGTGGCCTTGAAAAGCCATCTTTTAAGCGCTTAGCGGTTTTACTACCATGGAGATCCCTTTGCTGCGAATTGCGCTTATGCATTGATCCTGACATGATTTTAAGCTTGATTTGCATTATCGTTTTTCATTATTACTATTTTTTATCCTCTTTGGTATTTTTTCTCGATTTATTAATTCGTTAGCCGAGTGCCTTGCTGGCTCCCGAGATGTGGCTCGCAGCTTAGAGCCGTTTGATGGCTCCCGGCTCACGATCAACGGCTGAAAAAAGACAGAGCGCGTGGCTCGCTCGCGACCTGTTGCGTAGTGTTCAACGTAAGACATTCCTGAGCTGTAAACATTTCGATCAAATCGTTGTTGTTTGGAGCCCGTGAGCCGATGAGCTGTTTTATTTCGAACGAATCAAATGGATCATTATAGAAAGGCAGGTGCTAAACTTTTTTAATCGGAAACGTTTCCTGAGCTGATTTATTCGAAAGGTTTTTTAGAAATGGGATTTTAAGGGCACTGCGAGTAGACTCATGCAGGGCTCTACAAGAGAGTATCAAATTAATATTTAGGGTTTTAGCTTGAAACTTCGAATATCCATTTGATACGCAAAAGTATTAATTTGAAACTAAATAAGTTTCAATGTAGTTCGAAAATTCGGGCTTATGTGAAAAGAAGCATGCCAAATGTCTCAGGTGGCGTTACTTGACGTAACATTTAGTTGTTTGGTTTTATTGCAAACAAATCTATAATTAGTTATAAGTAAATGCAATGGAGGACACTTTCCCAGACGACGTAAATGTAAAATTGGCTCAACAGCCCCAAAGGGGCCAGGCCAAGCTTCTCTCAATGTGTGCTTATATTTTTCCGCACAAGAGAAAGGGACCTACAGTTTAACGCCGAATCCGAACGGCAAAGTTTGAGAATTTAGCTTTTTCATGGCTGGTTACTTCACAGCTGGCGCCAATAACTGGTGAAGGTGACCGGCTGTGTAGAAACTATTTTCTTAAGAAAGAAAAAAACTTTTTATTAGATGGTCCGACCGCTAAGCCATACCCGACCACAAGACGTGCTGAAGATAAATTAATGGATTTCAATTTGGAGCACGGTTTTGTATATTTACAAGGTGAGTCTAAGCAGCTAAGCATACATATATATTTTATTGTCTTCGTTTTTGGAAATTGTGCAAATTACAAATGTAACTCTTTAGACAGGACATATACCACGCTACAATGCCGCTGTGCTTTGCAAGAAGATGGCCAAAGTGAGAGGTTCGAAATGAAGACAGCTGCTTTTTTTTAGGCGTTTCAGGTTCTCTGCGAATGCGTTCCGATTTGCATGTATGGGTTTTAGCATGAGGCACACTGGTGAAGTGCCCACTCCTGATGATTTCATTTCATTGGTGTAAATAAAATACATGTTGTAAGAGCTCAAAATAAAAGTAAAACGTTTTTAAAATATTATGTTTTAATTTAATTTGCAGTTTTTGGAGAACTGAATAGGTAACTTGATAATACAAAATAATACAAAATTGATAATACAAGACACAAAATCTTTATATTTCGGCCACAGGAGTCTCAGCGGCAAGTAATCAAAACAGAAAACAAGTAAGAAAGCAAAATACCCCACACCCACACATAAGTCAGCGGAAATAGTGGCCTACTATACAAATTCGGAAACAAAGCTTTCTATAGTTCGGCACCAAGGCGCCCCCTTCAGTTCGTGTTCCCGTCTACACTGTAAATTTGCAGTGCATACTTTTAGGCTGCAACATTGAGGTGGACCCTGTTAATTTAATTATAGCTAGAGGGACCTCGATTATGAAACGTACTCCTCCACTGAAAATGCCTCTGAAATCGAACAATGCTGAAGGTACTGCACTTAGTACTCCGACTAGTCAAAGCATTCCATCATTGACAGGTACAAAGCGACTTCTACAGGATATATCTCCTGAAGACCGGATAGCGAGCTCGAACCACACGGTTGGAAATATGGAACTGTCGGAACTTATGTGCGTAATGTCTTCCCTACTGGATGAGAAATTTAAAAAAGTCGCTACAAAGGAAGACATCGAAAGCATCAAGGTCGATGTCTCCGAAGTGCACAGCAAGGTCGAGAAGCTCACTCACGAAAATGAAATGCTCAAAGCGGAACTGCAGGAATTGAAGTCAAAACAAGCAGACGACTCTCGTCGACTTGAACAGGTAGAAGAGAGAGTCAAGCACAGGAACCTTATTTTTAGAGGCATGAATTCGCATAAGCCCCCATACGAAGCAGTAAAGGCACTACTTTCGACCAAACTTCAAATCCCAGCACCGGCACAAATAGAGAATGTGAGGAATGTGATAAAGGCGGGAAGATGACGGTGGTGGTAGAATTTGCAACGACCTCGGCTATACAAACTACCCTGAAGAAATCCAAACAGCTTAAGGGAACAACTGTGTACGTGGAAAAGGATTTAACGGCTAGGAGACAATTGCAGAAACGGTTGATGCTTACGCTGCGAAAGGACATACTTGCTGTTAATTCCACTTAACGAATTTATGTTAGAGATGACAGGATGGCAATCGAAGACAAATGGTTTTATTGGAACAGATCTGGCGAGCTCATGAGTGACAACAATCCAGCAGAACAGATCCTACAAAGTCTCTACGGTGCTAACTTCACACTTAATACCAAATTTGAAGATGTGGAGGGCCGATCAAAAAACTAAAAAAATGCAGAAATCCCGAAATAAATATAAAAATTTTAGCTTATAATATAGCAGGTTTAAGGAGTAAACTATTATATATGAATTTTATAAACTATGTAAACAATCATGAAATATTTTTCCTTTTCGAAACATTTATCGAGAGAAACTTTGAAGAGCTGGCTCCATACTTTCCTGGACACTGCCTACATTGGATCCCGGCAAAGCGCCGATGCGCGAGAGGGCGGGCAAGCGGAGAAAGTTTGTACGGCATTCAAAACACCCTAACCAATATTTAGCTATACCAACAGTGAGGAGGTTACAGCGGTAAAAATTACACGGCAGTTGCAGACATGGCTTATAGTTCCACAATATTTAAACTGTTACCATTGGAAGCACGATTTCGAAAAATTGTATAATTATGTGCTGGAATGCGCAGAAGAAAACATTATGATTGTAGGAGATCTAAACGGGCGAATTGGCAAAAATCAGATTATTACGGAAGACCCGAAAACGGCGCATGGTTTTGCTCTTTTAATCAGAGAATCGAAGGATCGAAAAAGGGACACGAATGGGTGCCAAATCATCGAGATGTGTGAAACACTGAATTTGACAGTCCTAAATGGAAGAACTACTGGAGATGCTATGGGTGAATACACGTACATGAGAGGAGATACCCCATCTACTATTGACTACTGCATAATAAGAGGAAAATGGCATGAAATGGTAACTGACGTCACTGTGGGAAACGAGGTATTTTCGGATCATCTACCAGTAGTAACGCAATCTAATATACGCCCAATAATTGCCAACGACAAGGAGAACAAACTACTGCCACAGCTGCGGTGGGTGCAGAACATGGCTGATCAGTATAGAGACCGCTTAAACGAACTATTGGGAAATCAAATGCTGAACTCAACTGATGGAAATTACACAATTGAGATGCTACAAAAATGTATAACAACGGCGGCCAAATTTATGGGAAGAAAGTCAACGGAAAGAAATTTTGTTCAACCATGGTTTGATAAGGTATGTGGGGCAGCCAGAACTGTCCTTTGAAGCACTCAAAAATGCTAAGCAAAGCGATTGCGGCAGAGCTAGAGCTCACTACCACCAGATAAATCAAGCCTACAAGAAAATGCATCGATAAACGGGCCACGTACTATTTTCAGTTGGAAATGTCCATCTCAAAAATAAGAAACAGCAGGGACTTCTGGGAAATAGCACAAAAACTAAACGGCGGCAAATTAAATAAAGGAATTAAAGCGGAACCAATAGCACTGGCACACTATTTTCAGAAGCTTCTCTATATGAGTCAGCCAGAAATACAACTTTGCTATGCTTTACCCATGATTGAGAACAGCAATCTCGATGTAGCGATTTCAGCGGCGGAAGTTAATATAGCGATCGCAAAATGCAAATGCAAAAAAGCTCCTGGTGTTGATCGCATCCCCGCTGAATTTTTAAAGTAAGCTTCTCCGGTGTTTATTGAGTGCCTTACAAATGTGTATAACAATATTATGCTTAACTCAGAGGCACCTGTTTCCTTCCGACTGAATATTATATATCCCATATACAAGAAAGGGGACCCAGTGCAAGCTGAGAATTATAGAGGAATCTCATTTCAAAACGCAATGGTAAAGGTGTTCTCCTCTGTTATTTTGGCTCGTCTAATTGCTTGGGTGAACGAAAAGAAACTGTTCAGCGAGTACCAATCCGGATTTCGAAAAGGCTACTCAACTGTTGATAGCATTTTTATTCTCACCACTATCGCACAGTATTACTTGGAACAGAAATAAAAGCTTTACATTTTTTTTGTGGATTTCCGTGCAGCTTTCGACACCATTAATAGGAATGCTCTCTTTTACAAACTAAGCAATTTAGGATTATCGTCGAAAATACTTTCAGTTGTCAAAAGCCTATACGTGGACAATAAGACGACAGTGTGGGACGGAGACGAATGCTCGGACTGGTTTGAGACAAACAGAGGAGTCAAACAAGGATGCCTATTAAGCCCGTTGCTGTTCGCACTGTTCATCGAAGACCTACATGAGTACCTAAGCGGAGGTGCAAGACTCGGAGCTGTCACTTGTAAGACACTTATGTACGCCGATGATATGGTACTACTGGCCGAAAGTGCGGAAGAGATGCAGTATACAATTGACAAAGTATTTGTGTATTGTAGAAAAATCCAAAATCATGGTGATTCGAAGTGGCAGAGGGCGCCTTGCAAGAGCGGAGAAGTGGTACCTCGACGGGGAAGAACTTGAAGCTGTAAAGGAATACAAGTATCTAGGTGTTACACTGACACAGAATATGCGGTTTGAGACACATAGACATGAAAGACATAAAACCAAGTACGAAATATAAGCTTTTTGTAACAAAACAAATGGCAAGATCCATTATGCTATATGCAGCAGAGGTGTGGGGCTATGCGGAATACGACAGTGTGGAAAAACTAGCACGTAATTTTCTTAAGAAGCTTTTTAAACTGCCAATTAACACACCATCATATGCGATACACCTAGAGACTGGTCTACCTACCCTCTATCACAATACGCTGGACAGAAATTTTACATATAGTAGGAAAATCATGGATCTACCTCAGAACAGACTTCCTAAGTTAGTCGCTATGCGAATCCTTAGCGACCAATCGCAGTGCTTTGCAGAATGGCACAAAATTTTCCAGTCTAAAAGTATTATTTGCGATATAGAAGACATAGCTGGATGGAGAAGAACGCACGACACTGTACTGGAAAGAATTGACGAAGCCCAGCGGAAATCCTTTGAGGAAACTGCTCGAAGGAGCGAAACTCTGCTTTTGTATAAAGGCCTAAAATTCAACCTGGGTCAAAATAATTACTTTAGAGATGATTTTTCGATGGATGCCACAAAAGTAATATTTCGAGAGAGAGCCGAGCTGCTGCCCCTCAATTATAGACCCCATATAAGCGACGAGAAGTGCACGCTTTGTAACATGAGCACCAGGGAGGATACCTTCAATTTCCTCTCAGAATGCCCAATACTGGGAGAGCTACGATACAAATATTTCGGAGAAAGGTTCTTCACAATGGAAAAAACCAGAGAACGACTCAACGGAGAAAATTGGATCACGCTTGCTGCTTATCTCTCTGCTGCTCTTAAATGTAGGCTCAAAATTGTCACAGAGGATTTTTAACAAAATTTATCATTATTTAAACTCCTTACTCCTTATACTAAGCTTTTAAAAATATTATATAAGTGTGCAAACGGCTTATGCCAAGCAAACAATTTGAAAATAAATCTACTACTACTACTACTACTACTACAAATTATTAAATTGATAAATGCAAGTATCCAAACGATAATAAGAGTTTGACAATTAAAATATCACATTGATAAGACCTAGTATCAAATTGATACTACAAAATAAATACAAAAAAGTATCAACCTGATACAAGTATGTATCAATTTGATATCCTCGAAATATCATTTTATTACTTTCGAAAATATACATTTGGTACTTGGAGTATTAAAGATAATTTGATACTAAATAGTTTCAAGTCGATGTCTAAGTATTTTGATGATTTTTTTATTTTGTTTAGGTACCTCCAAACACTGCCAAGGTCCCCCATTGGTCCACCCATTGGTCGGAATATGGGTCTTAGGGAGAAAAGCTATATTATTTTCAATGTTAGCATTCTTAAACTCGGCCACTATTAATATTAGATGATATTAGAGATGATTCCATCTGTAACGTACGTCAGGTGCATTTAAAATAAAAATACAAATTTAAACAAAATTTTTTTTGATAATAGTTATATAATATAATAATTTTCAAAAATAAATAACGTTTTATTTTAGATATTTTTACTTTTATTGTATCGATAAAATTCGTCATAAAATCATGGAAATGCGTATATCATATTATGTATGATGAAATCTCGTGGGAGTTGGAGATTATTTGTTTTCGCCTTTCAACACACGACCGGCATAAGTGAGGTATGATTATTTTTGAAAATTTATTTCAAAACGAGCACTTGCATGGGTATATAAACTTCGGCACTGACAAAGTTGGATGGATTAAAATGCATCACTAATACATAAATAACACTAAATGTAATTCACTGAATCAAACATTTGCCTACAGAGGCTCCACTCATAACTAAAAAGAATCGATAACACATGAAGTTGATACTGTTCGACGGAGGTTTTCAAGCTGAATACAAGTCAATATTTCAAAATTTTCTCGTTTGTTTTTGAGAAATCAATGATCAAAGTTGTTAAAAATGCCTAAAAAGGCAACTTTCAAAAAGTGTTAAAACCCATCTTAAGCGGAAAGATGCGAGTAAAAATTAAGGTGCATAGAGGGAACTGTACTCTTTGGAGCGCAATAAGCCAAATTCCTGGTAAATGGAGACCGGGTTAAAAAGCTGTCGTAGAGCTTCTTGATGAATGGAGGAAAGAAGCACTTCGTAAAATTAAGTGCTGTCGCGTGAATAATTGGCCCAGCTATGATGAATAGTTTTAAAGTTATTCCTCGAATGCCACATAAATCCTTGATTTTAGACTTTGACTTGATTGATGCGTAAAGTTTTTACGTGTAAAAATGACTTATAATCTGTGTATTTATTATGCTTTTGGCATCCCCCGTCGTGTAGTACCATTTAAATTTGATTCTAAAATTTAGTCACATGGCTTATATACATATGTACGTAAAAATAATTATATTCTATAATTTTACGCTGTCAATATACAATAACCTATTCAAAACAGATCCTTGAGCGTTCATGCGCACTGTACATGTACACAAAGAACGATGGAAGCACTTAAGGAACTAACTAATATTTACATCAGTGAACAAACATAAGGGCGTGATGATAACAATGCCCACCACTTAACACATAATTGTCATTAGGTTAAGCAATTACTTTTGCGGTAGTCACAATAGATTTAGGATGCGACGTGTTATAACAATAAAAACACTCGAATTGTGTATTGTCACCCTTCAGTTTTGTTTTGTGGAAATATCGTACAATACCTACCCACATAAACAAGAATGGATATTACCTTTAAATAAGGCAGGCCCAGAGTAAATAAAAATGTATATGCTTTCAACAGTGGCTGTTTTTGAAAGATAAAAACGCATTGACGAACAATGGGAAAAATAATACATTTTAAACTCACCCCTAAATTGAATTGAAATGTGGTCATTGTTTGAACATGTTCTTTGCTTTTTCAGGGCATGGGTATTGTGTTAAATACATATAAAGGTAGCAAACCATCTAAATTATCAAACTTAACACATACCTATATATAGGCGTATACGTAAGAATACGTACACACCATCCCTTGCAGTACACCTATTCTATCTTTACCTAGCCAAGGTTGTGTGTTCATGCATGTTGCTGAAATAATCATTGATTACTATACTAAGAAACCCACTTTTAAGCATCATTTATGATGGTGGTTTTCTTTTTGATAAACCTAATAAATTTCTTCATATTTTGTTCTCTCAGTACGCTTGGGCATGTGAAAGTTTCACAACAATAAAATAAAATTTGTTAAGAGTTTTGTTTGAGAGACTGGGAGGGGGAAATATGTACAGATACTGTCATGGAATTTGCTTTTTGGAATGTGACTTTTATCTTTAAACATAATACAATTAAACCGTCTTTACATATAAAAGTGAGTGTTTGTACATTTGGGAATAATTTAAAATTTTGTCCTTGAATAATTTACAAAAGATGTCAATAATTAATCAACAGCGAGCAGCTATGGCGGCCTCCAATGATGCAATAGTTGACAGTAGCTTTCTGTGATTTGTAAGAAGCGTGAAGGTATCTAGGGTTCGACAGAGTTTGGTTGATCCTTTTTTGCAAATAATTAAATGGTTTTTAGGTCCATCGTGACATTTATTTTTAATAGGGAAGTGGTTCTCTATGGACCCGACTAGGGAAGGGGCTGAATCGACTGGGTGGGCCATGTCATCTCGTTATCATGTACTTATAATGCAACGGCATAGATTAGGAGATGTCGTCTACGACTTGCGGCGACAATGAAGTCTCAAGTCCGACCATTGCAAAGTTGTGCAGCTCATCCGTTCGACATACAGAATCGCCGTCGTCCACAAATGAATCACTTAGAGCTGGGCCAAAGTTCCTCATCATCAGCCATCTCGTACAAGGAGCTATGGGTTAAAAGAGAATTAAAGCCGACAAGTCTGGCAAGAAAGACATATGTGGAGCCCCCACTCCACATCGCTGCCTCTTTGAGTTGCGATGGGTACACCACCATCGCTTCCACTCTTGGCGTGCTTAGCACTCCGGCAGCGTAAGCTGTCCTTTAACGAAGCCCAAGCCGCGTTGTAATGGTCTCCTAGAAAAAACAAAACAATTGCGAATCACATAATTAAACTCAATAATTACTATATTTACCATCCTTTTCAAGGGCAGCACCCTGACTTTCCCAGAGGATTTTGGACAAGCCGCTATCATAATGCTGCCACAGAACAATTTTCTCTTTAATTACATCAATTAGAGCCACCTTTTTTATTCCAAACATTATTGCTCGTTGTATTTAAACATCTTAACCGATTGGTGAACAATGCTTACAGGATTTTTGGAAATTCAACTCGTTTCACATCTTGCTGCACTACAGGGGGCCCCTTTAGCCCCCCTGGATTCGATACTGCCACTACTGTAACAATTTCAAAACTGACTGATTGGAACTGATTTTTGGTCATTACTTGAGTATCGTTCATCCGATCTTTATTTTTTTTTCAGCAAACCGATAAATAATACTGATTACTAAACATGCGTGGAAGGTTCCAACCTTCTATCTACCAAACTGTGGGAGATATGCCTTTTTTTCCAAATTTCGGGGGCGGGAGGGTGCTTGACAAAAATTTAAAGTAAACTTGATCTGGCTGCAAGTATAAGAAGTATATGTACCATACATGTCAAACCTCTATCTCTTACCATTTCTGAGATCAGTACGTTCATACAGACGGACACAGACGGACATGGCTATATCGACTTGGCTCTTGATGGTGATCAAGACTATATGTACTTTATAGGGTTGGAAATGATTCCTTCTCCCTATTACACACTTTTACTTTTGCACAAGCTTAATATACTCTGTGTACCTTTGGTACAGAATATAATGAGATTGTTTCATCTTCAAGTCGAGTATAAAGCAGTCTTTACACTTGTCATGTATCTCTAAAGAGTCTCTCTAAAGACACGATATTATAGTGTAATAATGTAACTCTGACGAGAAACTTTTGCCTTATCTTTAGAAAAATATGATGAAATAGAACCGGTTCTATTTGATAAAAGTAACTCTGCTGAGACAAAGTCAATTTTGTGGCTTTCCCATTTTCCAAAAAAAAATACCAAATTTTTATTTGATATATTCGATTTTAATTATCAATAAAACTAAATTGAGAACTTTGTCATTCGAGTGGTTAATTTGAATGCATCATCGGCAACTATAACAAATGGCACATTTCTTGTACCGCCATGAAAACTTCATCATCCGGGAAATTAAGAAGATGCCTGTGCATGTGTAAAAAACAGTTGTTTTTTACCGTGTTTGTGTGGGAATGGCTTCTCTTAAGCGTGTATCCTATTTTTGAATTTTTGGTCTTACAAACTAACGCAAGTTGTGGAAAGTTGAGTTGTATTGCGATTAAAATTTCTGAAGGTTGCAATGCTGTGCCACGTCTCTGTCATCACAGCGACGCAAAAGCCGTTTTCGACTCTACATGGAACGCTTTTTACAATGTCGTCTTCTTTTTGGTCCTGGACGAAATTTCGTAGTCAATGTGTGTGTGTTTGTATGCGTGTCTCAATTGAACAGGGTATTTTGTAGTCGGGAAACTCGACTCTCTTGGGTTGTGTGTCAAAAATTGTTGAACCAGTACTGAATTCGCTGAACTCCTCCAGATTCTCTGTTAGTAAAAGTGTAATAGCTAATCATAGCTTCTCTAAAAAGTTTCTCTTTAGTGAAATATGATAAGTGTAAAGGCTGCTTAAACGATCTTAATCCAAGATTGTTGGAGGATTGTTAAAGGCATCCCATCCCATACGCCCATTAATTAATATTATCACGCCTCTGTCGAATTCTGACACCGTTTGGTCTCGCTTTCAAGACTATAATATTGGTTTCAGCTTGATTTTTTTTCCATGCAATAATTCCGAAATTTGTAAAATTTTATGACATTTGATAGATGCCATTTTCAAGTGAGCTTCCTTACTTTGTTATACCCTTGTAGATGGTACATTAAAATTGTCCAGATGTTTGTAACGCACAGAAGCAATCATCTTCAACCACATAAAGTATATATATTCTTGATCAGCATAAAGAGCTGAGTTAATATAGCCATGTCCGTCTGACCGTCCGTCTGTCTGTCTGTCTGTTTCTATGCTATCTCCTCCGTTAGTCTTAAAGCTATCGTAACCAAACTTTGCACGAAGTCTTTTGGTACAAAGACGCTGCACATTTGTCGGAACCGGCCGGATCGGATGGCTATAGCATATAGCTGCCATAGTAGTTTTACTGAGAAAAACTTTTTTGTCTTCAACGCAAACGTTCCCAAGCCACGTATTTATAAATTGCTTTCACATAATTCCACCAAGTTTAATGAAAATCGGCCAACAAAAGATATGTCTGAAAAAAGTCCTAGTAGGACATACTTTTTGTTTCCATTGCTATCGGTTCTAAAACTGTCACTAATCAATATTTTATGCTATCACACAATTTTGCCAAGTTTGATCCAAATCGGATGATTATAGCATACAGCTGCCATAGTAAAAGTAGTTCTAGTGAAAAAAAACTTTTTTTCAATGGTAGAGCCTTTATGTTTTCCAGTTATAAATATTATGTTTCCACACCATTTTGGGAAGTTTGGTAAAAATCGGATGAATATTTCGTATAGCTGCCATTTAACAAACTGGCAAGCAAATGGTCAATGTAGTGGCGTCTTCTCTTGCTAAGTTTGGGAAATAACTCATCTAAGAATGTTCCACGAAAATCATTCAAAACCTTAATTTATATTAAGTATACAAACTTCAAGGGTATATAAACTTAGGTCGAGCCGAAGTTAGCTTTCCTCTATTTTTTTGTGCTTAAAATACTAAAGGTGGCGTAGCAACGCTCGCCGGGTACCTGCTAAGAATTACATTTCTACGAAAAAATCAAGAGCGTAAGTTAAAGTCGGCTCTAACCCACTTCGATATACCCGTTACTCATGGAAAGAAATGTTCAATAGCCTTCCTGTGTGCCTGAGGTGTGACAGCCGAAAAATATTCATTTTTTAACTCGGTTATTTATCATCCGATCTTGATAAAAAATGCTTATAGATATTGCGAATATAAGTGTAAGTTTTAAATTTGAGATGGATATCTTAAAAGTTGTGGGAGTTATTCAACATTTTTTATTGCGGGGGCGGGGGTGGGCGTGGCAAAAATTTGAAATAAACTTGATCTGCGTGCAGACAATAGCAGTCTACATTTCAAATTTGGCTCGAGCTCTTCTAGTCTCTGAGATCTAGGTGTTCATACAGACAGACGGACATGGCTATATCGACTCGGCTGTTGATGCTGATCAAGAATATATATACTTTATATGGTCGGAAATGATTCCTTCTGCCTGTTACATACATTTCCACGACTTTAGTATACCCTTTTACTCTACGAGTAACGGGTATAATAAGATATCGATAAATAAAATCTGTGAATAAGTAAAGGATCCATCTAGCAATTGAGTGGAGAAACTAAAAGTCAAATTTTAGTATTTTATGTGCTAATGCCTATATGACACATTCCGAAATTGGCGGCGAATATTGTCCCTAGCGAAAGAAATATTGGTTGCTAACACGGCATTCGGGTATTGAGCTGAAATTTTGCACAGAGTCTCCTTTTAGCTGCACGCTACTTCTTGTAGCTGCCATAGAAACGATCGTTCGAAAAATGGGTTTTTGTGAGAAAAAACTTTTTTGTTTTGACTGTTAGTGTTCTTAAACTCGGTCGTTATTAATATCAAATGTTTTCAAACTAATCTGCGAAGTTTGATCGAAATTGCTAGCCTTTGGAGCGAGCTTTTTCAAGTGTATTAAAACTTTGGCACAGACGAAGTTAGCTTTCCTTTCTCGTTTTGTTTTGTTTTTTCTTCGCCTTTTTGTCAATATAAATCTATAAAAGATCTCATAATCAGAGAAAATAATCAAGAACAGAACAACCAATGCTGCCGAACAAAATGAACTTCGTGTTTTTTGCCGACACCTGGTTTAGGCCAATATTCATTATATTATTGTTTGCAAAAGTATTTGAGAGTCTTTTGGCTGGACACACGAAGAATTTCTTGGTAGACTATAGCTCATAGCTTAATAGCTATGTACAATAGGGAATTAGGAAGAAAAAAAATTTATATCTATCTATATGAAATATGCGATCCCACCTAGCATTTGGAAGATCATAAGGTGATTCCTCATCTTGGCGAGTCTTTTTCAAGCCCATTTGATGATTAAAACGGGATTAGTTTCATGTCCGATTTAAGGAAGACTCGAAAATGACTCATGCATTTGCTCAAAATGTGATTCTTTAAAAAACGACTCTAAAAAGAATCGATAAAAGCTCACAAATGACTCAAAAATGAGTCGAAACTGATAAGAAAAACGGGTTAAAAACGACTCTTCATCAAGAGATGCGGCTAGGGAACCATTTTCTCCCGACAAAATTATCATTTATGATTAGAAAACGAGCGCATTTATAACAGTTTTAATCAGACTCGAAAAAGACTCGAATGTGATCAGAAATTTTATAAAATGGGGTGTTTTCATGCGGATACCCGGCAAAACATGCTCAAAAATGGTAAGAATCACGAAAAAAGCTATCAGATTTAAAAAGTGCTAATATTCGTGTAAAGTACTTTGCCGAACTAAATTTTAAACACATCTGAGTATAGTAAAATGTGTTAGTTTGCTGGTTCTAAATCATTCTGGCTCTGCATCAAACATAAGGTGTAGTCTTTTGCATTGTGACATAGAAATAGGCTTGTTCCAAAAACAAAGGGCTTACCTGTGTTGGTGTCAAGTGGATCAGGCTGGCCAAGTGTTCACGTTCTGGGGCGGACAAATACCTTTGTTGCTTAAATCTTCTTTCAAGCTCATATACCTAGAATATAAGGACATAAAATGCATATTACTAAATAGGTATATTAATAAATTTCTGTTTAAACATACACGTATGAGTAATGGATCCTCAAAGAATCCCACACTTTCCGCTCCAGACTACGGCAAAGAGAAGGGCGACCCTCTGAGCATATAATAAGTTACTTCGAAGCTTTTGCAAGGCGCAAATTTAACAGTTTTGAGAACAGAGATGACATCCCAACAAGATTATCCACTTAGACCCTACAAACATCCAGACATTTACACATGAATTAGGGTAACTAGGGAAGTTGTGAACTCAGCAGGGGGGCACAAGATATCAAGATGGTTACAGTGCACTTTCACCAGCGACTAAGAAATAATTAAAAATGGATATATTTTTGCCTTTTAAGGTTAGTACTGAGGGCTTTCGGGTTTTCCTTCAGTTGACAAATTTCATATAAAAATAAGTAAAAATGTCGGTAAAGCGCGACTGTACTATCGTTTCTTTTGACTATCGGTCATCCTATAATGCTGATTACTTAACATTATGACTACATATTTCGAAATGTACATATATTTTTTTTTAGCCTTTGCATAAAATATGTACATATTTTGTTAAAAAAAAAAAATATAAACTTTTGTTTCATGCCCTAGCCGAGATTTGAACTCAGGTCTTGTCGATTTCTAGTCTCAGTCCGCAACCTCTACACCATTGCTGTTAAGATAGAGTAGCCAGCTTCCATGAATTTGAAATAACATAGATAACAAAAAATGTTGAAATATGTAAATTTTTTTTTCTATGGAGAATATGTTACATGTTGTTTGATAGTGGAAATAGGCTATAACAGAACTTTTTTGAATTTTTTTCACATTTTATACGTTATATACGGACGTTCAATATTTTAAACAAAAGCATTAATAAGAGTATGAAACTCTATTCAAAATTCCCGAAAAAAGTATCAGGAATTTGCAGTTACGACAATAATATCGGAATTTGAAATAGAAGTAATTATACACTTGAAAAGGAGTTTGCAACGCATACACTAAGAAAAAACTAGAACGAATAATTCGAGTACGAACGCTCTTGAAAAAAAAATTATTCGCTCTTGAATTTTCAAGAATTTCGCTCTTGGAATCGTGATAAATTCGTTCTAAACGTTCTCAATTTGGTTTTTTATAGGCAAGGGGGGTGAGGGCAACTTAACTTTGAGAGAGTAGCGTTGGAGTCGCTCTCGCAGAGAGTGAGGGCGCATGCGCAGTTGGTCGTTGAGAGCAAGGCGTATTTAATAAGGTGGCAGCAGCGTCGACGTCGCGTTGCCTTACGAAAAATGAGAGAAAGAGAGCGAGAGCAAGAGAGTAATAAACTCGAAGAAATTTGTTGTCGCATACACATGTATACACACACACATATGAATTTTTCGAAACCGTAAGGCAACAGCAAAGAGGGCGACGTCGACGCTTCTGCCACCTTATTAAATACGCCTTGGTTGAGAGAATGAGAGCGCAGAGACTGAGAGCGCATGCGCAGTTTGTTGTTGTGCGATGCGTACGAAAGCGTTTATTTATAAGTGTGATTTCGTCGCGTCGTCTGGCTTAAGGAAGTTAGCTGACCTCGTTAAGCTGCCCGTCGCCTGTGTGTGTTTCAGTTTTTCGAGGTACCGTGTTCAAGTCCCAGAAGAGTAAAAAAAAAAAAAATCTCTGTGGTTATCTCAAAATCAATCCACTGTTTAAAACAAAGTTTGGTGGGTGGTGGTGGTTGGGGTGTTGGTGTGGTTGATTTGATAATGGTGCGTGGGACCGGGGGAGGGGGACGAGACGCGGACCACCACGTCGGTCAGGTCGGGTCGGTCGTGTCTCTCCCACCCCCCACCCCAAATATTATTTTTAATTTTTTTATTTTGAGAATTATTCGTTCTTGAATCAAGTACTGAAACTCTTGAATCAATAATTATTCATACTTGGATCAAGAGCTGAAACTCTTGAATCAGGAATGTCGGGATCAAAAATTCACTCTTGAATCAAGAATTTCGCTCTTGGATCAAGAATTTTCACTCTCACCGTACTTTTGAGAACGAATGCTCTTGATTCAAGAGCGAAATTCTCTATTTTTTCTCTGAGTGTAGAAGGAATCATCTCCGACCACATAAAGTATATATATTCTTGATCAGCATGACGAGCTGAGTCGATTGAGCTTTTTCCGCCCGTCTGTCTGTTTCTACGCGAACTAGTCCCCCAGAGTCTTCTTTTGGCTGCACGCTGCTAATATGTGGGAACCGCCGGGATCGGATGACTACTTCTTGTAGCTGCCATACAGACTATAGTTCGAAAAATGGTTTTAATTGAGAAAAACTTTTTTCTTTTTAATGTTAGTGCTCTTTAACTCGGTCATTATTAAAATTAAATGTTTTTACATGTTTAAATGTTAACACAGACAAAATTAGCTTTCCTTTCTCGTTTTTAATTAACTCTATCAGTCTCTCGAGAAGCTTCAAGCATTGCAATCGTGTGAAGGAGAACTCCGCGTCTGCCTTTTTCCAGACACGTGTTTAGCGCGTTCAGCCTATTTTAAGGCAAGCGTCTTTTGCCTTTTGTAAAAAAAAAAAAAAAAAATTCATAGTAAATGTTCAATGATCAACCTTAAACAGTCGATGTACATATAAATACAGAGTTACGCGCTATTGTCGGGCACAATATCGTGATAGTTTAAAATCAAATAAATTATTTAAAGTTTTCCCGCGTGTACATCAGTAGGGCATTCATCATATATGTCTGTACCTTGTGTACAAATGCGACACTGCGATGGCAGAGTAAGCTTTTTATAAAGAAAACTTCGCCAGCGCTGGACTATCAATAACGATAGTCTATTTCCAAGACCAAAAGAAAATGGAAAAATAAATTATCTCTATATTGTCAATTTATAAAAATTCATGTTTTTCAGGCCAGCAATGCAAGTTTATTGGTTGTTCAATGGGACGGAAAATTAATAGAGGATGTTGCGGGCACAAAAAAAGTTGATCGAATTGCAATTTTTGTGAGCTTTCAAGGGACATCAAAATTTCTAAGTGCGGCCGTGGTTGACGTAAAAATACTGCTATTGCCTTTCCTGACGCGTTAATCAGGTGGAACTCTTAAACTGCTGGATTGAGTATCGAAGGTTTTTAACAAAAAACTGAGTCAACTCCCAAAAGCAGTGCTTATTAAGTAATACTATTTAATCGGTTTGCAGCTGCTTGGGAAAGTCTTACACATAATAATTTAACATCTGGTCTAGACGGTCCATGTCTGCTCTTAAAGTAAACGTCGAAGACGAAAATGCTATAAAACTGATTTGCCGTCAACTACTAAAGCTAAAAGCATATCCGAGGGCAGACTATGAAAAATTCCTTCATCTGTCACTAGCATTTCTTGAAAAAAATTGACATTTTCGTATTTGCAGTTCAACATCAAACGCAATTTTTATGGGTAAAGCAATTCACAGGAATACTATGGCATAATAAAGTCGTGTATGTAACAGGAAGAACGAATCATTTCCGACCCTATAAAGTACATGTATTCTTGATCAGCATTAAGAGACGAGTCGATTAAGATATGTCCGTCTCTCTATATGAACGCGTCGATCTAAGAGAATATGAGAGATAGAGACACATTTGCATGTACATAGGTTAATACCCGGTATACTATACCGTACCCAGTGCTGGGAATGCTGTTTAGTTTTTTTAATCAGTCGTCGCATAAATAAAAAAAAAAATTTTTTATACTCTGTACCGAAGGTACATAGAGTATATTAAGTTTGTGCAAAAGTATGTAACAGGGAGAAGGAATCGTTTCCGACCCTATAAAGTATATATATTCTTGATCAGCATCAACAGCCGAGTCAATATAGCCACGTCCGTCTGTCCGTCTGTCTGTCTGTCCGTCCGTATGAACGAAGAGATCTCAGAGATGGTAAGAGATAGAGGTTTGACATGTATGGGACATATATTTCTTATACTTGCAGGCAGATCAAGTTTATTTTAAATTTTTGCCACGCCCCCTCCCGCCCCCGCAATTTGGAAAAAATTCTCTCCTCCTACAGTTTTGGAGAAAGATCGTTCGTTCCTTCTAGAGATACCTTGTAAACAAAATTATTTATCGATTTGCTGAAGGAATGATAAAGATCGAATGAATGATACTCAAGTTATGGGCAAAAAAGGCCAGTTAAAACCACCCACCCCCCCCACCAACAACCACAGCAACATACCATAACCGTTCACCACAGGCAATCTTAGTGAGAGAGAGAAAGAGAGAGAGAGAGAGAAACTTAGAGAGCGCACCGCGTTGTGCGCGGGGTGTTAACTGGCCGTTTGACTCCTGAGCAAATGCGAGTGTAAGGGTACAGAGTATGTTATAGTCGGGCTTGACCGACTTTCTTTCTTGTTTAATAATGGAGTTTTTCAATCTTTACACAATTACTTGATTTAAATATTTGAACTTTTTAATTACTATTAAATCCTGTTGAAATTCGTTTACATTTTAGCTCATCTATTCTTTCAAGTCAGTTGGATTTTCATTTAATTTTTTCATTAAAATTTAGAACTAGTTGAAAATTCAAGCTTTAAGTCAATTATTAATGGCACTTGAACCCATTCAAGTGCCAGCTGATATTTATTTATTTATTTCCCTTCCATTAAAATTTTGCTTGGGATATTTCCCAATCATTAAATTTTCAATTGGGATTTTTCAGACCAGCCATTTTTAAATTGGGATATTTAACTTAAATTAAATTTTCAATTGGGATTTTTTACACCAGCCAATTTTGAATTAGGATATTTCACTTCCATTAAATTTTAAATTGGGATTTTTCAGACCAGACATTTTTAAATTGGGAAATTCGTACAAAGTTGCTTTTGCAACAAAATGGTTCGGGATCGCTCTCAGATCATGACACTCGGCTCTTGGCTCTGAGCTGTGAGCCACAGCTCGTGAGCCGTGAGCCATCAAACCGCTCTCGACTCGTGAGCTACAGCGCTCGGTCCTAAGCTGGGAGCCACAGACTGTGTGGTTCGAGAGATACTTAAACCTATTTACCGTGACTGAGCTGACGACTTAATAAATCGTGAAAAAATACGAAAGACTATAAAAAATAGTAATGATGAAAAAGGTTAATGACAATCAAGTGAAAAACCCTGCCATGATCAATGCATAAGCGCAACTCGCAGCTAAGGCATCTCCATGGGAATAAAACCGCTAAATACTTAAGAAACTGCTTTTCAAGGCCACAAATGACCACACATAACTGGAGATGCCTTAGCTGCGAATTGCGAGTATGCATTGATTCTTCATTTTAATTTATCAATTAAATATTTACTGCTGGTGAAAAATCCTAATTGAAAATTTAATTAAAGTGAAATATCCCAATAAAAAATTGGCTGGTATGAAAAATCCCGATTGAAAATTTAATTGAAATGAAATATCCCAATTAAAAATTGACTGGGTTCAAGTGCCATTAATAATTGACTTATAGCTTGAATTTTAAACTAGTTCTAAATTTTAATGAAAAGATTCAATTTAAAATCCAATTGCCTTGAAAAATAGTTGAGCTAAAATGTAAACAAATTTCAACAGGATGTAATGGTAATTGAAGCATATAACTAATTTAGATCAAATAATTGATTAGTGCTTGAGTAATTAGCTATGTGATATAATTGAATGGAAAAAAATTGTAATCAGCATTCCCAGCTCTGACCGTACCCAGATTAAGTTTGTTTCTCCGGTTGAAGTCGGGCCACTCGACTGCAGCGCTCTTGCTTCTTATAATACTACATTATATAAAAGCTTGGTAGGGATACACAAGTGCGATTGCAGCTCCAAATCTGGATTTGCAATTTCTTAAGGACTCAATAGCTTAAAAACAAAAAGAGAAAGGGGTATCTGACTAATTCTTATCCAAGTTTAAAAATCATTTATGGTATTTGGAGACTTCAGTCTTCCCAATATATATGGACCATTTCTGATGATCCTCGGACCATCTAATAAAAAAAAGTTTTTTTTCTTTCTTTAGAAAAAAGCTTTTACACATCCGGTCCCTTACTGGCGCCAGCTGCGAAGTAACTAGCCATGAATAAACACAAATGCTCAAACTACTGCAGCTCGGATTCGGCCTTAAACTGTAGGTCCCTTTCTCTTGTGTGAAAAATTATAAGCGCACACGCCAAGAGATTGAGAGAAGCTTGGCCTGGCCCTCTATGGTTGCTGTTGAGCCACTTTTACATTACATTTCTGATGATCCAACAATTCGTGGACTGCATGGCAGATTTATCGCTTGGTCAGATCAACTCTGTCCTAAACAGTAAGAACAAAGTTCAGGATCTGGTTTTTACATCTGATCCGTCTTGCACAACAGTCAATAAAACGGTTCCATTATATTTTCCTGAATACTCATATTATCCTACACTTATAATTGATGTGGAAGTGACTAAGCCCGACACTGCGTCTCCATGTCTCCACTAGGGTGACCCAAAAAAAATGTTTGTTGTGTTTTTGGTGTTGTTGCTCAGGCATTTTCTGAAAGCTTATAGGGGTAAGTATTTTTAAGTTTTTATACTCTGTACCGAAGGTACATAGAGTATGTTAAGTTTGTGCAAAAGTATGTAACAGCTAGAAGGAATCATCTCCGTCCCTATAAAGTATATATATTCTTGATCGGCATCAACAGCAGAGTCGATATAGCCATGTCCGTCTGTCCGTCCGTCTGTATGAACAAAGAGATCTCAGAGATGGTTAGAGAAAGAGGTTTGGCATGTATGGGGCATATATTTCTTATACTTGCAGGAAGATCAAGTTTATTTTCAATTTTTGACACGCCCCCTCCCGCCCCCGCAATTGGAAAAAAACGTCATATCTCCCACATTTTTAATGGTAGACTGTTCGTTCCTTCTAGTGATAGAAGAGATAGAGATCTAGAGATATCTAGTAATCAAAATTATTTATCGATTTGCTGAAGGAATGATAAAGATCGGATGAACAATACAAAAGTTATGAGCAAAAAAAGTTATCAGGCACCCCCCACCCCTCCTCACCATTCACACCAACCAACGCTGAATTCAAACAAACACAATCTTTTGGATAGAGAGAGAGAAACATAGAGATGAGCGTATGATAAAAAGATTGCACGATAACCCCGTGCCTCCTTGGATGTATTATAATAATATAGTCGGGAGCAAATGAACTTGGACGGAGTATGTTAAAGTCGGGCTTGACCGACTTTCTCACTTGTTTTTATAAGTTTTCTATGCTTTCACAAAATTCCATCAAGTTTTATGAAAATTGGCCATATGGTATAGCTGCCACACAAAAGATATGTCTGAAAAAAGTCTTTGTAAAAACAAGTAAGAGCGCTGTAGTCGAGTTTCCCGACTACAAAATACCCTGTTCAATTGAGAAACACATACAAACACACTCGCGGCCTGCTGACTGCATACCGCCCCCCCCCCCTCTCCCGCTCCCATAAGCTTAATTGTTTAATAACTTATGTGTTTTTGCTCGTATCTTATTTTCCTTTTGAGAGTAGTTAGATATAGGGCCTAGGATAGTATATATTAAGCCACCAGGTTGTAACTTTAAAATTGTGGCTGTGACAGTTTTTTTCGGTTTAAGGGGGGAGGGGGGATATATTCAAAATCTGAAACAAACTTGATCTGGGTACGGTATACACCTATGTGCATGCCAAAATTTGTGTCTCTTGCTCTTCTAGTCTCTGAGATCGACGCGTTCATACAGACAGACAGACGGACAGACGGACATGGCTATATCGACTCGGCTGTTGATGCTGATCAAGAATATATATACTTCATAGGGTCGGAGAAGCTTCCTTCTGACTGTTACATACATTTGCACAACTTCATGATCCCCTTTTCCCATTTTTAATGGGAACAGGGTATAAAAAACCTTTTTTGTTTTCAACGCTTTCTCTCCCAAACTTGCTACTGAACAATATTGTATGCTACTACACAATTCTACCAAGTTTGATCAAAATTGGATGACTATAGCATATAGCTGCCATAGGAGCCATCGGTCGAAAAAGTAGTTCCAGTAAGAAAAACTTTTTTATTTTCAATGGTAGCGTCTTTATTCCTTCCAGTTGTGAATATTGTCAGTTTCCACACAATTTTGGGGAGTTCGGTCAAAATCGGATGAATATATCGATAGTGGCGATAGTGGCGCTATCAAACTACAAGGGTATTTTAACTTCGTTCGAGCCGAAGTTAGCTTTCCCTTATTTTTGATATTTGATTGCTTGAGCGGAAAAACAAACAGTAAACGCGAAAAATCTCATAATTCAAAGTTTAAAGACAATCTTATGTTAAACTGGCAAACAGCTTATAATATTATCAGTTTCATGCAATGGGTGCAAAGCTTTAAAAAAGTATAACTCCAGAAGGGTGAGGGCAAATTAAATTGTTTTTTTTTAAATATTTTTAAAATTGACCCATCTTTTAAACTGCATCACTAGTTTTATTGATTTTCACAGAAATATCAAGAGTTATAATGCGTTATTTACAAAATGTATGCAAAATTTACGAAAAAGTGTAATATATGGTACCTAAATGAGCAAAAGCAAAGCCAAAACATATCGTTTATGCTCATAAAAGTAAAATTTTGACATTTTTCTTTGAAAATGCTGATTTGAAAACTAAGGAAATCGTGATTAATGACAAAGTTATAAGTAAAATTCAAAACCAGTTCAGAAAACCCGATTTTGAACTCACCTCATTTCAATAATGCTAATGCTGTGAATGATTGTGACAAAGCCAGCCTATTTGCCTCTTTTTCCAACTCTGCCCTCGAACTGCATTCACCCTCCATTAATTGATCAAAGTTGTCGCCTTACGGCACTTAAGCCGTCATATTCACCTGGACCAGACAATGTCCCTAGCTGCGTTCCTTAATATTGTGCTGATTTCCTTTGTGATCCCCTTCCATAGCTGTTTAATCTATACCTTGAGCTTGGTGATTTCCCCCTTTTATAGAAGTAATCGTCTATTACAAATTCCTTAAAAAAAAGGACACAGGTCCGATATAGCCAATTATAGAGGAATCTGTAAGCTTTCTCCCATACCTAAATTATTCCAGCATACTTCCCAATTACAAAATCTTTGCCAACCCTATGAGTCTATATCAGCACAGTTTTATTTGTTGGAGTTCGGTTTCCACCAAGCTACTCGAATTTTCGTCCATAATAAATCAGGGATTTCTCCGTTTGTGATGTCCAGCCTTTTTATACCCTTGCAAAGGGTATTATAATTCCGTCCGTCTGTCTGTCCGTCTGTCTGTCCGTCTGTCTGTCTGTCTGTCCGTCTGTCTGTCCGTCTGTCTGTCTGTCCGTCTGTCTGTCGGTCTGTTTCTACGCAAGCTAGTCTCTCAGTTTTAAAGCTATCGAGCTGAAATTTTGCACAGAGTCTTCTTTTTACTGCACGCTGCTAATATGTCGGAACCGACCGGATCGGATGACTATATCTTATAGCTTAGTGAGAAAACAATTTTGTTCTCAATGTTAGCTTTCTTAAACTCGGCCATTATTAATATTATAGGCTTTCAGACAGATTTGCAAATTTTGGTCCAGATCGGATGACCATATCTTATAGCTGTCATAGGAACCATCGGTCGGAAAATGGGTCTTAGTGAGAAAAACTTTTTTGTTTTCAATGTAAGTGTCCCTAAACTCGTCCATTAATAATATTATATGCTTTCAAACAGATTTGCAAACTTTGGTCAAAATCGGATGACTATATCTTATAGCTGCCATGGGACCGATCGGTCGGAAAATGGGTTTTAGGGAAAATAACTTTTTTGTTTTCAAGTAAATCGTTCTTAAGGTCGGTGATTCTTAATATTACACGCTTTCAAACTAATTTGAAAAAGTTGATCGACATCGGGTGACTATATCTTATGGTTGCCATAGGACCGATCGGTCGGAAAATGAGTCTTAGTGAGAATAACTTTTTTGTTTTAAATTTTATCGTTCTAAAACTCGGCGATTTTTTTATTTGGATGTTTTCAAAAAGATTCGCGAAATTTGGTAGAAATCAGATGTTTATCTGTCTGAAAATGTTTGGTTAAAAAAATTTTTGATTTTTATGTAAGCGTTCTTAAACTATGGCATTTCAAAAATAGCATTTGCAAGGGTATAAAAACTTCGGCACAGACGAAGTTAGCTTGGCCTTCTCGTTTGTATTAAATTCTGTTCCATTTTTGTGCACTGATTCCTAAACTGGTCTCGGGTTTTCTCCATCAGCTCTTGTTTTCAAGACATCGCGAAAAATCAATTTCGCAGTATTTATGGCTTTTAAATAGTTATGGAGATTACACCGAGCAAAAACATGGTATATATATTAATGCAGCTTAAAAAAATAGAGGAAAGCTAACTTCGGCTCGACCGAAGTTTGTATACCCCTGTAGCTTGTATAATTTATATAAATTAACGGATTAAATGATTTTCGTCGAACATTCTTAGCTGAGTTATTTCCCAAACTCAGCAATAGATGGCGCCATTGACCATTTTAGCTACTAGGTTTGATAAGTAACTAACTTTATTGAATAATAGTATTACACGCTTAAATGAATGAATGAAAGTCGATTGAGTTGACGATGATGCGACGCGCCTGCGCGCGTGGCGGACGCCAGCCAGAAACTGAGTGCCAGGGATGGCGCGTGTTCTCGTTCTGCTATCGCGTCAGGGATAGTGCTCGATAAATTGTGTGACCAGAGGTGGCTGCCAGGGCTGCCACACCATTTGCTGGTCAATTTGTTATATGGCAGCTATTCATCCGATTTTGACCAAACTCCCCAAAATTGTGTGGAAACTGATAATATTCACAACTGGAAGGTATAAAAATTTTTCTTACTAGAACTACTTTTTCGACCGATAGTTCTTATGGCAGCTATAGTCTTTAGTCTCCCGATTTGGATCATACTTCGCTGAATTGTGTGGGAGCATATAATATTGATCAATAACAAGTCTGGGAGCGATAGCATTGAAAACAAAAAAGTTTTTTCTACTAAGACTTTTTTTCAGGCATATCTCTTGTTTGGCAGCTGTACTATATAATCGGCCGATTTTCATAAAACTTGATGGAATTATGTGAAAGCATAGAAAACTTATAAAACAAGGTTTGGGGACGTTTGCTTTGAAGACAAAAAAGTTTTTCTCACTAAAACTACTTTTTCGACCGATGCAAAGTTTGGTGAAGAT
This sequence comes from Lordiphosa magnipectinata, assembly GCA_037044535.1. Lineage (NCBI taxonomy): Eukaryota > Metazoa > Arthropoda > Insecta > Diptera > Drosophilidae > Lordiphosa > Lordiphosa magnipectinata. Next base: position 250,081 of record JBAMBO010001802.1, on the reverse strand, counting down.
AGCTTTCAAACTGATGGAGGACATAGCATTAAAACTGACGGACGGAGAGACGGACATGGCTATATCAACCCAACTCGTCATGCTGATCAAGAATATATTAAGTTTGTGTGGTCGGAGATGCTTCATTCTATGCGTTACAAATATCTGGACAATTTAATTATACCCTCTACAAGGGTATACAAATAATTGAAGCAGCATCAGCGAACCCAAAAGCGTCGAAATAGGCCGTTGAAGAGTAATTTTCATCAAATTATGGCAAATTGTTCTAACATAATCTTAGTGTATACAGAATAAAAAAATGCCGGAAATTTTTTAAGCCTAAAAAGAGTGATTTGATCCCGACAGTAGGATTAAATTTTTAAGTACGAGTGGGCATGTATCATTCCGAAAAGGATTGTTTTATGTACGATTCGTACTTAACAACCAATTGAGAGAGTGAGAGAGCGAACGAAATGAGAGCTAAATGTAATTTCCTCTCCTTGCTTCTTTCGTCGTTATTCGATCTCCTTTTTGCATTGACCGCTTTTCGGCTTGCTAGCATTCTTTGTGTGACGCTTGCCCGAAGCAGTTGAACTGCTAAAGCATATGCTTTGCCCGCCTTAAATTCACATATGTGAATGTGAGTATGCATGTGGCCAAAGATGCGCGCTTTGCTCAAATTTTTTCTTGTTTGTGACTGTGTCTATTTTGTATTTGTATTTATTTAATAGAGTTGACAAATTTAGCTGTCAACATAATAATATAAAATTTTTTTTTTTTTTTTAAATATAGTTAATCCTAATCCCGCCTCCGTCCGATTTAGGAGAACATTTTTATGATGTGCTCCGACTCACATCAGGTGGGCGGAGGCAAAGATTTACAATCTCTGGGAAGATAAGTATTTCAAAATATTAGAAACATTTTCCAACATAGAACCCTCAGAATTTAACAAATGGTATAAATCGTTATACAACGTGCATATAATTCGAAACGGGTCGTGGGATTCGAAATTAGACCTACTTATACTTAAGAAAATTGGTCGGAACTGACGTGTAGATCTAGCTGGGATTGAAAAATTAATATGGCTCAAAAGAAAACAAGAATCAATATGGCCATTTATTAGTTTATGAAGGAACAGAACTCCATGACAGATTCTACGATATTGCAGAGACGGTAGGCTTAATAGACGAAGTCTGTCCGCATACGATGGCAGTCGACGGTGTTGTTCCCAGTTTAGTCCACGTAAGCCGAACAGGAGAAATTGCTTCTGCACCGATTCAATAAGGCCCTGGTATGTTGCATACTGTGGTGACCATACCCATGAGCAGTACTCAAGTATAGGTCGGACAAGTGAGACGTAAAGAAGCTTAGTGGTGTATGGGTCATCAAACTCTTTAGACCAGAGATGGGCGCGTCGCGACGTTCGTATGCACACGAGGCAGCGCGCTGCCTGCGTGTGCATAGGACTCTGGCGCGGCCGACTGCACAAAATCACACGTACGCTATAAGCATCGAAAGCTATTTATAGAACACGAATGAGGCGCACGCAAATTGTGCTTGTATGCGTGTGAAAAGTGTGACGATATGTGTGCATGCCCATCTCTGCTTTAGACCAACGTTTAACAAATGCGAACACCCCTTTGGCTTTGCTAACGATAATCCCAATGTGATCAGAAAGTTAAAATTATGGCTGAATAATACGCCAAGGTCTGTTACAGCATGTATGCGCTCTAGGTTGTGCGGGCCCAGGGAATAGTTACCCATAAATGGGGCAGAGCGGTAAAAGGACATAGCACTACATTTAGAGTGGTTAAGGTACAGCAAGTTGTTAATGCACCAAGATTGAAGGTGGTTAATGTCGTTTTGCAACAGACAATGTGAATCGGGGTCTGTGAGCTGCATACAAATTTTTACATGATCTGCATACATCAACACATGAGAATTTTCAATGACAGAAGGAAGGTCGTTTATGAATAATCCAAAAAGCAACGGTCCTAGGTGACTCCCTTGAGGAACTCCGGAAGTGACGTAAACACACTTGGAGAGAGTGTTGTTAAATAAGATTTTTTGTGTGCGGTTTGCCAAGTACATTGAAATCCAGTTGACTAAAGGGTAAGGAAAACCTAAAAGTAATAATTTCTTTAAAAGCAAAAGGTGATTAACTGATTCAAATGCCTTGCTAAAATCTGTGAAAATAACATCTGACTGATTTTTCAGCTTGAATCCGTCTCTTATTATGGAAGTAAACTCGAGAAGATTTGTTGATGTAGACCGGCGCTTCATAAGCCCGTGCTGTGATGGAGACATAAGAGAGCAACATTGGTGCTGCAACTGAGAAGTTATAACCAATTCAAAAAATTTGGGTATGGCACAAAGTTTTGCTATCCCACGATAGTTCTGAATATCAGTTCTACTTCCTTTTCTATGAAGTGGTAAAAAGAAGGATTCCTTCCAGATATCCGGAAAAAAGCTGTGGTGTAGAGATAATTAAAAAATTTTAGAAAGAGGCTTGCCTAAAGCATTTGCACAATTCTTGAGAACACAGCTAGGAACTTCGTCCGGACCGGAAGAGAAGGAAGTTTTTACAAGTTTAAGATTTTCCAACACAGTGCTTTCATTAACAACTGGCATAAAAATGCCTTCCGAGTGTGGAATAGAGTAAGGGTAATGAGCTGAAACTTTATACACAGAAGAAGAGTAGGTTGTTTGGAAAAAATCAGCAAATAAGTTGGAAATGTCAGCATCGTTGCATGCAGTGGTCATGTTATACCGAAGAGAGGGAGGAAAATTAGAAGTTTTACGTTTAGACTTGACAAATGAAAAGAATTGCTTAGGGTTCTCCTTAAATTCATTTTTACACCTAAACAGATAGCTTTGATAACATTCGGAATTGTGAATAAGAAAGTCCGACTGAGCGGCAACGTTTCGGAAATGATCCACCAGTTGTCCAGTCCTCTTATAGTTTTTATGTAGTCTGTTTTTCACATTTTTGAGATTAGATAATCTGCGAGTAAACCAGGGTGGCTTACGAGGTGCTACCGATAATGAGGAACAAGGCACGTACAAGTCAAATGCAGAATTAAGCGAGCGGTAAAACAAGTCAATTATGACGGTTGGACTACCATCAGAATCGAGAAAGGACCAATCAACCTGTGAAAGGTGTTGATTTGGCTCAAAAAAATTGGCTTTACGGAAAAGGCGACATGATCTAGGCTCAAGCTCAGATGCAGTCTCTAAAGATGTTGAAATCTCCAAGGCTACCTCAAGAGTTGGATGATAGGCATCTTCAGGGAAAGAAAGAGGGTCGATTCTAATGACTCAGGGGTTAGAGAATTCAGAAGCGAATACTAGGTCCAGAAGCTTGCCATTATTGTTATAAATTGAATTAACTTGACTCAACGAAAGGTCTATGATACCATGGAGGAAGTCGTGCGGACTCGTCGGAACTAAAATATACGAGTCATCAAGAGGCACCCAAGCCACATTGGGCAGATTAAAATCGTGATAAAAACAACGAGGTGATCATTGTCTCTAAGATGTGATTGTATTGTACGAATTGCAGATAAATGTTGCATATATATACTAATGTCTGATTGAGGAGGGATGTTAGAGCAAGAAACATATATATTAACATCGTGAAATGTTATTTGGATAGACACGAATTCAATTTTGGGAACATTATCGGATATAATTATTTCGGAAGGAAGAGTGGCTTTAACGGCAATAAGAACACCACCGCCAAGACGTGTAGATCGGTCACACCGATAGACGACATTGTCGTTAGAAAAAACTTCACTATCAGATACTGAACAGTTAAGCCACGTTTCCGAAAAAGCAATAACATTGGCTTCAAAAGAGAAACTGTTAGTATACAATCTATTAAGCTTGCCTAATAGACTGCGCACATTCTGATAGTGAATTATGAAGGATGAAGTCAGTTTTTTAACCGATATGCTAGTTTATTAAGTATTTTGATTAATTTTTATTACATTCATCACATTATTTCCATTATTTACAGATACGGGTATTAAGTTCGAGCACTTAAAGCTTATGACAGCTGATGACCTTAAAAAAGCGATCCCTGATTTAGGCCCTCGTATGGACCTTAGACAGAAGCTGCTCTGGTGGAATCAAACTGAAGTGAGTAGATTTATATTTGTGTATCAAAATGGCAGCCAGATCAAGAATGCTTTTTTGTTTTGCCACTCCGTATACCACAATTCGTTGATAAATTGTTCGAAATTTCTAGACATTTATAATTATCTAAAGTATTTATCTAGACGTTTATAGTTATCTGCATTAGTTTATCAGTTTAATCTTTACATTTTTCTACTTGTAGCTTGCCAATGAAGACGATTCGATTTCTACCCAATCAAAAGTGGATAACTGGAAAAGCGAGAACGAGTATTATAGCGGATAATATTTATATATGGGCATTTCCACAGAAATGTCAACCACAGCCAAAAATTTAAAAGTGGTTAAAATCACTATGTTTTATCAAATTTTCTTGAGGAAACAGTCAAATTAAACTAATAAAGGCAACTAAGGAAACTATGTGATTGCAATAAACTTTAAGTTTTTTCTTCGCAGTATTATGAAAACCACATAAAAAGTATGATGGTACAAAATCTCGCATGCGACATGTCGCATGTGACAGTGATTAAAATTAAATAAAAAATAATTTACTAAATATTTTTGAATCAAATAAAAACATTTTTAAGATACATCAATGCATAATATTTTACAATTAATCCCATTCAAATATTTCTACAGGTTCCGCTGAAATCAGTGTTTGAACTGTTCGCCTTGAAATCGACTTCTGTTTATGTCGCATGCGAGTGCATTGGTTTTTTGTAATTGTCTTGAAAACGAACAATTGCCCAAAATCAACTTTAGCATCAATTATAGTGCTAATCAAGAGCTATAAGTATCTCCACACATTTCACATTTGAGAAATGCCCATATATAATATTTATTACACAAATATTGTATTTCATTAAATGCAAAAACATTATCTATATTGCCTGTCAGAAAATATCAGAAAATATATAAATAAAAAAAAATCAATCTCTACCGAACTAGAATATTATCTCGAATGGAACAACGTTGAGTACGGATATGGGGCACAAATCTATCTCTACCGAACTAGAATATTATCTCTTATGGGACTAAGTTATATTCGAAACAGAGGATAATTTTAAGTTCGGCCAGGCTAAAGCTGGTATCAAAATTTAAAAAATTATCCGTACTTAAATTGTTCGTGTCGGGAATGATTTATGCTATTCCAGGATCAACCCATTTTTATTAACATTTCGTCATGAATTGATCCCGGAAATCCCGTTTTTTTTTCAGTGTACATGCCGTGTTTGGATTTCAATTAAAACAACTTAAGCTTGTAACCTAAAGGCTCTTCTATTTTCACAAATTTTGTTGCATTTAAATCAGCAGGATGGACAAAGTTACACCCGGTTAATCCCGAAAAAATTAATTAAAATTTATGGCAGGACAACTAGATTGATACATAAAATGATTATAGAAAATATTAAAAGACGACTTGATCTAACATAGACTTTACATTAATTGTCAAGCAAATGTACAATAACATTTAGGCAGTACTAGATTCAAACAATTTCCCCCAAATTCAAATTTGCTCAACATCAAACACACTCGCGAGAATGACCTTATAATTCAATGAATTGGGCTACGAGTGGGCCAAATGAGTTCCGCACTAACCATAATTTCCGGACTAAGCCCCGTGACTATTATGATTTTCCAAATTTAAACAAATATAATATATAAAAAAAATATATTTCTTTATGTGGTCGGAGATGATTAATTTAATGCGATGCAAAAAATGCATTATACATTTTTCAAGAGCTGTTCGGTCAAACAAATTGCATTCAAGGTTTTTCTTAGTTATAAGCTTATCAAATCACCCAGCACACTCTTATGAATGGAAATCTGTATTATTCTCTCTTTATGTTGGTCTGACTGCTGCACGCTCTCTGCAATTCCCAACCAATGTTATCTACTCAATGAAAAAAACAGTCAGATCCACAATTTTAAAGTTAGAACAAAAACTCCTTCTCTCCCAATTTTAGCGTTAAAATCGCTAAGCACGATCCTTATGTCGTGATAGAGGCAGTGCTCGTATAATATAGTATAAATGGAATATTATATATTATATATTTTTTTCGTTTATATATATATTTTTTTTTATATATTTGTTTCAATTATGAAAATCATAATTTTCACAAGGGGAGAAGATTAGGGTGAGTGCGGAACTCAGTTGGCCCATTCGTAGCCCAATTTATTAAATTATAACGTCATTCTCGCGAGGGTGTTTGATATTAAGCAAATTTGAATTTATGGGAAATTGTTTGAATCTAGCACTCCCTAGAGTTTATTGTACATTTGCTTGACAATTAATGTAAGGTCTATGTAAGATCACGTATTCTTTTAATATTTTCTATAATCATTTTATGTATCAATCTAGTTGTCCTGCTCATCCTGTTCCTGCCCTGTTCATTTTTTCGGGATTAACCGGCTGTAACTGGATCCATCCAGGTGATTTAAATGCAACAAAATTTGTGAAAATAGGAGCCTTTAGGCTACAAGCTAAAGTGCTTGTAATTCAAATTCAACCACACCAATGGCTTGTACACGACGATTAAGTTTGAAAAATGTGCCATAATTTGATGAAAACTACTCTTCAACGGCCTATATTGACGCTTTTGGATTTGCTGATGCTGCTCCTATGATTTTTTTAAGCTGCATAAATATGTATACTATCGCATAAAACTCATAAATACAGATATATTTGCTCGGTATAACCTCCATAATTATACTCTGTACCAATGGTACACAGAGTATATTAAGTTAGTGCAAAAGTATGTAACAGGGAGAAGGAATCATTTCCGACCATATAAAGTTTATATATTCATGATCAGCATCAACAGCCGAGTCGATATAGCCATGTCCATCTGTCCGTCCGTCCATCTGTCCGGCTGTCTGTATGAACGCACTGATCTCAGAAATGGTAAGAGATAAAGGTTTGACATGTATGGGACATATATTTCTTATACTTGCAGGCCGATCAAGTTTATTTTCAATTTTTACCACGCCCCAGCAATTTGGAAAAAACGTCATATATTCCACAGTTTTGATGATAGATTGTTCGTACCTTTTTGAGAAATCTAGCAATCAAATCGATTTGCTGAAGGAATGATATAGATCGGATGAACGATACTCAAGTTATGAGCAAACGAGAAAGCAAAGCTTACTTTGTCTGTGCCTAAGTTTTAATACACTTGAAAAAGCTCGCTCTAAAGGTTTGCGATTTCGATCAAACTTCAAAGATCAGTTTCAAAACATTCAATTTTAGTAATGACCGAGTTTAAGAACACTAACATTCAAAACAAACAAGTTTTTCTCACAAAAACCCATTTTTTGAACGATCGTTTCTATGGCAGCTTCAAGAAGTAGTATCTGGTCCGGGCGGTTCCGACATATTAGCAGCGTGCAGCTAAAAGAAGACTCTGTGCAAAATTTCAGCTCGATAGCTTCAAAACTGAGAGACTAGTTCGCGTAGAAACAGACAGACAGAAAGACGGACAGACAGACGAACGGACAAAGCGCAATCGACTCAGCTCGTCATGCTGATCAATAAACTTTATGTGGTCGGAGATGATTCCTTCTATGCGCTGCAAACTCCTGGGCAAAATTATAATACACTTTTCAAGTCTATAAAAACGGCCAGCTAACACCCACCACCCCCCCCACCCATAACCACAACATTCCGTTCAACAGAGGCAATCTTAGTGAGAGAGAGAGAAACTTTGAGATGAGTGTTTAACAGCGCACAACACGTATGACTCGTGAGCAAATACGAGGTTAAGGGTTCTGAGTATGTTATAGTCGGGCTTGACCGACTTTCTTTCTTGTTTTTTAAAAGCCAAAAATATTGCAAAACCGATTTTCCGCGATATCTTGAAAACAAGATCTGATGGAAACACCCGAATCCAGTTTTGGAATCAATGCACAATACTGGATCAGAATATTGCATTGAGCGGGCCAACATTTCAGCTTTCTATCTCTTATGGTTGGGGCTGTGCGGTGTTTTCTGGAAGGTCGGTAATCAAAAACCCCTGATTAAAGATTAATTTCTTTGGGCGAACGTTACTTCGGCTAACAGCCAAAGCATCATCGTTCAACATCCCGTATGGAATAGCAATCTCACACTGTGGAAAGGGTGTGTCTTCAGGAATGTTGATGCAATTTGAGACCAGGCCTTCATACAAGAAAGTATTTCTTAATAAGATCAATTCAGCAATTTTTGCCATTATTTTTCTTTATATGAAACTGATAAAAAGCATTGAAAACAAGGGCTTATTGTCTACAATCTTGCTAATAAAAAAAAGGTTCGATATTTTTTAAAGGTTGAACATTTACTGAAGGTTGGTTCATGTCATTTATATTTGAAAAACAACTTCGGTCGAATGACCACCACGGCTGATTTGGCAGTAGCCCATTCGATCCACCCAATTTTTGAGAACATTTCAATTGTTGCGGCACGTATGTCAGCAATAGCAACTCGAATCTCGTTCTTCAACTCATCAATTGTTTCAGGATTGTTTGCATAACATTTGTCCTTGATCGCTCCCCAAAGATAATAGTCTAACGGTGTCAGATCACAGCTTCTTGGCGGCCAATTCACATCTCCATGTTTGCTGATTATTCGATTTTCGAATATAGGGCGCAGAAGATCGATTGTGGCGTGCGCTCTGCGCACGTAGCGCCGTCTTTCTGAAACCAAATATCGTCTAAGTCTTCAGCTTCAATTTCCTCGAAGAACCAATCACTTAACATTGCGCGGTAGCGCTCACCATTCACGGTCACGGTCGCTCCTTTGTCATTTTCAAAGAAAAATGTACCAATGATGCCTAGAGAGCAAAATCCGCACCAAACAGTGACACGTGGTGGGTGCATTGGCTTCTCTACGACGATATGCGGATTTTCTGTGCCCCAGATGCGACAAGTTTGTTTATTAACATAACCACCGAGGTGGAAATGTGCTTCATCAAAAGAATGACCCATATACATCAATATGAATTTTGCTATTGTACTGCTTTATGAAGGTGGAAATCGTATTACAGTCTCTGCACACTGAGCACATTTTAGAGGATCGCATGGAATTTGCGGACGATGTGAAACGGAAATTTACACTGGCCACATCTAGCATGTTACTTCTGTCAGTCAATGGGCGTGTTCAACAGAATAATTCATCCCTAAGCAGGTATCAGAAAAAAATTATGCATCAAATAGTTTCTGCTTAACGAAGTGCTACAGTTTTTAACAACGCCGCGGAGCGTTGAATTTTGAAATGGCGGCGTAAACACATTAGCGATCCGTGTTAACATGAATTCTGCATATGGGTATTTCCATGATGTCAAACGCGACAGTCGTACGCATTTAAAGTGGAATAGAAGTCAAATTACAAATTTTTTTTATACCCTGTTCCCATTAAAAATGGGAAAAGGGCATCATGAAGTTGTGCAAATGTATGTAACAGGCAGAAGGAAGCTTCTCCGACCCTATAAAGTATATATATTCTTGATCAGCATCAGCACCCGAGTCGATATAGCCATGTCCGTCTGTCCGTCTGTCTGTATGAACGCGTCGATCTCAGAGACTATAAGAGATAGAGACACAAATTTTGGCATGCACATAGGTGTATACCGTACCCAGATCAAGTTTGTTTCAGATTTTGAAAATATCCCCTCCTCCCCCCTCAAACCGCAAAAAACTGTCACAGCCACAATTTTAAAGTTACAACCTGGTGGCTTAATATATACTATCCTAGGCCCTATATATAAAATTAAGATACGAGCAAAAACACAAAAGTTATTAAACAATTAAGCTTATGGGAGCGGGAGAGGGGGGGGGGGGGGGGGCGGTATGCAGTCAGCAGGCCGCGAGTGTGTTTGTATGTGTTTCTCAATTGAACAGGGTATTTTGTAGTCGGGAAACTCGACTACAGCGCTCTTACTTGTTTTCTTTTGTTAATTTAACTTTTAGCACTTTTGAAGCACTTTATTTAAGTAGAAAAAATTAGAGCACACATAATGCTGATTCCAAGATAAAGCCAATCAAAAAGGGATTCGCACGCGACAAAAAACGGAAGTGGTGTTTTTGGCCATCAATATAAAATCAAAACTCAGCAAGATCTGCCAAAACAATTTAGTACGACTAATTTTAAGATGTTAAATAATTTAACTGTATATTAGAATTTTTTTGATCGAAAAAATTTCTTTATTTTTTTCATTTCGAAATAAGATATAATTCGATACGTGACATTGCGAAAGCATTTTATTTATGTGGTTTCTTTGGTTATGCGAAGCAAAAACTTACGATGAATTGCAATCACATAGTTTCTCATGGTATCTTATGCATTCTTTTATAACTCTTTGTACCCTCAGAAAATCTTTCTTTAGCAAAAGTAAAAAATCTACAGGCACTTTTATCAAAAAATGTGCAATATTTATGACCAAATTAGAAAATTCGTGCTAGCGCTGCCGTGAAGCTGCGTATTTCGAAGTGGGTTGTAATTAAATGTAAGATTGGCTTACATTAGTTCAATATAATTGTTTCCCCTAAAAATTTTATAAAACAGAGTGTTTTTAAGCATTTTTGATTTTTTGGTCTTGGTGGACCTATTGGTGGAAATGCTCATATACGGTCACTGTTAGATTTAATTATATTTTAGAATTTAGTGAAATTATTTACAGTCGATAGAAGTTTTATATTTGCTATCTATGAACAAAATGCGCATAATGTTATCAATAGCATGCCTATCGATACACAACTACTGTTGGTGGGAGCAGTATCACTTCAAAGTAGCGTACTTTTTCTTGGATACATGCTCCTCTATCATGATAATTAATATTGGCTATCAGGATACCGCATCACTCAAGTTCAGCAGAAGGATCAGTGCAAATTTATACTTGATCAAAAATTATTTAAAAATATATTGAGAAAAAAAAATGGCATAAAATGTATTAAACATTTGCTCAACAATATCAGGTTTAAGAATCCTTTGGTGGTGATTGAAAGGCAGTTATGCTTGGTCCTTCTCCAAAAGAAAGACCATTTAGGAGTTTCAAGACATCTTTTGCGAACTCTACTGCTTCAGTCTCTATCATGCTAAAGTATTCAGCGCGGCTTGGTTATCAATCATTGAGCGTTTTGGTACATGGTCATTGCTATTGACGATGCAGCTGCTGCTTACAATTTCTGAATTAATGTCAATTGGGTCCTCTACGCAAAAGGGGGAAAGATCTACATTATGCCTGTAATGGGGAAACTTCTCTTTAATCACTATCATGATTTTGTCGCATATCATCAATGTGTTCCTCATGCCAGCTTCCATGATAGGCGTTTTCAAGTGGAATTCTGGCCGACTTAATATTAAAACGAGAGCGTAAGTTAAAGTCGGCTCTAACCGATTTCGATATAGCCGTTACGCATGGAAAGAAATGTTAAATAACCTTAATGTTTTCCTGAGGGGATACAGCCAAAAAGGATGCCACATTTTTTTAACTCGGCTATTTATTATCCGATCTTTATGAGAATTTCAAAAATGACAAATATTGCGAATATAAATGTAAGTTTTAAATTTGAGATCGATATCTTAAAAATTGTATGTGTTAAACAACATTTTTTATTGTGGGGGCCGGGTTTTGCGTTGAAAAATTTGAAATAAACTTGATCTGCGTGCAGACAATAGGAGGCTACATTTCAAATTTGGTTGCTGTAGCTCTTCTAGTCTCTGAGATCTAGGTGTTCATACAGACAGACGGACATGGCTATATCGACTCGGCTGTTGATGCTGATCAAGAATATATATGCTTTATATGGTCGGAAATTATTCCTTCTGCCTGTTACATTTATTTGCACGACTTTAGTATACCCTTTTACTCTACGAGTAACGGGTATAAAAATAGAAACAGATTTGCAAAATTTTGTCAAAATCGGATTAATACATATCTTATGCCTACCATAGGACTGATTGGCGGTAAATTGAGTCTTAGTGAGAGAAACTAAGCGATATTTATAGCGCTTATTTCGTTTTGCGAGAGAGATCTGCTATTGAACTCCCAACTGAGACCAAAGTAATATCGGTTTGCAAAAGTATTTCTTCTTCAGATTTCCGGAATGATGTTGTAGTCGCTAATTATCTTTGATTCTACGTAGACAAGATCCGTTACATACTGAAAGCTAACAGATATTTTAACAGATTGTCCAAGACGCAAGGTGTTCTTGACATCGTCTCTTGAACAATTTAGCGGGCAGCTCATCAGCGCCAGCAGATTTGTTATTTTTTAGCCTTCTTATGGCTAAACAGACTTCTTGGCTGGATCTTAATCGTCATTGCTTCCCAGCAGATTGGAAAAATAGCTTCTCAATTTATGTTACGCCACTTCCGGATCTCTGACCAGAATTCCATATTCGTCCTGGCATTGTGTGATTCGGAGTTAAAACCTTCGGTTAGTCGCCTAGCTTTATGGTAGATTTTTCGAGTCTCACTCATTAGTATGAGCATCTCGACTTACTCACGCTGCTTTTATATACGGTACTGCTTTTAAATAAAATCCATTTCGAACATTGAGAACGTATAATGAAAAACGAATTTTATATTTACTGTACACTCGACGACTCAAGTCTTAAGCAAATACAAATATCTTTATGAGTTTATGTTTACATTGTGCAAATGCATGTTTACATTTGCCGCTCGCTAGTTACTACCGTTGGATATATGTTTGTATGTATTTATGTTTGCTTGTTAGTATGTATTTCAGCAACTTGTGCTCGTTCGTTACCAAGCGACCCATATGTACTCGCAAGTTTACCAACCACCGCTCGTTAACCAATTAGCGAAAGGCAAGTAAAGACCGCCAATGCCTCATTATTTCTTGATTGATTTTAGATTGAGCTTAAAATATTTTGCCAGAATTTCAAATAAAAAAGTCTGCCAAATTTACCAGTCATTATGAAAATTATAACATTAATATAACACATTTAGCGCGGTCACCAGCACTCACCAATCATCTAACATAAATCATCAATAAAAAAAAGTGTTTGGCTGCTGGTGAACGGGTTTGATAGAATTTTCAGGCAACAAAGCTATCTATATTTTTTGTTGGCGGAAAATTTGAATTTTTGACAACAAACAGCTTAATAAAAGAAAGACTGTTAAATTTGAATGAACGTCGCGACGATAGTCAAAAGCACCAACTGCTCCTGGAGTCCCCCTTAACTGTTCCTTAAAAATTTGTTAGCCAATTGATATTTGTTGTACGCCCGGCGAGAATGAACACAACAAACTCTAATATCCGATGGTCAGATCTTTTTCATATGTCGAATGGGACCATTTCTAATAAGGACTCCTGTTTTGCCAACAGTCTAATTACATAACTCTGTTTTTTATCCAGAACTACGCTGGCAATTGGTTCATCCAATTGGTACGGAGATACCCGCGAAAAGCGCGAAATCAAAAACTCCATATAAAAAGTCAAGCCCGACTGTAATATACTCTGCACCTGCAGTAGCAGCTGAAAGCAGCGCTGCTGCAGCGCTGCGGCAGCGAACTTTGTTTTCGTCATAGCTTAAGTATCGTTAACTGGTAAGTGTAAGTGTTAACTGGCCGTTTGACTCGTGAGCAAATGCGAGTGTAAGGCTACAGAGTATGTTATAGTCGGGCTTGACCGACTTTCTTTCTTGTTTTGAAATGACAGAGTTTAAGAACGCTCACATAAAAATCAAAAATTTTTCTAGCTAAAATCCATTTTCCGACAGATAAACATCTGATTTCAAACATTTCAAATTAAGAATCGCCGAGCTTAAGAACGATAAAATTGAAAACAAAAAAGATTTTCTTACTAAGACTGATTTTCCGACCGATCGGTTCTATGGCAGCCTTAAGATATAGTCATCCGATTCAGACCAAATTTTGCGAATCTATTTGAAAACATATAAAAAAAGGAATCAGCGAGTTTAAGGACACTAACATTAAAACAAAAAAATGTTCTTACTAAGACCCAATTTCGACTGATCAGTTCTATGGCAACCATAAGATATAGTCACCCGATGTTGATCAACTTTTTCAAATTAGTTTGAAAGCGTTTAATATTAAAAATTACCGACCTTAAGAACGATTTACTTAAACATAAAAAAAGTTTTTTTTTTCACTAAGATCTATTTTCCGACCGATCGGTCCTATGGCAGCTATATGATATAGTCATCCGATTTTGACCAAAATTTGCAAATCTGTTTGAAAGCATTTAATATTAATAATGGCCGAATTTAAGGACGATAACATTGAAAACAAACAAGTTTTTCTTACTAAGACCCATTTTTCGACCGATAGTTCCTATTGCAGCTATAAAATATACTCATCCGATGTTGACCAAAATCTGTTTGAAAGCATTTAATATTAATAATGGCTGAATTTAAGGACGATAACATTGAAAACAAAAAAGTTTTTCTCACTAAGACAAATTTTTCGACCGATAGTTCCTATGGCAGCTATAAGATATAGTCATCCGATCCGGTCGGTTCCGACAAATTAGCAGCGTGCAGTAAAAAGAAGACTCTTGCTGTCTCAAGCAGACGCGTGCGAGCGGTGACTACGCAAAGCCAACATTGTTTTTGCTTTTTAATTTGCCACAGACATAGGAGAGAGAGAAGAGAGTTCCATATGATGTTGTTGTTGCAGGTCTGCACGCGCCAACAACAAAACCGTCGTTCGGAAAGAAAGAGAGGAAAGCAAGCGTAAGAAATTGTTTTTGCTTTTTAAAATTCTATTCCTTTGCGCAAAGCAAAAACAAATGCTTGGCTTGCGGAATAGGCTTGGGCACCCCTGTTTTAAAGTGTTATTTTGCACAGATGTCAGTGACAGTGTAGACAACTTAAAATAAAATTTTAACTTAAATTTGCCCCAGTAGTACTTATTAAAAGTCTTGACGATTGACTGTTTAGAACTGTGTGCTCACAACTATTGGAAGGCGTTGAAACTACTCCACGATAGCTTTGAAAATAAGGCAATCATTATGAAGTCACATATATGAGAGCTGTTTAATATTTGCGATGGAGAATCGTTGCGAAACTTGGTAGACTGTGCAGTAGTGGTATATTTATTTTAAACATTGACCAATAGTATATCATTACAAAGCTTTACAAAACTTAATATAAACGAGAAAGGAAAGTTAGCTTCGTCTGTGCCGAAGTTTTAATACACTTGAAAAAGCTCGCTCCAAAGGTTAGCGATTTCGATCAAACTTCGCAGATCAGTTTGAAAACATTTATTTTTAATAATGCCTGAGTTTAAGAAAGCGAACGATCGTCTCTATGGCAGCTACAAGAAGTAGTCATCCGACCCGGGCGGTTCCGACATACATATTAGCAGCGTGCAGCTAAAGGAAGACTCTGTGCAAAATTTCAGCTCGATAGCTTCAAAACTGAGGGACTAGTTCGCGTAGAAACAGACAGACAGACAGACGAACGGACAAAGCTCAATCGACTCAGCTCGTCATGCTGATCAATAAACTTTATGTGGTCGGAGATGATTCTTTCTATGCGTTGCAAACTCCTGGGCAAAATTATAATACACTTTTCAAGTGTATAAATATAAACGAGAAGGCCAAGCTAACTTCGTCTGTGCCGAAGTTTTTATACCCTTGCAAATGCTATTTTTGAAAAGCCATAGTTTAAGAACGCTCACATAAAAAAAAAAAATTTTTAACTAAACATTTTCCGACAGATAAACATCAGATTTCTACCAAATTTCGCGAATCTTTTTGAAAACATAAAAATAAAAAAATCGCCGAGTTTTAGAACGATAAAATTTAAAACAAAAAAGTTATTCTCACTAAGACTCATTTTCCGACCGATCGGTCCTATGGCAGCCTTTAGATATAGTCATCCGATTTCGACCAAATTCGCGAATATATTTGAAAGCATACAGAATAAGTAATCAGTGAGTTTAAAGACGCTAACATTAAAAACAAAAAAAATTTCTTACTAAGAACTATTTTCGACCGATCGGTCCTATGGCAACCATAAGATATAGTCACCCGATGTCGATCAACTTGTAATACGTGTAATATTAAGTATCACCGACCTTAAGAACGATTTACTTGAAAACAAAAAAGTTATTTTCCCTAAAACCCATTTTCCGACCGATCGGTCCCATGGCAGCTATAGTCATCCGATTTTGACCAAAGTTTGCAAATCTGTTTGAAAGCATATAATATTATTAATGGACGAGTTTAGGGACACTTACATTGAAAACAAAAAAGTTTTTCTCACTAAGACCCATTTTCCGACCGATCTGGACCAAAATTTGCAAATCTGTCTGACAGCCTATAATATTAATAATGGCCGTGTTTAAGAAAGCTAACATTGAGAACAAAATTTTTTTATCACTAAGACGCATTTTTTGACTGATGGTTCCTATGGCAGCTATAAGATATAGTCATCCAAACCGGTCGGTTCCGACATATTAGCAGCGTGCAGTAAAAAGAAGACTCTGTGAAAAATTTCAGCCCGATAGCTTTAAAACTGAGAGACTAGTTTGCGTAGAAACAGACGGACACACAAACGGACAGACAGACAGACGGACGGACAGACAGACGGACAGACAGACAGACAGACGGACGGACAAAGCTCAATCGACTCAGCTCGTCGCCCTGATCAAGAATATATATAGTTTCTTCTGCGCAAAATTATAATACTACAAGGGTATAAAAATAGATGGTCCTCTTCTGCCCTGAGATGATGCGCATATCGAAATAATTGAGCTTACAAGATAGAAGCACGCGCGCATATAAACAAAAATAAATAAATAAAAAGTGCGCAATAGTTTTTTTTTTGTGTAATTGAAAATGTTTGACTCCTACACATTTTGACCGGGATTTTCAACCCATAACGTTTGTGTAGCTTTTCTGCACGGCACGTTTAGATACTGAAATCCTACTCGTTTCGTGTAGCTTTTCAACATGTCGCGTGTAGCTTTCTCATTTTAACACGTGGCGTGTAGCTTTTCTGCACGGCGCGTTTAGTTATTGAAATCCCACAAGTTTCGTGTAGCTTTTCAGCACGTTGCGTGTAGCTTTTTCCATTTCGACACGTGGCGTGTAACTTTTCTGCACGGCGCGTTTAGATATTGAAATCCTACACGTTTCGTGTAGCTTTTCAGCACGTTGCGTGTAGCTTTTCCATTTCAACACGTGGCGTGTAGCTTTTCTGCACGGCGCGTCTAGATATTGAAATCCTACACGTTTCGTGTAGCTTTTTAACACGTTGCGTTTAGCATTCTTATTTCAACACGTGGCGTACAGAAAAGCTACACAAGCGTTATGGGTTGAAAATCCCGGTCAAAACGTGTAGAAGTCCCACATTTTCGTGTAACTTTTGCATATTTTTTTTCTCTGTGTAGCAAAGTAAAGCAGATTGTATGGGAATATTTCCTTCATACTGATGTCAAAGTAACGTAGGAGTAATCCATTATGCTATTACAATTTGCGCCGCTGCGCAGTGACGCCCAGCTTTCTCCATTTAGGATTCTTTTAGTCTCCTCTGAAGAAGAAGCCCGCCAGCCCTATAATCATTTGTTTCGCTATGAGCTTTCGGATCCTTGTATCGGGCATGCTCATTACATTTCACATATAGCAACAATATCTTTGTGTAAACACGCATTTAGGAGCACTTCGGTCTTCAGGTAGCAAGAAAGAAATTCTGGATGCACTTGTGCTCCATCTGATCAGAAGCAAGTTAGACTATGATTCACTATAAAAAGCGAGTATGATTGTGGGAGCTGCTGCCCCAATCCATTTGCAATAGATTGTTAAATTTAGCAAAGCGAGAAGTTCGAAAGTTCATTGCCAATCTAAATAATTCTTAAGGTGATACAAGAGCAAGTTTAGTAGCTGCAAAAGCGAATTCTGCATTGAAGTTGTGCTGTTCCAGAACATAGTCCATTCAAATAAGCAAAAAAAAGGTGTCAACATTGGAATTTGAGATAATAAGCTGGAAACTCTGTATACCTTTGTTTTGGCGTTCTAAACGTTGTGTCAAAAGTCACATAAAATCTGGTGTGCGCGTCATTATTTATTCAAGGTCAAAGGTCACAAAAATGTCGCATAAATCGGACATGAAATTGCTATTATATTTAAGTTTCTGTAAATGCTGAGGTAATCTTGAAACTTGTCAGTCTGCCCTTTTTCACCAAAACATGAATAAAATAGCCATTTCATGTCCGATTTTTGCGACATTTTTGTGACCTTTGACCTTGAATTGCGTTTGAGGGCTTTTATTAAAGTAAATTACATAGTGTTCACTGTCGAATTAATAAAAACCTGATAATATTGTTTCATTATGCATCTTCAAGCATTTTATATACGTTAAATTCTTACATTTTGGAAAAAAATGAGTTTTTTTCTACAGTTCAGCCCATATCATCAAAAGCACTCGCCCTAGCACATTTTTGACTGAAAACAAAACTTTTGTCCAAGTTTTTTCAATTACATTATTTTAGAACTTTAAAATCGGTTAAAAAACAACAAAGCTATGAGAGTTATGGTGGAGACAACTATTTATAAATCGAAAAACACGATTATCGATAATATGTCGATAACTAGCCGATAGATTTTTTTTCATGGCGATTCTCGTGATTAGCGCGCCAATTTACTTTAGAAACAGTTGGTTTGGTTCAATGGGGAAAGATCGGCTTTCATTTTGCCGAGCAGTGTAGGTATGTCATCTAAGGAGTTTTTAATTACACAAAGTAGGTAAGTATTATTAGATGAATAGATTAGATATATGCAAAATGTTATTAAATATAATGTATGTATTCATTAAAGATACATCTGGATAGCTCAAGGTCGATGGTTGAGTATAATTATTTATAAACAACACATATCAACAGATATTAATTACAACAAAAATATAAAATAATTTAAATATAAATAATGGTCAGTACGCCGTAATGCTTGTAAGAAAAACCAAAAAAACGGTTTCCCTATTATAAAAAAAAGGCAAAAAATATCCTGTGTATTTACAAAAAACTCTTGGCCCTGCTAAAGAGGATCATTGGACGGATAGCCCAACCACCTAGCAGCAGCCATAAGCAACAGAATTAATTACAACAAATTGGTAAGCAAACTCCTTCAAACAAAAAACCATTGCCAAAATTCGGGCTGCGAATTTACAGCATTGGAGCTCCTATGTCTTTATTCGCGATGTTTATTTAAAGAGTGAACAGCAAAACAAGTCCGCTGATGAGAGAATTTGGTTATTCTTGAAACAGCGATCGTTGTACAGACATACCCAATTGCTATTCCAAAATGTTCTAATTAATATTTGTTGATTTGTTTGGTTAGGTTATAAAGAGTTATACCCAACCATAGACCTTGAGCTAGCCAGATGTATCTTTGACTAAAATCAAAGACACGTCACTAAAGCCCATATACATATAATTAGACATCGGATTTTATGTACTTTTTTAAATGAAGGATGATTGAGGTGAATATTTGGATTTATACTAATTAAATAACCCACTTTCAATTGGAAACTGCTTATTCAATATATGTAACTTTTGCATATTTTACATATGGGCATTTCCGCCAAAAGGCAGCTCCTCCGAAGCACAAGCTCTGTCTATTACTGGCCTTTGAAGCAACAAGTCTATTTGTATGTGCGGTAAATTAACAAAAGTAGATTACAAGCATTAAAATTTTTATGCGAAAGTGTTCAACATCTGACAACATGCTGAAAAACGCTCTGTTTTTTCAAATTATCAAGGGGAAACAATTAAATTGAACTAATGTAAGCCAATTTTACATTTAATTACAACCCACTTCGAAATACGCAGCTTCACGGATGCGCCAGCGCGAATTTTCTAATTTGGACATAAATATTGCACATTTTTTTGATAAAAGTGCCTATAGATTGCACTTACTTTTGCCATCTAAAATCGTTCTGAGGGTACAACGAGTTATAAAAAAATGCATAAGAAACCATAAGAAACTAATAGTAATAGTTAATAGTTAATAGTAAGTTTTTGCTTCGGATTATACAGAAAACGCATAAATAAAATGATGGAAAAAAGTGTCGCGTTCGCAATGTCACGTATCGAATCATATTTTATTTTGAAATAAAAAAAATTATGAAAATTTTTCGATCAAATAAATTCTAATATACATATAAAATATTCAACAACATTTTAAAACTAGTTGCACCAAATGGTTTTGGGAGATCTCGCTGAGTTTTGCTTTTATATTGATGGCCAAAGACACCACTTCCATTTTTTGTCGCGTGCGAATCACTTTTTGATTGGCTTTATCTTGGAACCAGCACTAGGTGTACTCTTTTCACTAAATAAAGTGCTTCGAAAGTGCACTAAAGTAACAAAAGAAATAAAAATTATTTTAATTTGACTTCTATTCCACTTTAAATGCGTATGACTGTCGCGTTCGACATCATGGAAATACCCATATGCAAAATATGTAAACAAATACGCAAAATATGCAATAAATATGCAAAATATGCAAGAAATATGTAAAATATGTAATTGTATAAAAAATGTATAAAAATTGAGAAATTTGCAAAAATTCTTATTTTTGAGCTTAGATTACTATTAAAAATATATAGATGGCATATATATACGGTTAAATGGGAGTTGTAAACCGAGCAAATGAAAGGTGTGCCTTGAAAGTTCTAAGATATTGGGACTTTTTATATGATATAATGTATTAACTTATAAATAATACAAATTATTTATTATTTACGTTATTTTAATGATTTAATAACTCTATACCTGGTATTATTCACTGAAAATCACGGTTGACCTTGCATTACTGTGATTATGGCTTATCATTGCGGACTCTCTGCCCTCTATCTCAAAAACGGTTGGGCGTTTGAAATGGGTGTTTAAATCATTGGGGCTATAGAAACCGAGATAGTCGCTGAAAACTGATTTTTGAGACCTTTGACCTTGACCTTGACTAATGACGCGCACATGAGATTTTATGTGACTTTTGACAAAACATTTAGAACGCCAGAACGAAGGTGTACAGAAGTTTCCAGCTTATTATCTCAAATTCCGAGGTGAAACCCTAATTTGACTGGACTAAAATAACCACATTGTTGTAAGTTCTTAACCAATCGAACTAACATGCATGTGCCGAAGTTTTAATACACTTGAAAAAGTTCGCTTTAACGGTAAGCGATTTCGAACAAACTTCGCAGATCAGCTTAAAAACATATAATATTAACAATGACCGAGTTTAAGAGCGCTTATATTGAAAACAAAAATGTTTTTCTCACTTAAACCCATTTCCGACATAACATTTCTATGGCAGCTACATCCGGAAGTAGTAATCCGATCCGGTCGGTTCCGACATATTAGCAGCGCACAGTGGTCGGACTTGTATGGAAGTATGCGACAAAAATAGTTATACGTGTCCTCCAGGTTTATAATTTAACTGTAAGCCTTTAACAATAGTATAAAACTATTTTGAAAAAATTGGTCATGGTCATACGCCCATACCACCCATTTACATATATAATATTTATATACCTATAGTTTGAATAAAATATCTTTTCTTAAAATATTTCTGAACACAAAATTTATTAACAAAAATTATAAAAAAAATATTTAAATGCATTTTAAAAACAAAGTAATTAATTAATCCCCAAATAATTCAAAAACAGACTCTTTCAATAAAGTTTTTTTTTTTGCAAGGTAATTTTCTTGATTCCACTTATGAGAGGATCTGAACTTAGTAGTAATCTATTTAGAAGGTCTGAGTTAGTTGCGGATCGCGAGATTTTTCTAGTATGTTGAAATCTGTATTTTGTAATATCTTTATTTTTAGCCTCTGCAGCTTCCTCAGAGAGATCTCCAATCGATACTAATGCTCTGTTAATAACCTCAGGACCGTGTATTAATATTTTATGCACCGAAGCTGGCATGTAATACCATGGATAAGTTTCCACAAGTCCCCTTGCTGTCTCCAGCGCATAATCTCTAAATTTGTCTACATTTATTTTGTAGCCAGAGTTTAAAGCCTGCAAAACGGTGGCGCATCTGTTAATTAAGTTTTTTGTCAAGACCTGTGACATTTACTACACATATAACAATAGCAAACACATACCAGAGCACATAACATGGAAAGCAAAAACAACAAAACACAAATACCTGCTGCACTCGGATCAGAACATTATGACGCTGGGCAGCTCCGGGCAGCTGATTGTTTTTTTATATTAATCTATTATTATTAACAATTAATAATAATAAACATAAACATCGTAATCGACCGACATCACAACTAAAAGCTTAAGGGAAAGTACAAACAGTAAACGAAAAACACTCACAAAAGGTCATTTATGATTTTCTTTTGTTTCATACGATATACCACATTAAACAATGTGTTAAATAACTCAAATCATAGTTAATACCTGTTCGAATGATATCCATATCATTAAGAAGCTATTGGACCTTTAATTTGTTAATTTGATTTCTTTTAACTTTATTGTCACTTTGAGACAAAACACAACGCACTGAAATGCCTAGCACGAGGTCTAACTTTAAGGGATTTTTTCACAGAGAAAAAAAAAAATTTTTGGTCACAAAAAAAAAAACGTTTGTTTCAAAAAGATAATTTATTTATGATATGATCGACATGCTTCAAAGTGTAAAATTTTGATTTCGGTTTTTTTATTTTTGTCGTATGGGTGCGACCACTGTGCAGCGTGGAGTAAAAAGAAGACTCTGTGCAAAACTTCAGCTCGATATCTTTAAAACTGAGGGACTAGTTCGCATAGAAACAGACAGACGGACAGAAATAAGTGACGAACTAAGTTCAATCAACTCGGCTCGTCATGCTGATCAAGAATATATATACTTTATATGGTCGCTTCCTTCTATGCGTTACAAAAATCTGGACAATTTTAATACACCCTCTTCAAGGGTGTAATGGTAGAAATGCAAAAACGAAAGATTCGCTTGGAAATGTTTTCCCATGACGAAAAAATGTCTTTAATTTTGACGGTGAAAGAGCGGGATGTCATTTGGGATCTTTTCCATGCCAAGCAGGATTAAATTTTGTGAACAAGGATATGGGAGAAGTGGCAGAGTTTTTACAAAAAAGCAACTTGTATTCAAAACAAACTACAGATGATCGAGCAGTGTGACCCACAGCCAGTATAATTAAGAATACTACAAACTTCAACTTTCGGCGTAATTGTACTCTTGTATATATTAAAATTTTCCAGATGTTTGTAACGCATAGAAGGAAGCATCTCCGACCACATAAAGTATATGTATTCTTGATCAGCATGACGAGCTGAGTTGATATAACCATGTCCGTCTGTCCGTCAGTCTGTCCGTCCGTCCGTCTGTTTCTATGCTATCTCCTCCGTCAGTTTAAAAGCTATCTTAACCAAACTTTGCACGAAGCCTTTCGGTACAAATACGCACATTTGTCGGAACCGGCCGGATCGGATGACTATAGCATATAACTGCCATAGGAACTATCGGTCGAAAAATAACTTTTAGTTAGAAAAACCTTTTTGTCTTCAACGCGAACGTGCCAAAAGCTCGTATTTATAAGTTTTCTATGCTTTTACATAATTCTACCATGTTTGATGAAAATCGGTCAACTATATAATATAGCTGCCATACAAAATACAGTTCTGAAACAAAAGTTTTAGAAGGATAAACTTTTTTGTTTTCAATCCTATTACGTTTAAGCTTGTTACTGATCATATTATATGCTACCACACAATTCTGCCAAGTTTGATCCAAATCGGATAACTAAAGCATATAGCTGCCATACAACCTACAAGGGTATATAAACTTCGGTCGAGCCAAAGTTAGCTTTCCTCTATTTATATTTCTTAAGTCTAGTCACACTACTCTTAAGTTCCACGGTGATGGAACATGACGAAGTAAGCGAAATTACGGACGTCGGATGTTAGTATAGGTCTTTAAATTTCCTATCCTCTCTAGTTTTGTGGCCCTGTGGTAAATATAGTGCATAAAGCCGTGCTGCAAATAGTCCTGGACAAATAAAGATGCAAGTGATTCGGAACTACTTTATTACCTGTCGGTTTTCCAATAGTATTTTGAATATTTAATGTGCTGGCGTAAGTGGACATCACCTGGACAACATTAACTTGCAAAAAAAATGATGTGGTGCTTTAAAATGGTCGTGCCCTGTAAACACTGATATTCAATTTAATTTCTCGCGTATGTGCAATGACGTGAGAAACAAATTTAATATTCTGCTTAAATTAACTATGCAACCTCAAGTAAGTTTGCATCTAATGATGAGCTGCTTAGTAATTTCAATTTTGAGTCACCACCCCCGTGTCGGTCGGAGCCTCAAAGTGTAGAAGTGCCAACTTCCGATTCTCGCAATTTGTCCGATCCTCCATCATCGTTGCCAGTCTCTTCTCAGTGTCAAGACTTATCGCCGACCATTTTTTTGACCGCATCACCAGCTAGTATGCTTGGATTATCTCCATTGCCTCCCTCCACGAATCAAGATGTTGGTAATCATTTTTTATCTATATATAAATTTTATCTATATACTTGAACGGGTCAAAAAGGGCGACCACAGCGCTCTACTCTTGCAAGCGCGCCATTGGCCGGAAATGGGGCTTCTCCCCTCAAATTATACACTGGCTTTATTCTGCTGTCGTCCGCCCCATACTACTCTACGGAGTCTTAGTCTGGTGGCCGGTCTTGGGTAAACCGTCCGTTCTTAGGACTCTCCATAAAGTACAACGCAGTGCTAGCTTATGCATGAGCGGCGCTTTGCGTACTATTCCTACAGATGCCCTCAATATAATGTTACACCTAATACCAGGGCTGCAAACCCAAAAAATTTTTCGGAACCTCCGGTTTGCTGGTTTATTTACCAACGGTTAAGGTTCGGAAATTTGAGGTTCGAGGTTTTTGGGCGTTGGTTTTGGTTCGAACCTTGGTTCGTTGCATGTTTTTCCAATATATTTAAAATAACAATACAATAGGTATACACTTGACGACGAGATACATTCTTAGTCCGCATTTACACGGTCAAGCAAACTTCATGAAGTTCCTCATGAAGTTTTTGTTTGTAGGGAAGAGGTGTAATGGGCAGTCGAAGCAGGTAAAGCTTCATGGCAAGCTGGCAATGAAGTTTTTCGATATGTATATGTATAAGATGAAAAATTTGTGCCAGTTGTCTCTGATTTAGTGTCTGTTTATGTTCTGTACCAAAGGTACACAGAATATTTGTACAAATGTATGTAACCGCCAGAACAGTGTAAGTGTATACATATATTCACTTTCACATGTGCAATGTATATCATAGTCTGGCTTGACCGACTTTCCCATTTGTTATATTTCTAATTGTCGACTCTGCTGTTACGTACATAGAAGGGTACCCAAATAAATTTTAATGTGCATAAGCATTTTTTTTTTGAACCGAACCAAAAGCTTGGGTTCGGAACGGGTTCGGGTTAATCTATTTTCGTCCTCGAGGTTCGGTTCAGGGTTTGGTTCACAGTAGAAAAAAGCCGGAATTCCGGGTTCGAACCGGTTCGGTTTAAAACCGGTTTGCAGCCCTGCCTAATACCCCTAGATCTAGCAGCCAGAGAAATAGATAGTAATACTGCTATTAGACTTAGAAAAACTGCTACCTTTCGTGAAGGCTTCCATGTTCACTCGGCTATACTAAGTCAAATAGTGACACCAACAATTATTGAGTATTGCATACCCACTTTAGCCTTTGATGCTCTGTATGAGGTCATAAAACCAAGTCGTTTGGATAGGAACTCACTCCCCCATGGCAAACCAAACGCCATCAGCATCTACACAGATAGCTCAAAATTGGAAAGCCAGGTGGGCAAGGGCGTAGCCAGGGGCATAATCATAGATTTTGCCCCAGAAAATGTACATTTTTATTTATATTTTTAGTTTTCCGCTATTATCTTGAAGATTGTTTCTCATTTCATATCAAATGCATCTTTTTATTTAATGTTAAGAAATATAATTTAAAAAATATTTAAGAAACGTACAGGCAAAGCTGCACCTTTTGGGAAAGCTGGCTACGCCCTTGCAGGTAGGAGCCGGAGTTTTTAGTATAGACCTAGGTATAGAAATGTCCTTTCGTCTTCCCGACCATTGTAGCGTCTTTCAGGCAGCGGTTTTAGCTATCGAAGAGGCTACCAACCATCTAAGAGAACTTGTGGTCAAGGAAGGAAATGTATTAATCTTTTCATACAGTCAAGCTGCATTTAATGCTCTTGACGTTAATACGAACAGTACTAAAACTCTTACTGAGTGCCGAAAAACTCTGAATGAGATGGCTTAGCACTTTAAAATGCGTCCTATGTGGGTGCTTGGACACCGCAACATTGAAGGCAGCGAGATAGCCGACAGGCTCGCTAGACTTGGCACTACCGCCCAGCTCCTACCGGATAGGAGCACAATAGGGGTGCCTTTTGCGACATGTAAGTTGAAAATAAGGGAAACTACCTACAAGATGGCCACAAACCGATGGAAATCAATCCACAACTGTGAAATCTCTAACTAACTTGGCCCACTCTTAACTTCAAAAGAACCTTAACGCTGTTGCGTCTGGGCAGGTAGAACGCCTCCCTACTCGTAGGAATTCTCACAGGGCACTGTCTCATCGGCAGGCATGCCTTACCATAACGACTACTGTAGAAGCTGTTGCTCAGTTGATGAAGACTGCCACTGTCCAACGCTCAGTAAGAGACGATTCGCCACCCTTGGTCAGCATTTTCTACCTAACATTTCAGCCGTCTCTGAAATAGAGATTGCTTTGCTACTCAAGTTTGTGCTACTTTCTAAGTGGTTCAAAAGAGAAGACACACTCTTACTGTCTAAAAGTAAAAAATATTTAGGGGTTATATGGTATCTCAACGGGCCTTTTTGGGCCTAAGTGAAGAAGCTTCACCGCTTCTAGCATGGCAACCTAACCTAACCTAAGCTTTCTACGTTATTTTTAAATAGTGCGTCATATGATTTTAAATAGTGCGTCATTTGAATTTAACATAGTTGAATTTTCAGAGATTAAATTAATCCCCTCCATATCTGATTGTGCAATCTGGCCTAATAAGTTTTTCATATATCGACGTGATCGATCGGGTAGCAGAGGACGAGGTGTACTGATATCAGTTAAATGCAGCCAGCAATAGAAACTGATCAATGTAAATAAGTCTGTACTTGCTTTTGCTTTATTTATCACTTTTCTTAATTATAGCCCATTTTTACCAAAAAATGAATTATCATTTCTTGAAATGACAAGGAATGAAGAAAGTTATATGATTTCTTCCATACGATTTGACTTTTTATTTGCCCTTCATTTCTGAAAAAATTATGGCATTCCCCACGAAGGAATTTGGAATTTTTTAAAAAAGTACTAGCTACTCTCTGGCCCTACTAGTTACTTTCTGGAAACAGAAAGTGTCATCACCAATGAACTGTTGAATTTAAAAAGTAGGCGCAATTTTGTTTAAAATATAAATAAGTAAAAAAAGTAGTGTATTTAGCATTCTGCTAATAATTCAAATCGATAACAATGCGTTCGCCCCGGGTAATTGCTTTTCTGACGGGTGTGTCTTTTTATACTCTGTACCAAAGGTACACAGAGTATATTAAGTTTGTGCAAAAGTATGTAACAGGGAGAAGGAATCGTTTCCGACCCTATAAAGTATATATATTCTTGATCAGCATCAACAGCCAAATCGATATAGCCATGTCCGTCTGTCCGTCTGTCTGTCTGTCCGTCCGTATGAACGAAGAGATCTCAGAGATGGTAAGAGATAGAGGTTTGACATGTATGGGACATATATTTCTTATACTTGCAGGCAGATCAAGTTTATTTTCAATTTTTGCCACGCCCCCTCCGGCCCCCGCAATTTGGAAATTTGAAATTTGAATTATATCATATCTCCTACAGTTTTGGAGATAGATCGTTCATTCCTTCTAGAGATACCTTGTAAACAAAATTATTTATCGATTTGCTGAAGGAATGATAAAGATCGGATGAACGATACTCAAGCTATGGGCAAAAAACGGCCTGTTAACACCACCGACCCCCCCACCAATAACCACAGCAACATACCCTAACCGTTCAACAAAGGCAATCTTAGTGCGAGAGAGAAAGAGAGAGAGAGAGAGAAACTTAGAGAGCGCACCGCGTTGTGCGCGGGGTGTTAACTGGCAGTTTGACTCCTGAGCAAATGCGAGTGTAAGGGTACAGAGTTTGTTATAGTCGGGCTTGACCGACTTTCTTTCTTGTTTTTGCCAAGTATTCCAAAAAATCCGCGTAAGTTTGAAAATGGCGCCAGTTATTTAAATCAAACCATTCAGCTGTTTTTGTCAACGTGGCCTTGTGAGTGTCAAAAAGATGACGATTTGTCAATGGAACCGGAAAAAATTTTAAGAAATAAAAATGATAAGAAATGATGCCATTGGAAATGGGCGATAGCTCGATTTGGGCTCCCTCAATTACACAAGGCAACAAAATTAGACTTAACGTACTTTTCTTTAGGATAGCTTATTTTAAAGTTAAGAAATATTAATTTACGATAATATCAAAGAAATCAAAACAAAAGTATAGGTTCTCCACAAAACGCGTCTAAAAAGTGTTATTTTATTCCTCTCCTTAAAAAGGGTGGAAGCCGAAAAGAAACTGCACAAATTAAAATGAATATTTATGAATCACGAAATGCAATGCACAGTTAGAAAGCTTTGTCGATTCTGAAGAATTTTGCATTTTTCGTTTGCTCTATTTTCTTTTAGTTTTTACGACGACTCGAATTGAAGAGCAAGTACGCAAAAAAATTCTGCACAATTGTGTACCGAAATGTACCGAAAATGTAGTTTCATACAGAAAATTAGCTAAGCGATTTCAAGTTAGTACAAATATACATCTGGCTAGCTCGAGGTCTATGGTTGAGTATAAATCTTTATACCCAACACAAATCAACAGATATTAATTAAAACATTTTGGAATAGCAATTGGGTATGTCCGTATAACGATCGCTGTTTCGAGAATAACCAAATTCTCTTATCAGCGGACTTGTTTTGCTGTTCACTCTTCAAACAAACATCCAGTTCGTATTTAAGCCTCTTTCGATCGGCGAATAAAGACATAGGAATTCCAATGTGGTAAATTCGCAGACCGAATTTTGGCTATGGTTTTCTGTTTGAGGAGTTTGTTTACCAATTTGTTGGAATTAATTCTGTTGCTTATGGCTGCTGCTAGGTGGTTGGACTATCCGTCCAATGATGATGAATGTCATCCGATCCTGATGAGTTTCAGGGCTTATAGATATTGCGAATATAAATGTACGTTTTAAATTTCAGATCGATATCTTTAAAATTGTGGGAGTTATTCAAAATTTTTTATTGTGGGGCGGGGGTGGGCTTTGCAAAAATTTGTAATAAACTTGATCTGCGAGCAGACAATAAGAGTCTAGATTTCAAATTTGGTTGCTCTGGCTCTTCTAGTCTCTGAGATCTAGGTGTTCATACAGACAGACGGACGGACGGACAGACGGACATGGCTGTATCGACTCGGCTGTTGATGCTGATCAAGAATATATATACTTTATATGGTCGGAAATGATTTCTTCTGCCTGCTACACACATTTGCACGACGTTAGTATACCCTTTTACTCTACTAGTAGCGGGTATAAAAAAGTGCACATAATCCAAAACTTCGTAAAGAGATACAAAATCAAGTGCTCTTTTTACAAAACGGCACCATAAATGCATGAAAGAGTGCTTAAAAAATCGCCATATACCATTTTATAATAAACAAAGTGTCTAGTGTAATTTGGCCTGATATTGCATCCGCGCACTACGCTCGAGTCACTTGGGCACACCTTAACGAAAAAAGCATTAATTTTGTGCGTAAAGCCGGGTATCCAGCACCGCGGAAACTAAAAATTCCTGGCAAACTTCATATAAAAAAAACTGTGCCAGGAATTTTTAGTTTACCTTTTCGTTGCTTGAGTATTCAGCAACATAAACGAAACCCACAGTTTCTTATCGATAGTTGGCCTATCGACAGCGCGTGTGGATCGAGAGAACAGCTGATACACAGCTCACGAATATATTGTTTACAATTATTTTGGACGTGATGAGCGAAAAATTTGGGGGGAATGCTTTTTTGTTTTTGTTATGAGCTGTCATCTTGCTGGGCAACCAGCAGCGCGCGAAGATTGGTAGGGGATGGTGCCAAGGGGACACTTATGCCAAATTGCTGAGAGGCCCGAGAGATGCCTTCAATGGACACAAAGGTCGATGGGATGTCGTAGGTTGAGACGACTTCTGAGCTTGTTTGTCGCCAGATCAGAGGCAAGTCTATTGGAGTGAGCCACCACCATACATATTGATTTGGGCTCATAATGGCAGTCGTCCAAATCGCGGTATTTAGTTGTGTGCCTCACATACCAAAGACCTCACATAAAAGACTCTTATTTGTTAGTGGAGCATGCCGTACCCCATACCGGGATCCCCTGGTCCAGGAAGGCATGATGCTCATGGATTTTGGATCGTAACAACATACCGATACGAGGCTTGAGACAATCGAGTTCTTACGCCTTTTCTGCCACCGTAACTGCTGCCCAAGACACATTAACTTTCTAGGTCAAGCGGCTATCCAGAGCCACACCAAGCTATTTAACCGCAGTATCCGTATATGGGACTCTTGATCCTAGGAGTCGCACTCGAGCAACTTAACTGGGTCTCATAGCGAACGTAAAAAAGTAATTTTTGGGCTATGTTTCACAGGGTCGCCCAGCGACCAAAGGCATCCAGGAACTGCTGGACGTTAGCAATTGCACTCCTGCGGCTATTGCTGGAAGCAAAATGTCTCTTTTAATAAAGACGAGCACCCGTTCGAGGGTGGTGGAGTCCTTGCCGGACCGCTATGGATTCACTTCAACCAAAGAGAAAGCCGACCGTTAAAAAACTTATGGGTCTTTGAGTGTTTCCTAAGAAACGCGTGCGATCTAGAGCTTGTTTTGGACCTTAGCACTAATGCCTTCCAAGCGGCACCAACGGTCTGTTTAAGAGGAATGTACACAAAATTTTTCCCCTACCCATATAAAACTAGTCTCAGCATATAGTTGGAAAAAGCATCCAATTCCGGGAGTATGTTGGCGCTGTAGTATTAACAGCGTGTATCGATAAGGAAGAACCCGCCCCTATGTAAAATCACACGTACAAGCACATCGACAGGATTTAAAAATCTTGTTTCTGACTTGGATAGACGCAACAGCCCTTGGTTTTTATACTCTGTACCGAAGGTACATAGAGTATATTAAGTTTGTGCAAAAGTATGTAACAGAGAGAACGAATAGTTTCCGACCCTATAAAGTATATATATTCTTGATCAGCATTAACAGCCGAATCAATATAGCCATGTCCGTCTGTCTGTCTGTCCGTCTGTCCGTCCGTCCGTATGAACGAAGAGATCTCAGAGATGGTAAGAGATAGAGGTTAGACATGTATGGCACATATATTTCTTATACTTGCAGGCAGATCAAGTTTATTTTCAATTTTTGATACGCACCCTTCCGAACCCGCAATTTGGATAAAACGTGTATCTTCTACAGTTTTGATGATAGATGGTTTGTACCTTCTAGAGATATCTAGCAATCAAAATTATTTATCGATTTGCTGAAGGAATGATAAAGATCGGATGAACCATACTCAAGTTATGGGCAAAAAACGGCCAGTTAACACCACCGACCCCCCCACCAATAACCACAGCAACATACCCTAACCGTTCAACACAGGCAATCTTAGTGCGAGAGAAACTTAGAGAGCGCACCGCGTTGTGCGCGGGGTGTTAACTGGCCGTTTGACTCCTGAGCAAATGCGAGTGTAAGGGTACAGAGTATGTTATAGTCGGGCTTGACCGACTTTCTTTCTTGTTTATTTCGAGATTTATCGCTCAGAAATGGCTTATAAAGTAGCGGAATCAACAAGTGTTATATGAAATTCGAAAAACACACAAGGGGCAAGATTTGCTAACAAGGCCTGATAAAACCACTTTCGGTTGCGGTTCCTTGTGCTTTTACTTACCTGGGCTTGGGTAAATAATACTCTACGTTTTCTTCTCTGCGCCAATGGAAATTGCAGAGGTTTGGTATCACTCACACTGCATGCTGCTAACCCACTCATGTTTCCCATGTGGCCCATTGATCCGCTGGCTGACGAACTCATAAGACGCGATACTGGAAAAGAAAAATCTATTTATTTTTCACAAAACTTGTATATCTATCCTTAGTTTTATTGTAAATATTTCATTAATTCAATGTAAATTACCTTTAAAGCCCTCTACGCATTTGTGAAGTTACGAGAAGTAAAGTAAAAATCTTTTAAAAAAAAACTATATGTCTGCTCACCTGTCCAAATTTGTATATGAAAATTTCACATTACTGCTCGTGACTTCACAACTGCGTAGACGGCTTTAGGTAACAAAAAATTAAACAAATTATACCACCAATAATAAAAGCAGTCAATTTAATCATGTAGGAAAATTGGTTAACCCCTACTTTAATAACACTTGTAACGCATAGAAGGAAGCATCTCCGACCACATAAATTATATAGACTCTTGATCAGCACGACGAGCTATGTCCGTCTGTCCGTACGTCTGTTTCTGTGCTATTTATATCCTTCGTCAATTTTCTTATCTTACTATCTTATTCAAACTTTGCGCGAAGGCTTTAGGTACAAAGACGCTGCTCATTTGTTATACCCGGCCGGATCGTATGACTATAGCACATAGGAACGATCGGTAGAAAAACTAGTTGTAGTGAAAAAACTTTCGTAACGGGGAAAAGGCAAAGTAATATGACGTTGAATTCAAGCCGATGTATGTAAGTATCGCTTTGTGAGCTCTACGGGGGACACCAATTAAAAAGGCTATACTGATGGCGGCGCAGTGAAGCGCGACGGGTTCTATGCTAGTCTATATATGGGCATTTCCACAGAAATGTCAACCGCAGCACAAAAATTTAAAGTGGTTAAAATCACTATGTTTTATTAAATTTTCATGGGGAAACAGTCAAATTGTATTAATGAAAGTCAATCTTACATTTATACATAACCCATTATGAAATATTCGGATTTACGGATTCGCTAGCGCAATTTTTCTAATTTGGACATTCATTTTGCACTTTTTTTTTGATAAAAGTGACTTTTGATTTCTTTTACTTTCGCTATCTAAAATCTTTAAAAATGGTCAAAAAAGAATGCACTAGAAACCATTAGAAACTATGTGATTGCAATAAACTTTAATGTTTTTCTTCGCATTATAATGGAAACCACATAAAAAATATGATGGAACAAAATGTCGCATGAGACAGTGATTAAAATTAAATAAAAAAATAAACTACTTAATATTTTTGAATCAAAACAAAAACATTTTTAAGATACATCAATGCATAATATTTTACAATTAGTCCCATTCAAATATTCCTGCAGGTTCCGCTGAAATCAGTGTTTGAACTGTTCGCCTGGAAATCGACTTCTGTTCTTGTAGCATACGAATGCATTGGTTTTTTGTAATCCAATCAACTTTAGCACCAATTATAGTGCTAGTCAAGAGCAATAAGTTTCGTGTCTTGTCAAAATAAAATAATGTATTGCCATATGTTTTTCTTCACTTTGAATGCGTACGAACGTCGCATTCGGTATTTGAGAAATGCCCATATATAAAAGAGTTTAATCTGACTAATTGACTGACTGGTGACCGTCGCACAGCCCAAACCATGAGAGATAGGATACTGAAATTTTCACTGTAGTCTAGTCATAAAGTATATATATTCTTGATAAGCATGACAAGCTGAGTTGATATAGCCATGTCCGTCTGTCCGTCTGTTTCTATGCTAATTTCTCAATCAGTTTTAAATTTTAACCAAACTTTGCAAGAAGTCTTTTGGTACAAATAGGCTGCACATTTGTCGAAACCGGCCGGATCGGATGACTATAGCATATAGCTGCCACAGGAACCATCGTCGGAAAAAGTAGTTTTAGTAACAAAAACTTTTTTGTCTTCAACGCAAACGCCCCAAACCTCGTATTTATAAGTTTTCTAAGCTTTTACATAGTTCCACCAAATTTTATAAAAATCGGACAACTATATAGTAAAGCTGCAATTCAAAAGATATGTCTGGAAAAAAGCATGGTAGAAAAAACTTTTTTGTTTTCAATGCTATCGCTCTCCAAACTTGTTCTTGGTCAATACTAAAACCACTTCATAATTCTGTCAGTTCCAGCGAAAAAAACTTTTTTGTTTTCAATGGTAGCGTTTTTATCAGAGCTCGCAAATAACCCTCAACACTTTTTTCAGTGCGATCAGCCCACTGACAAAACAGATAAAAACAAAGACGACTCGGTCTCTCACTGAGCAAAACACTTTTTTTCTCTCCTCATGTGTTTTCTGTTGAGCATTTTTGGTTGATCAAAACAAACGAGACGGTCTGCCAATAACTACTGAGAGAAACACTTGTGAGCGAGCGCTCACGCAAAAACTGTCTTCAAATGAGCAAAACACAAAAAGTGTCAGCAAAAAGTGTTATTTGTTTTGTTCGTGGGGTAGGCGGTGGGCTTATGTACAATGTACATAATTAAATAAATATGGTTTTTAGGCGTTAAGCAATTACCAAAAACTAATATTTTCTGCATTTCATTTGATAGGTTAATTATAATAAATTTCTCCATACTACACATATGTACAAAAATCGTTGACTGAGACAAACACACACACACAGGCATCCCCAGTCACAAACTCGCTAACATTCTTCGACGACACTTTGGAAGTCGGCTCTCGGCAAAGCGGTCAGTAAAAGACACGAGCAAAACAGAAACGAAAAAAGTGATCTTTGGTTGAGCGAAAACAGCTATTGAGCAAAACAGAATTAAAAGTGTCTTTTTGCAACATCTTTTCGTTGTGTCTGTAACAGAACAGTTTTACACAGACACGCTGATAGTGTTAACAGTTTTTTTTCGAGCTCTGGTTTTTATACATTTATATATGGGACGTTTCACGTCAAGCGGCCCAAAGCTTTCTCCAAAATTCTGTGCAACAAAAATACAAGTTATATATGTCAAAATACTCGTTAACTCATCCCCTTTCAATTGCAAAGTGGCAGAATTGAAAATTCAAAATGGCGTCCTTACTATGTCAAGTAGAAGAGGCTAAATTCGGAAATAAGTAAATATATTTATTAATTTCTTCTAAAAAATGATGCATAAATTTTTGGTCACAACATATTTTAATGTTTTTGGGGTCGCTGATTACGAATCTGAAGTCAGTTTTTCAAATTTCAAAATGGCGGACCCAATATGGCGGACAAATTTTTTAAAAATTCATCGAATTCGCTTGAAACTTGTTACTCGGGGGTTTTTGGGGTCGCTGATTACGAATCTGAAGTCAGTTTTTCAAATTTCAAAATGGCGGACCCAATATGGCGGACAAATTTTTTAAAAATTCATCGAATTCGCTTGAAACTTGTTACTCGGGGGTTTTTGGGGTCGCTGATTACGAATCTGAAGTCAGTTTTTCAAATTTCAAAATGGCGGACCCAATATGGCGGACAAATTTTTTAAAAATTCATCGAATTCACTTGAAAAAGGCCGATTGATATAATTTATTAACTGTAAGGATTTGGTAGCCTTGAAAAAGGCTGATTGTTTTAATTATTAAACTGTAATAATTTCGTGGCCTTAAAAAAGGTCGTTTGAAATAAATTTACAAAATACATCCTAATCAATGTAATTTTATTTCAATATTGCATAACTGCAATAGGATGAGGTGCATTTGAATATTTGAATATTTTCAATTGTTTTTCTGGTGTTACAATAAAAGAATGTGCAGATTGGATTTTTGTAACAGCAAGTGCTCGAGAAAATCTACTTGCAAGTTGTCGTTTCACTCTATCGTGTTGTTGCTTGTTGTAAAAGAAAATCTGCGAAGTCTTAATGTGTTGCTTAGCCCATTGGTAAAGACTCTCTGCATTTAAAATGGCTTTATCAGGTGAGGCTTGCAAGCTTGCTCGGGTGGCTTCTCTCTTCAAAATAGCTCCTAAGCCATCACATGAGCCTTTTCCATGTGCTGTTGCATGGAAATGCCACTCTGCCTCTAAGTTAAAATCTTCCTTGTGGTGTACGAGATTGACAATTTGGAAGCGATTTTTATAGTGCTGTTTCGCACCATCACTAAAATAAATGACTTTTTTTGCCCTTGGGCAAACCTTTTTGATGATGGGCATTACTGTCTGTTGTAGTAAGTAAACTGCAGATGTGTCGTGACTGTTACTATCAGACAGTAATATCATGCTGTAGTGCTTTAATTCGCCTTCATGCTTATAATAAAAAAGTACAGGATGAACTGTACACTGATCATTGTTATAATGAAATCCTTGTGCAGCATCCTGAACAACGTAAGCATAATTTTCGGAAAAATCGCACTGCAGAATTACCTCATCATCTTTCAAAGTATCTTTTCTGGATTTAAAGTAGTTCGACTGATTTTTCGAAATGAAATGATGCTGGGAAAACTTTTTGAAATCATTTGACAAACTTTGGACATAATCTTCCACAGAAAAGCACAATTTTTTCAAATTGCATCTGTCGGTCGATTGCCAAGAACTACAAATGATTTCAGAAATATCATTTTCTTCCAAAATAGACGTAACTTTTGAAGTGAAATTTGCAAGATCACGTAAACATAAAACCAACGTCAGAACCTTTTAGAGTACAAATTTTTTTGATTAATTTGACATTTGTGACGCGATCTGAAGATCATTTTTTCCCTTGGGAAAACATGGTCGCCATTTTCATTCGGTCGAACAAATGAATGGCTTTACGTCCTGTCGGCCATATTAGACCAGCCATTTTGAAATTTGAAAAACTGACTTCAGATTCGTAATCAGCGACCCCAAAAACCCCCGAGTAACACGTTTCAAGTGAATTCGATGAATTTTTAAAAAATTTGTCCGCCATATTGGGTCCGCCATTTTGAAATTTGAAAAACTGACTTCAGATTCGTAATCAGCGACCCCGAAAAACCCCCGAGTAACAAGTTTCAAGCGAATTCGATGAATTTTTAAAAAATTTGTCCGCCATATTGGGTCCGCCATTTTGAAATTTGAAAAACTGACTTCAGATTCGTAATCAGCGACCCCAAAAACCCCCGAGTAACAAATTTTAAGCGAATTTACGAAATTTAAAAAATTCGTCCGCCATATTGGATCCGCCATTTTGAATTTCTAAAATCGGACATCATATTCGTAATCAGCGACCCCAAAAACATTAAAATATGTTGTGACCAAAAATTTATGCATCATTTTTTAGAAGAAATTAATAAATATATTTACTTATTTCCGAATTTAGCCTCTTCTACTTGACATAGTAAGGACGCCATTTTGAATTTTCAATTCTGCCACTTTGCAATTGAAAGGGGATGAGTTAACGAGTATTTTGACATATATAACTTGTATTTTTATTGCACAGAATTTTGGAGAAAGCTTTGGGCCGCTTGACGTGAAACGTCCCATATATAATCGGTCTCCACACAATTTTGGGGAGTTTTGGTCAAAATCGGATGAATATATCATATAGCTGCCATATAGCAAACTGTAAAGCATATGGTTTTAGCTACCTGGATTAATTGGTAATAAACTTTATTGAATATCACTTAAACTAACAAATATTGTTTGATTGTACGCAGCGATGCGGGCGCAATCCGCGCGAGAACAAGGCCAGCCAGAAACTACGCGCGTCAGGGATGGCGCGTGGGTTGTCGTTCTGCTACTACGTTAGAGATGGTGCGCTATGAATAGTGACGCCATCTGTTGCTGAGTATTGGAAATAACTCAGCTAAGAATTTTCGACGAAAAATCTTCATTTACTTAAATTATACAAGCTGCTCGTTCGAGCCGAAGTTCGCTTTCCACTACTTTTTACCAAAGGTACACAGAGTTTATTAAGTTCGTGCAAAAGTATGTAACAGGGAGAAGGAATCATTTCCGACCCTATAAAGTATATATTTTCTACGAGTCGATATAGCCATATCCGTCTGTCAGTCTGTTGTCCGTATGAACGAAGAGATCTCAGAGATGGTAAGATATAGATTTTTGATATGTATGGGACATATACTTCTTATACTTGCAGGCAGATCAAGTTTATTTTAAATTTTTTCCACGCCCTTCCAGCCCCGCAATTTGAAAAAATTGCTTTTATCTCCCACAGTTTTGTATAAGGTGGTTCGTTCCTTCTGGAGATATTTAGTAATCAAACTCCCAAAAAACTGGTGGCATGTTCCAATTTTTAGCCACAGCATTAGTAAATAAGGTTGATGATAAAGGTACGTTTCAATTTATGATATATAAGCTTTAAAAATATTTACTTGATTTCTAGAATTTAGCACAAATCAGTCAGTGTGTGTTTGATTGGCCTCTGACAACAATGCAGGATTCCTCTTGACAATGCGATTATCAATTGAACTGCAACTGAAGTTGCGGTTTTACCTGTTACTTTGAGAAAACACTTGACCTCTAGTCCTAGCAAGAATTATTTTACATATTGATTTAGTCAACCTGAATCGTTAAACAAATTTGCCATCATCCATATCAGGAAAATAATTAGGCCTCTCCATGTACTCTTGCATTGTTAATTCGTTGCTCTGCCTCTTTCAATTCTATATTAATTGCGTTTTTAACACAAAATTGTTTATTCATCAACATTTTGATTCAGAAATTAACAAAATATACAAAGCAAGCTTTGGAATCACCTGTTTGTCTATCATTGAAAATATCGATAATTATATCGGGATTATAGTAAAGTTTAATAGTTAACATGAAAATGAGGCTGCGGCTAAGTTTATTGCCCCGTTCTCGCTAAACTCATGTCACTCAAATTCGGCTAACCTCTGGTAATTTTTACTTAAGGGCGCTGTCCATGGCTACGAAAACGGCCGCGAAACGAAAAACTCCATATAAAAAACTGCTAAGGAATTTTTGTGTGTGGCCGTTTCAAATTCGGTTTCTACCAATCGCGAAAAATGCTTACGTTTGCCACTACGTCTTGTTCAAGCGCTGTTAAGTGCTTTAAGTGCTGTTAACGCCTCTTTTTTGCCGTGACGA
This sequence comes from Lordiphosa magnipectinata, assembly GCA_037044535.1. Taxonomy (NCBI): domain Eukaryota; kingdom Metazoa; phylum Arthropoda; class Insecta; order Diptera; family Drosophilidae; genus Lordiphosa; species Lordiphosa magnipectinata. The sequence goes on along the minus strand of JBAMBO010001802.1, from coordinate 210,860 downwards.
ACAAAATAGATTTTTATTCTAATTTGTGCGGCGAAATTGAATGCCCAAATTGAAAATGAGCGCATCTAAAAAGGATTCCTGCAGAAAGCGTCGCCCAATGGCACTTTCAATGGCGGGCAAGCTGAATTTAATAAATGCCTTGAAAGTGAGGAGCAAGGTGCTGGACTTGGCGGATAAGAAACACTCGGAAACCAGCCAGAGAACACCGGCGGACCGGAGCACGGTCTGCAACATCCGTCTCCTGTCACCACAAACCACAAGCGAGGAGCTTAAAATCTATTTGGCCAGCATTCAAAAACTTCACACTCCAGTCCCCTCAATCAGTTCGATTTGATTCGCCTCAACTATGTCTTCGATCACAGCTACCAGACCAAAAGGAAAATCATTGAACAGCCACCGGTGCTCAATGATCGCGACAGTAAAACGGCCACAAACCAAATGCCCGCTCCTAGTTCAGTGGACAGCGAACTGCTGGCCTCCTATCAAGCGGTAGTATAGCGGATAGTGCAGCCTAAAATGACCCCCTGAAGGTGACCGAGCAAAAGCGGATCGGGCAACGAGGATGTGCCCTACATCAATGCCAATTATATCAAGGTAAGAAATGGGCGAACCAAACTTCAACTTTATAAATTACTTCCATTTCTTAACGTTTCCCTGACAGGGCCAAGTGCTATGTGACCACCCAGGGACCGCTGCCTATTTCCATTTTCGAGTTCAGCGGAGCCGCCAAGTCACACATGCTACAGCAGTACATCCAGAAGATCATCATGCTGACCTGACCAACTTTACGGAGGGAAATCGCCAGAAATGCGCGAATTACTTTCCAATCGAGATGAACGAAATCTTTGCCGTGGCAGCGAAGTGCGAGGCGTTCGTTAAGTGCCGCTGCTCGGGACTACATCGAACTGCATTTAATGCCATTGATTGTGCCAGACACAATTTTAATGAAAATGTCGGAAGAGGCAGCTACCAACGTTCACTGCGCTAATACTGCAGATTGCCAAAAGTTATAATGATAAGAACAATTAATTTACTATTAATTTCATTTAATAATAAAATGATATTAAAATAGCACATTAAATATGTTATATTCATAATCCTGCAAGGTGTTTATAATTTCGCGGGGTTTCTTTGAAACGTTTATCGACAGAGTAAATTGTGTTATCGTTTTATTAAAATAGGCTTAGCAGATTCTGTTAAGAATCTACGAAATATCATTATCTTTTTGACAAGAAATTTTTGGGCGACATGTGGATATCGCCCTTAAACGAACATTGTGAAGTCCGGATTAAATAGTCTATATTTTTCTAAAGCAATTGCTTGGCTTCGTTAATTTATCTCTAGTTTATGGTCTATATGGACTCGATAATAGCCAAATTAGGTATCCAATATTGCGGTTTTTCATTTGATGTTGCCGTCTCTTAAAGACACTTTTCTCATTATCTCAATATATGTATTTAAAATATTAGAAAACTCTCCGGTGTTGTTTTTTATACAATTAAGTTTCTAAGGTTCACCTCTGTGGTCAGGGTGTTACCCACTTGAACTCGATTGAATCTGGAAAAACTGGATATGAGGTATTGTTGCCTCTAGTTTCACAATTTATTGGTCCCGTTCACAAGGCGTTATTGAGTGTCGCACGGTGTAATAAAAAAAAATAAATATATGCAAAAGTACATTAATATTTCCTCTATCACATAGTGGTCCACATCGACTTTCTAAACTGTGTACAAATCCAACAATGAGTAGGTACACATATCAACATTCAACAAAGATACCCAAAAAGAAAATTAAATAGAAAGGTGCCTTGGACGTGAATGTGGTTGTGTGTGTGTGTGTGTGTGTGTGTGTGTAAAAAACCCTAATCATCTTTCAATTTCTTAGATAAACAATGACAGCAAAATAATTTAAAATCAATTATTTTCTCACATGTCTTGCCATACTGGGTACATACGGCCTATAATGCAAATATAAATGACAGAACAACACTTCTATTGATACCCTTGCAGAGGGTATATTAAAATTGTCCAGATGGTTGAAACGCATAGAACCTAGATTCTCCGTCCACTTAAAGTATATATATTCTTAATCAGCATAAAGAGCTGATTTGATTAATTTTTTATTTTCAATGGTAGCGTCTTCAAACTTGCCAGCTATTAAGATATGCTGCTTCAGCACAATTTTGCGAGTTAGATCAATATTGGATAAATATATCAAAAAGCTGCCCTATAAACATCTAGGCATCCAAATGTTTACAGTTGGCAAATCCTTCGACATTCTTTAATTTTTTTGTTTAGGTTAAAACTTTAATGAATTTGGTATAATAGTCTAATCATTAAAAGCAAGGTCCAAATACCGATCTCATTAACGTCTGCTAGTGTACACTTGCACAGAAGTTTATTCAACTCTTTTACGTTGCACAATAAAATTTTTAATTCCATCGTTGACTCTCTGGTCTGTTAAGTTTACTTAATGAAAAATATATGGAACATTGAGGTACACAGTAACCCATAGTCGAGTCCCCTCAAATGCAGCACTTTTACTTGTTCTTTTTTAAATAAACATCGAATTAATAAGAATATACATTGATTGCGTGACTTAGCACTTATTATGTCTTTAAGTAAAAAAAATCTGAAATTTCAAGTGCCTTGTGTGAACTTGTATTTTTGTTTGCTTCGATGAAATGACGTTTTGGGCACTGATTCTGTAACGGCGTTATATGGAAAGCAGTCGTGTTTATGTTCATAAATATAGTGAATTATACAGGACAAGAAAAAAGGAGAGTGGCGGGAGATTTATGAAAATACTTAATGCAAAATGAAAATTTTTCGCACTTTAAAAAATAAAATGATATGTTAAAAACTCAGCATTTATTGCCCCGATAGAGCCGTGGAAACGAGTGGAAGTTAGTAAGTGCAACTTTTGCTTGTGTTTGCTTGTGTAAAAATCACTAGCGATTTAGCTTTTAGCGATTTGTCAAATCGCTCGAAAATGTTCGCCCTTCGAGCGCTTTCATTTCTTAAGCTTGTTTATAAAACCCTTTCGAACTTGACTGTGTACAAGTGCAAATTAGAGTAAGCCTTTTCATGCGTTTTTATTCATATTTTGAAATGTAAGTTGTTTTGTTAGTTCTTTTTTGAACAAAACAACCTTAATTTTCTTCATCTGAGTTGAATGTTTTTTTATTTCTCACAATAAAAATTCAAATTGGCCGCCCGCCAAAATAACGAGAAAGCTAACCTTCGTCTGTGCCGAAGTTTTTATACCCTTGCAGTGCCATTTAAGTATGCTAACATTGAAAACAAAAGTTTTTCTCATTAAGACCACAGATGCACAGTGTAAGATTTTACCAATGTAATAAAAAAATTTAATGTTAGAAAAATAACCAGTTGTTATGAAAATAATCAAAAATCAGAGTGAAAATGTCATTAGCAGCAATACAATAGTCATTAAAGAAGCCACATTGCAACGCTTGCAAAATTCCATTTGAAAACTCGCATCAGTCACAAAATGAAAGTGATTAAAATTTAGCCGCGAGTGACTTGTTTCCAAGAAGAGCTATTTTTTCTTATTATTGAATAGTTGAACTGCAAAAATGTTCAATACCGGGCTTAATAGCTTTATTGGAACATTTTATATTATTTTTTTTTATAATTACCTAAAAACTAAGAAAATTGGAAAAAATCTTGTCGCTTTTATAGAATCCAACTTGTAAATTCTATCGAGTTCGGTGATGCCACCCCTTGGAGGACAAGCGGATGGCCTCCCAGAAAATATTTATAAAAAAAAAATCGTTCACATATTTCCGCCATTTTGTGTTTTTCATTTAATTGTAAGACCAATTTTCGAACAAAATCACGTGTAATTCGCAGGTTCTTATACTCTGTACCGAAGGTACAGCATCAACAGCCGAGTCGATATAGCCATGTCCGTCTGTCTGTCTGTCCGTCCGTCCGTATGAACGAAGAGATCTCAGAGATGGTAAGAGATAGAGGTTTGACATGTATGGGACATATATTTCTTATACTTGCAGGCAGATCAAGTTTATTTTCAATTTTTGCCACGCCCCCTCTCGCCCACGCAATTTGGAAAAAACGTCATATCTTCCACAGTTTTGAAGATAGATTGTTCGTAACTTCTACAGATATCTAGTTGTCAAAATTATTTATCGATTTGCTGAAGGAATGATAAAGATCGGATGAACGATAAACAAGTTATGAGCAAAAGCCAACCTCCGTATGTATGTATATATATTATATGTATGTATGAGAAACTTAGAGTTGAGCGTATAATAAAAACATTGCACGATAACCGCGTGACTCCTTGGATGTATTAAAATAATATAGTCGGGAGCAAATGAACTGGTACAGAGTATGTTATAGTCGGGCGTGACCGACTTTCTCACTTGTTTGCTTCTTACTCCGTCAGTTTTAAAGCTATCTTTACCAAACTTTGCACGAAGTCTTGAAATACGCGTAGGCTATATATTTTTCGTAGCCGGCCTGATCATATGACTATAGCATATATTTAGCTGCCATAGGAACGATCGGTAGGAAAACTAGTTTTGTATGAACAAATTTTTTATTTCAAATGTACCGTCTCCTAACTTACTATTTTTTAATTTTATGATGATTTGCTCTCACTTAATTCTACAAAGTTTTATCAAAATCAGACGACTATATGGTATACCTGCCATACTTCCGTATGGCCAAAAAACTCTTCCCTTTAAAATTTCAAGTCGATATCTCTCAAACAACGGCTGCAATTGATTTAAGTCGGGGAACTCTAGGGACAGCTAAAAGATATAGTCATCCGATTTTGACCAAAATTTGCAAATATGTTTGAAAGCATTTTGAGTAGAAACAGACAGACGGACAGACAGACAGACGGACTGACAGACAGACGGACTGACAGACAGACAGACATACGGACAGACAAAGCTCAATCGACTCAGCTTGTCGCCCTGATGAAGAATATATATAGTTTATGGGGTCGGAAATGAATATTTCTATGCGTTTGAAACTTCTGGGAAAAATTATAATACCCTTTGCAAGGCTATAAAAATGATACCTTGCATTTCTAGCTGCTGTACGGTTAATCGAGAACGGCGAACGAGTATGTAAGCGAAAGAATTGCTTTGATTAAATAAATGCCTCTCACACGACTGATGGCCATTTAAGATTTAGGGAAGAAGCAAATCAGTAAGTGTCGGATCCTCTTTCTAAATCAGACGACATATGTAAAATTCTATGGGTAATGCTCGTGTTGCTCGGAAGTAACCTTGGGCCCCGCATTATTCAATTCAAGCATTCGAAGGAAAGGTTGGCCAGATTTAAGGTCAGTTTATTCCAAATTTGGCTCTGGACGTCTGTTTGATGCTTTCTTCTTTATAATTTATTGAAATTATAAACAATTCGGAAGAATATTAAATTTTACTAGCGTTTGAGCGCCTTCTCATCATTATTTTCACTTCAGTAAAAGGCATAATAAGCAAAAGATCAACGTCAAAGTTAAAACTAATCAATCCAATTTGTATACCCTTGCCGAGGGTATATTAACATTATGCGGATGTTTGTAACGCATGGAAGGAAGCATCTTCGACCACATAAAGTATATTTATTCTTGATCAGCATGACGAACTGAGTTGATATAGCCATGTCCGTCTGTCCGTCCGTCTTAATTACAAATCTCTTATAGTACAAATACGCTGCACATTTGTCGGACCCGGCCGGACTATAGCATATAGCTGCCACAGGAACCATCGGTCAAAAAACTAGCTATAGTGAAAAAAACTTTTTTGTTTTCAACGTAACCAAACCTCGTATTTATAAGTTATCTATGCTTTTTCAAAATTGCACCAAGCTTGATGAAAATCGGACAACTATGTAGTATAGCAACCATAGAAAAGATAAGTAAAACAAGAAAGAAAGTTGGTCAAGCCCGACTATAACATACTCTGTACCCTTAACGTCGCAGCTCGCATTTGCTCACGAGTTATACTCGCTCATCTCTAAGTTTCACTCTCTCTCTCTCTTTCTCTCTCTCTCACTAAGATTGCCGTTCAATAGAATGCTGTGGTGATGGGTGGGGGGTGGTGGGTGTTTACTGGCCGTTTTTTGCGCATAACTTGAGTATCGTTCATCCGATCTTTATCATTCCTTCAGCAAATCGATAAGTAATTTTGTTTACAAGGTATCTCTAGAAGGTACGAAAGATTTATCTTCAAAACTGTAGGTGATATGACGTTTTTTGCAAATTGAAAATAAACTTGATCTGCCTGCAAGTATAAGAAATATATGCCCCATACATGTCAAACCTCTATCTCTTACCATCTCTGAGATCTCTTCGTTCATACGGACGGACGGACAGACAGACAGACGGACAGACGGACGGACGGACGGACGGACAGACGGACATAGCTATATCGAATCGGCTGTTGATGCTGATCAAGAATATATATACTTTATAGGGTCGGAAACGATTCCTTCTCCCTGTTACATACTTTTGCACAAACTTATTATACTCTATGTACCTTCGGTACAGAGTATAAAAAAAATCTTAGTAAGAAAAACTTTTTTTTCAATGCTATCGCTTACATACTTGATATTTATCAGTTATATATGCTTCCACATAATTATGATAAGTTTGCTCCAAATCGGATGATTATAGTTTATAGCTGCTGCCATTGGAACTATCGGTAGAAAAAGTAGTTTTAGTAACAAAAACTTCTTTGTTTTCAATGGTAGAGTCTTTATGCTTTCTAGCTATGAACATAATGTGTTTCAACACAATTTTGGCGAGTTTGATCCATTTGAATAGGTGCCATATAAAAAACTGGCCAGCCAAATGGTCAAAGTAGTGCTGCCATCTATTGCTCAGTTCGGCAAATCACTTGGTTAACATTTTTAAAGTAGAAAATTAAATTGTTGAAAAATGAAAATGAATGAAAATCATTTAAAACCTTTATTTATATAAATTATACGAGCTGAAGTATTTAAGCAATTCCACCGACTCAAGAGAGCGCGATTTTCCAATCATTCGAAGAATTCGAGCGAATTTCGAGCGAAAGTGATTTCTGTGACAGCCCTGATAGAGCGATATCTTACGTGTATAAGCCAATCAAAATTCGCGTTGAGTCATAATGATCATGACACCCACACAAACACTCCAAAGAGACAAAGAGAGGAAGATCGAACATATTGAACGCAAAACTAGCCTCTCAATATAATTCTAAAGGAATCTAATAAAACTATTTCCGGGATGCTCAAAATTTTCAAAAAGAGGGTATAAAATTGTCGAGATGTTCATAGAAGAAAGCATATTGGACCATATAACGTATAAATATTTTTGATCAGCATGACGATCTGAGTTGATATTGCCATGTCCGACCATCCCACACTGGGCCAGATTTCAGTTTGGGCGGCATAAATTCGAAATTTTTATGAACACAAATCGTGATTTTAATTAAATATTCTTAAAGAGCATACACTAAGTATATTAAATACACTAAGCGTTTTGCTATCAGTGCATCCCCGGATTTTTCGCAGGGCAAGTGTTCGGTCAGCTGCTTGTTGTGGTAAAAATAACGAGAAACGGTCACTCTACTGTAAGCTTGTGCCATTCATCAACCCATGAATAAAAATTGAATGTAAAATATGGAAATTAAAGGCAAAGGTATGTAGAATGTGAATTTTCAAACAAATTGTGTGTTGTTCTTGTTAAATGTTGTTCTATTTATCGTTTTGTTATGTCCTTATATAGAAAAAACACCTAACCAACGTGCCCGTGAATTGTGGAGTATAAACTAACTTTCTGACAATTTCTGATAAAAAGTAAATATGAGGAGTTTGCCCTTAAAGTGTATTTGTCATCGTGTTATTAATGCTTTTTGCGGCTTTGCGCACACTCTCTTGATATTTGCAGTTAAGTTTGAGTTCAACCATGCAACGCTGTTTGATGTATGGGTTGAAAACAACCGAAATGCCCGTGCAATTTCAAGCTGGATTTTTGCGCAGCTTAAGGAGCATGCAGTGAGCACAGACAAGAGAAACGAAATTGACACAAAAATTTAAAACTTTGAGTTTTTCTTGAAGAAAAGGTTGTCAAAAGGTAAGAAATTCAAAATGGCTATCGTCGAGCATGGTATTCGTAGTAAATAGCACATCAACTATGAATCCAGTGGGACGTCCACGTGTGGCATACAACAACGGTGGATCACGACTGAAGAGGAAATTGGCATCTGATCTCGCAGACAAGCAAGAAAACAACACAAATCTTCTTGTACATGCGGCAGCACTTTCAGCGGAAAAGTCGGATGAAAAAGATAAGTCACTTGCGTTGAGAACGACATTGTGTAATTCTCATGAGCCGAAAAAACATTGTTCTATACCAGTACCTTTAACTCCGGATGAGGCGGTAGCATTTTTACTCGAAAATTCTTTGACTAAAAGTCAATATAACAACATTCGGGAGTTAAATAAAAGTCGATCTTGCGATTTGTATCCGAGTTACAACAAAGTTAGAGAGGCAAAACATAAATGCAGGCCCCATGTAGTCACTATAACCGAAACATCAGCTGAAGTCTCTACACAGAAAAATATAAGATCAGGTATTTCAATATCATATCCGTAATATCAATATTTGCATATCAAAGTGAAACTATTTAATATCAATATGAACCTGTAATACCACATTGATACTAAAAATATTATATTGAAATGTGAAATGATCAAAGTGATGTGAAAAATGACCTAGTGATATGATTTCAGATCAAAGTAGACATCGAAATTCTGAAAGTAGAAAGAGACACACAGAGTTTCTCAAATCAAAGAGAGACAGCAATAGTCTATCTCGAAAAAAGCAAGAACAATGCTCATTGCTCAGCTGCCGGAAGCGCGAAAACGAGTGCCGGTCGTTTTTCTTGGTGAACGTTTCGAAGTTGGCGTCGGGTTTGCAGCGAACTTCTAGCTTCTTCTTGCGAATTTCGTCATTCGATCTGTGCTGGCGCGTGTGAGAGATTTGTATAAAAAGATGCGGTGACTGAAAAAATTTAAACGGTAATAGTGAATAAAAATTGAATTGTATGTGTGTGTTTTGTTGTACCGTTGTTGTACTTCCAAATTTATAAATTGTAACAAGGCTATTGCCTTTATTCAGCCGCTAATAGTGTGTACGGATATAATACACACACTCATACATACATATTGTGCGTGTTTTTTCACTTTGAGCTCTCTACGCAGTAGAAGTGCGTGTTTAAATATGTACATATGTATGTATACATATTTTGTGTCCGCGATGCGTTTTTTTTGTTCTGCCCCTGAAAGTCGAACAACACAAATACATGCATATGCAAACATGCGTACATACAAATCTACATGCAAAATATGCATGTATGTACATATGTATATGTGCTTTTTGATGTTCAAGGGCAGAACAAAAAAGCGCATGCTCAGCCTTTGCTTTCGTCAGATTTCGTACACATGCACAAAAAAACCTTTGCGAGTTTAAGTATATTAATTTTGTATAATTTTCAGATTGAAATGGAAGACATCCAACTCTATAAGCTGATACAAAAACTAAACATTGAAAAATTCGTGTACGAAAAGTTTATTGGTAAATTTGGTTTTGAAATAATTATTTTTCTCAATATATTAATTTTAAAATTTTTCTAGAGTGCGCATTTAACTTCGACCGCCTTAATTACATTTCTTCCAGCGACAAAGAGCAGATTTTTCCAGAAAGATAATTGTCAGAATAATTGTATAATGTATTATAAAAATATTGCTTTGATATTATAAAAATAAAGCATTGGTACTACAATAATACCCTCTTGATATTTTAAAAATATTTCTTTGATACTAAAACAATGTCCTACAGGTATTTGGAAAATATAGCTTTGCTACTATAATAATATATCATTGATATTAACCAATATCAAATTGTTGATCTGAAAAAATATCACGTTGATGTGTTCGAAATGTCAAAGCGAACATATCATCTGGGTATTTTTCAGATGAAGGCCGATTTGAAACTACAAAATATCAGATTGATACTAAATATCGCGATCTTTTTTTTTCTGTGTATACAAAACCTGTTGGATCACACTATTGGCCGCATCATCCTTTTCCAAGAAGAAGTATTCAAGCAGTATCCAAATATAAAAAATGTAAAGCTAATCGCAAGTTATGGATTCGACGGGACGACTGGACAAAGTATATATAAACAGAGATTTATAGATGGCGAACCACATTCCATTGATCAATCCTTATTCGTCACAACCATAATACCACTAAAACTAATTGATGATCTTAAAACTGTTTTGTGGCTTAATCCAACCCCTCAGTCTATCAGGTTTTGTAGGCCCCTTAAGCTAGAATTTGTTAAGGAAACCAAGGAACATAATCTTTCAGAGAAAAAAAATTTGGACGCTCAACTTCAAAATTTTTCCCCTTTTTTATGTACAATTTTAGGTGAGAGAAATATCGTGGTAACTTTTGATCTATATATGACCTTGATAGATGGTAAGGTTGTAAGCATAATAACAGGAACAAAATCTTGCCAATTGTGTCCAATTTGTGGTGCCAGCCCGAAAACTTTTATGGAGACTACCAATATTTGTTCACCTTTATTCAAGCCAAAAACAGGATGCTTACAATATGGTATAAATCCACTCCACGCGTGGATACGGTTTTTCGAGTTTGTACTCAAAATCTCTTACTGAATCGGTTTAAAAAATGGCAAATAAGAGATACACAAGAAAAGGCGGAAGGAAATGGGCCTACATGTGGATAAGCCAAAGCAGAATGGAAATGGAAACTCCAACGATGGCAACACTGCTAGAAGGGCATTTTCAAATGTGAAGTTATTTGCAGAAATCCTAGAATTTGATTTGTCTCTTCTAGAAAATTTCAACGTCGTTTTAATTGCAATTTCATGCGAACTTCCAATTAGTGCTAGCAGGTTCCAGCAATTTAGTCAGAAAACGGTCTCCTCATACTTGTCCAAATACCCATGGTATCCGATGTCAGCAACTGTACATCAAATTTTGATCCACGGTTTCCAAATAATAGAATCGTCGGAAATGCCAATAGGTTGTCTTGGCGAAAATGCTTCTGAAGCACGCAACAAGTTTTATAAACGGGACAGACGATCACATGCTCGACAAAACTCTAGGCTCAACAATATGACAGATGTTTTCCAAAATGCAAGGGATTCCTCGGATCCTCTTTTATCCAGCATCTTTCTCAAAAAAAAGATTAACTGATATAAAAAAACGAGAGCGTAAGTTAAAGTCGGCTCTAACCGACTTCGATATACCCGTTACTCATGGAAACAAATGTTTAATAGCCTTCCTGTATGCCTGAGGTGGGTCAGCCGAAAAGTATGCAACATTTTTTAACTCGTCTCTCTCTCTCTCTCTCTCTCACTAAGATTGCTGCTGAACGCATTGCTTAGGTTATGAGTGGGGTGGGTGGTGGGTGTTAACTGATCGTTTTTTGCTCATAACTTGAGTATCGTTCATCCGATCTTTATCATTCCTTCAGCAAATCGATAAATAATTTTAAGTACTAGATATCTTTAGAAAGTACGAACCATCTATCATCAAAACTGTAGGAGATATGACGTTTTTTCCAAATTGCGGGGGCGTGAGGGGGCGTGGCAAAAATTGAAAATAAACTTGATCTGCGTGCAGACAATAGGAGTCTACATTTCAAATTTGGTTGCTCTAGCTCTTCTAGTCTCTGAGATCTAGGTGTTCATACAGACAGACGGACGGACGGACGGACGGACGGACGGACAGACGGACAGACGGACAGACGGACATGGCTGTATCGACTCGGCTGTTGATGCTGATCAAGAATATATATACTTTATATGGTCGGAAATGATTCCTTCTGCCTGTTACATACATTTGCACGACTTTAGTAGACCCTTTTACTCTACGAGTAACGGGTATAAAAAGGTAGCACGGTATAAGTGCACGGTACGTACCGGTATACCGAAAAAAAATCCGGGTACCGTATCGAAACCGAAAATCGAAATTAATTAAAAACCGAAACAGAACCTTTAACCGAAACATTCATTTCGGGACGTACCGGAACCGGTACCGAAACCGAAATTCGTTTCGGGATTAAGCCCTGCATACAACAGTTTTACGCTCATTTTCCTACTTTGGGGGTAAATTTTCATATTTGAAAGTCACGTTTTCCATATTTCTGCATGTGCGGCGCAAAAACTAAACTCTCGCTAACCTTAACCATAAATTTTCCTTCCAAGGTGGTAAATTTTAATGAAGATTGGTATGCAGTAATTGTAGGATTTTTATAAAGATGTTTGATAATGAGTTTGAACCTGATCGGGTGAAACACAAAAGAGTTTCTTACAACAGTTTTTTGAAAGTCACTTATTTCACATTTAGGGACGATTTTTCATTAACTTACAAATAGCACAATAAATTGTGAGCTTATCTGACACATGGCATCTATCTGGAAGAAGAGAAATCGGCCCCTTAGTGTGTGTAGGATTGAAAAAAGTTTGAAATTAATCGGGCGAGAATTGAAAGTTGACCGCCCAACGGTGTTCTGGTTTTCCAAATATATTTTTATGGAATATCGACATAGAGCTCTGCAAAAGGATTTTAAATCCGATCGAATAGAAAATAAAAATTTTTTTGTAACAATTTTCCGGATTTTCTAAAATTTCAAAATGACGGTAATATTTTGGAATGTAAAGCTTTAAATATAAATTTAAATTTAATCGGATGCAAAACTTAAAAGTTTCTTATAACAGACTCCATCCATTTTCCGACTTTGGGGGTAGATTTTCTCATATTTAAAAGTCAAGTACTTCATTCTTTTGTAGTGGTAGTAGTGGTTTGTTTATTTTCAATTTTGGCTTGGTTAATTTACCTTTAGCCTTTTATTCTGACAAAATATAATTATAGTTTTTTTCTTAGATTTATTTAAAAAATTTTCACTGATTTATAAGTTACATTTAAAAGTTTTCTTGTATAATATTTTTAACTATATTTTATTAGAGCTTTGACGAGTTTCGCAAATTACTGCCAATTTTTCCCATTGAGTAGTTTAATTGCCTCCTTCTGTTCCAAATAGATTTTATTAAAATATGCTACTCTATACTCCGCCAGGATAGGGCATAAAGCAATAAGGTGAACTATGTCTTCTCTCGATCGCGTATTACATAAAGTACCTGTTTCTAGGTATAGAGCATAGCTTTGGGTATTCACTGGCAGTCGAAATAACTTTTAAGGAAGTTTCTCATCAATCTTTCCACGTCATCGTAAGTTTGATGTCCCCATACTTCCGCCGCATACAACATTATCGCTCTTGCAGTAGCCTGGAAAAGCTGATATTTGGCCGAATTTGCAATGCCTTTCTTTCCCATGAAGCTTTTCCATGTGCTGTTCACCGACATTGTAGCATCCTTCAGTTTTTGGTTAAGTTGTGTTTTAAAGTTCATGTTTTGTATTAATGTTACTTCTAAGTATGTGTATTCTTAAACAACCTCCAGTGCGTAGCCATCAAGTATCCATCTTTCATTTTCGGGGCGTCGCCATCTTCCATCCCGCAGAACCATTATTTTCGACTTATCCTTGTTTATTTCTAACAATATACAATATAGCTCCTTCTGCTCAATCATCATTCGTTGCATTTCATCAGCGCTCTCCGCCATAATCACCATATCGTCTGCATACATAAGCGCTTTGCATTCCATACATCCTATTTGTACTCCGCCTGATGGATATTAGTGCTGGTCATTTATGTATAAGGAGAAAAATAATGGACTAAGGCCCAATTTCTCAAAAGTTGCGGTTAGGTACCGGCCGGTCAAATTTGCCGGCCGGAATTACCAGAGGTTAAGTCTTTTGGTTTTCTCAACGAGACTTACCGGCAGGTTTACCCGACAACGAATAATTGCTATCGCTACAAAAGTGTGACCTGACACTGTCGACATAACAGCTGTTTTTTTTTGGCATTTGTTAATGCTATTGTTGTCGCTGGTAATTATTTGGCAAAATAGTTAAATAAAATTGCTTGCGATGATGAATCAATGTGAAATACCGAAAAGACCAAGAGTGAAGAACTTTTCTGCGACACTGGAACATTCACTTGTATACTTTTTGAGTCAAACAAATGCATTTTGAAGAACAAAAAGAGGGATGCGGAGACCTGGAAGCAGAAGGCCTGGGCTTGGAGATCAGCTTGCCGCCATGCCAGAGTTCATCGACCTTGGAAAGACTTACGGGATTAGTACGAGAATTTAAAAAAACAATCGCGAAAATAACTTCTCGACTAACTTCTAGCTGCATTCGCAGCACCGCTAGAGTCTTGTCTGATTTCAAAAATTCGTGGCATAATCCCAAGCTCAGCCACAGGATTAGAAAATGTGGTTGATAATGATGGTACGTTTTTATTTATGATATGTAAGCATTAAAAATATTTGATTAACTTCTAAAACTTTAGCAAAAATCAATCAGTCAGTGTCTGTTTGTGATGGCCAGTAATGCAATAGCGTGGGAATCTTGATTAGCTGCACGGTTTGCCGAAGGAAGTCTGACTCAACAGAACTCGCCCGCAATGATAAGGAAGAAGCCACTTGCATAAGAGCGCAGCGCAGTCATAAGGTTGCTCTCTGACAACAATCCAGAATTCCTGTTAACAGTCCAAATCATAATAAAATGAATCACAACTGAATTTAAGGTTTTACCTGTCACTTAGCGAAGATATTTGATCTCTAATCCTAGCAAGAATTATTTGATATACTGAGTTTGTTAACCTGAATCGTTGAACAAATTTGGCACCATCCAGATCAGTAAAATAATAAATACTCTCCCTCTATACTTGCTCCGTTTTGGGTTATGTGGGTATAACCACCACCATGTTGGCCATTGTGGTAATACCGTTCCTGGTATTGGCCTATAATGGTGCACACGTATCAGTGGTTGGATCACTATCGGTATACCACATCGCATGAGGCAATTGGTGGTGCCATTGGCCAGGTGGGTTCTTCGATTTTGCAGACGGCGGGCAGAGAGTTTGCCTGCTTTGCCATGGTCAAAACATTTGCCATGAATGCGGCGGTTGCTATTCTGATGAACAGAAAGTTCCACATCGCCGCCTGTGTCCATTTCCATTGCGTGGATGTAAGAAATATGTTTATTTATAAACAATTTGTTTTGGCAATTGACAAAGTAAACAATACAAATTTTGGACACAGCTGTTTGTCGATCGATAAAAATATCGATAATTCTATCGCTACTTGCCGGCAGGTTAAAATTTGACCCCATCATGAGGCAGCGGTTAACTTCGCCGCTCGGTTCTCGCCAAAGACAGCATGAGACACGCGAATTTGGCTAACCTGCCGGTAAGTTTGACTAACCGGACATTGAGAAATTGGGCCTTATTAGACATCCCTGCTTAACTCCTGTCGAACCATTCAGAGTGCTCATTTCCATCCCATACCGTTGTTGTTTTTCTCGTACATGCTTTGCAAAACGGATATCATCTGAGTGGATATACCAATGTTACTCAATTTGAACATCAAG
This sequence comes from Lordiphosa magnipectinata, assembly GCA_037044535.1. Taxonomy (NCBI): domain Eukaryota; kingdom Metazoa; phylum Arthropoda; class Insecta; order Diptera; family Drosophilidae; genus Lordiphosa; species Lordiphosa magnipectinata. The sequence goes on along the minus strand of JBAMBO010001802.1, from coordinate 195,295 downwards.
GATCTTCTTTTTATAGTATAAAAGGCCGCTCGAAAATCCACAAAAAATAGAAAGAGCTTTTTTTCCGTTCAAGATACATACTAGCAACGTTGGACAGTACAAAGATACTATCCACCGTAGAGTAACCTTTTCGGTATCCGGCTTGGCATTCGTTGAGTATATTGTTTGTGTCTACCCACTCTGTTAGTCTCTTTTGAAGAACCGCCGCAAATATTTTTAGCGCCACATTTTGGAATACCTCTGTAGTTACTCGAGATTTCTGGGTCTCCTTTCTTAAATATTGGGTAGATAATGTTCTGCCGGAAGGAGTCTGGTACCTGCCCGTTATCATATATTTTCTTGTATTCCTGTGTTGAGGCCTCTATAAATGGGTGGGAAGCTTGCTTTAAGAATTCTGCCGGTACTGTATCAATTCTCGGCGCTTTATTGTCCTTGCAGTGTGCTGTTGCGGCTATGACTTCCGACGTCGATATTTCGTTATCCAGCTCGTTTATAGAGAGCTTAGGTAACGCGTAGCTATATTGGTTGACGGGATTTGTTAAGTATAAAAGGCCGTAAAAATAGCTTGCTAACGCTGTTGGGTCGATTTGAACTGTCTTTCGAGCCGAGCCTCCATTTAATCTTCTTGCTAGTGTCCAGAAGTCCTTACTATTTTTGACGTTGGCAATGGCAGTTTGCATACGTGTTTGATACTCGCCTTGCTTTTCCTTACACAAACTTCTAAAATCGGAGTTTGCTTGATGATACGCCACCTTGGCTTCTGTGCTATCATATTTTATACTCGTTACTCGTAGAGTAAAAGGGTATACTAAAGACGTGCAAATGTATGTAACAGCCAGAAGGAATCATTTCCGACCGTATAAAGTATTTTTATTCTTGATCAGCATCAAGACTTGAGTCGATATAGCCATGTCCGTCTGCCCGTCCGTTATTCTTTCCGTCTGTCTGTATGAACACCTAGATCTCAGAGACTAGAAGAGCTAGAGCAACCAAATTTGAAATGTAGACTCCTATTGTCTGCACGCAGATCAAGTTTATTTCAAATTTTTGCCACGCCCACCCCCTCCCCCACAATAAAATGTTGAATAACTCCCACAGTTTTTGAGATATCGATCTCAAATTTAAAGCTTACATTAATATTCGCATCATCTATAAGCCCTGAAATCATCATCAAGTTCGGATGATAAATTGCCGAGTTAAAAAAATGTTGCATATTTTTAACTCGTCTATCCAACCTCAGGCACACAGGAAGGCTATTAAACCTTTCCTTTCATGAGTAACGGGTATATCGAAGTCGGCTAGAGCCGAGGGCATAAAACGATTTTTGTCGTGTTAGTTCGCATTGTCTATCAAACCAAGTAGTTTTGTTCGTCGTGTAGATTCCATACATTTAGCAGCCTTTCTGACGCAGTTCTCTAACACTTTAGTACAATTCTGACTAGTATCAAGCACTTCTATTTGTTGTGCGATTTCTATGTTTACACTAGTCCTATACCGTTCAGCTTTATTTGGGTTCCATCTCATCTGCGGTAGTAGAGTTCTTTTGTTTGTGCTGTCACTTCTTGATGCTGAATTTAATATACACCGTTCAACTATGGGCAGATGGTCCTAGAGTGATTCATTTTCTACGCAGAAGTCGTATAGACTTCTATGCCACTTACCATTGATTGGGCAGTGATCTATCGTCGACGCCGCATCATTTCTCAAAATGGTAATGCTGCCATCTAAATTTCCGGTTGTTCTACCATTTAGTACCGTTAGATTTGCACACTCGCACATTTCTACGATGTTTTTCCCGTTTGCGTCTAACTTTTTGCCCCGAGATTTTCTGACTATTTTGCCATATCCTTGTGCTGTATCCGGTCCTTCAGTAAACACTTGCTGGTCGCCAATCCTTCCATTAAGGTCACCTATTACCATCACGTTGTTGATCGCACCCTCTAATAGAATATCATACAAGTCATTGTAGTCTCGAATCCACTTGTTGCAATTTAAATATGTCGGGATAATTGTTATTACTTCGTTATTCTTCTGAACCTATAAGTTCCTAAATTCTTGATCAGCATCAAAAGCCGAGTCAATACAGCCATGTGCGTCTGTCCCTCTGTCTGTCCTTCCGTATGAACGAAGAGATGTCAGAGATAGTAAGATATAGAGGTTTGACATGTATGGGACATATACTTTTTATACTTAAAGGCATATCATTTTTATTTTCAATTTTCACCACGCTACCTCCCGCCCCCCATATTTAAACAAAACGTCACATGTACAAAACAAAGGATTTTTAAAAGATGGTGTCACTAGTTTATTTTTCAAGCCTCATCATTAGGCTTCCTTATTCAGTATGTGCCGTTTCGTTGAAGAACAACATAGTTTTTATGAGCTCCGAATATGTCAACTTTATTGCCAACAAATCAAAATTTTGCGGAAAAGTTTACTTTTCTACTTTCGTTTGAAGAAAATGCAGCCGATGGCCGTCTAATGCTGCAAGAAGCTATGTATAATTTCGGTAGCTATTTAAAGTTATAGCCACATACGTTCGCATCTAACATATAGCAGATATGTAGAAAATGTGAAATCGACCCTTAATATACTCTGTGCACCTTTTGCATACATTGAAAAGCAACATTGCCAACGACAGGTAAAGTTTATTTAATAGTATACAAGATATAATTAGTTATGCAAAAGTGTGTGACAGGGAGAATAAATCATTTCCGACCATATAAAGTATATATATTCCAAATCAGCATCAACAGCCGAGTCTATATAGCCATGTCCATCGGACTCTCCGTCCGTCGGTCCGTTTGTCTGTATAACCGCGTCGATTTAAGAGACTATTAGAGATAATAGTAGTATTGCTTGTAGGTACCCAGATCAAATTCGTTTCACATTTGAAAACTATTTCTTAAAGACTTAATGGAGGACCATTGTGTTTAAAGGACCTAATGCTGTAAATTGAAAGATGTTTATGTAAACTGTTTCTTACTTACTCGCAAATCTCGGATCATTCGCTGTTGATCCATACCACGACGCAGAACTTCTCATATCCGTGTAGTGTCCCGCCAAGGATAAGTTATCTGTGGGACCGCAATAGCTTTGTACGCCTGGACTGTGGTACAGAGATCCCATTGCATATGGATTAGCCATAGTCGAAGTACTAAGCGTTCCTGGAGAGTTGATACTACTACCACTTGAATTGGATCTAAAAATACATAATTTTATAAAATGATAAATTTTCAAGTCTACTAATGTGTTTGTCAAAATATTGTTTTAACAGCCGAAAGTGTAAGCCCGAGCTTCTTCCAATACCTTGGCTTGTGTGCATATTATTCTTGCACAAAAGTCCCCTTGACTTCCAGGCCCGATTGATTTATAGCCTAGTTCCACTGACACATATATGTACATTTTTAAACTTGGTGATTCCACTGGAAATGTCCATTCTCCAAAAAAAGCATAGTACGTTTAGGAAAAATACTCATAATGATCGGGGCGAATAACAAAATACTTTCAAATTGTAGAAAATTGGGAAAAAACATTTATATAGGAGGCCTTGTCAAAAATATGTACATGTCTGTATGGCTGCCTTCACACTGAGATCATGTGCATGATGCATGAAACAACATAATCTAGTAGTTTTGATTGTTGCTATGTTTTAAATGTGAATAGATTGTCAACTTCATAGTAGAATCATGAGATGCAGGCCTACTAGGCTATCATGTCGAGAGTTGGACATTTTATTTCATTCTAATGACCTAGTTCATTGTTTCATGAACTACACTCAGAAAAAAATCCGTTCTAAATGTACCGAAAGCGTTTTTTTTCGTTCTCAATAGTAGGGAAAGTCCGTTTTTTCTTATACCGAGAACACCGGGCTTATTTTAAGAACGAATTTTTGAAGAACGCTTTTGTAATCTTAAGAACTCTCCTCTCTTGTTTTTGGAACGGATAAAAAACCTTTCTGGTAAATCCAGAAAAAAACAAATATTAACCACATTAATTAGTAACTGTGGTGGTGGGTGGAGGAGAGGAGAGGAGAAGATGCACATCACATTTCGTTAACCACTTAAATTTTTTTTACCTTACCTTACTGGGATTCGAACTCGAGACCTTGAATGACTGAATACACACTCAATTAAGGGCAGTTTTTTTTTAGGTTTTTATTATTTGAATTAAATTAATTAACCTAAATTAGGTACTTAAATTATATCCTGAACCCTTTTTTTTTTAATAATAACATAACATAATTGATGATTAACTTTAAATATATTATTTTTTATCAATTATCATCATGACGGACGCTTCGGTCATATATCAAGACACAGTTTAAGAACGAGTTTTCTTAATTAGTTTATCGATTTAGAACGTGTGCTATATTTTTGAGAACGTGATCTTGTTTTAAGAACGTACAAGTTGAAAACGGAATGAGTATAAAACAAGAAAGAAAGTCGGTCAAGCCCGACTATAACATACTCTGTACCCTTAACGTCTCAGCTCGCATTTGCTCACGAGTTATACGCGCTCATCTCTAAGTTTCACTCTCTCTTCTCTCTCTCACTAAGATTGACGTTCAATAGAATGCTGCGGTGGTGGGTGGGGTGGTGCTGGGTGTTTATTGGCCGTTTTTTGCTCATAACTTGAGTATCGTTCATCCGACCTTTATCATTACTTCAGCAAATCGATAAATAATTTTATTTACAAGGTATCTCTAGAAGGTACGAACGATCTATCTTCAAAACGTTTTTTCCAAATTGCGGGGGCGGGAGGGGGCGTGGCAAAAATTGAAAATAAACTTGATCTGCCTGCAAGTATAAGAAATATATGCCCCATACATGTCAAACCTCTATCTCTTACCATCTCTGAGATCTCTTCGTTCATACGGACGGACGGACGGACGGACGGGCGGACGGACGGACAGACGGACATAGCTATATCGACTCGGCTGTTGATGCTGATCAAGAATATATATACTTTATAGGGTCGGAAATGATTCCTTCTCCCTGTTACATACTTTTGCACAAACTTAATATACTCTATGTACCTTCGGTACAGAGTATAAAAAATAGAGGAAAGCTAACTTCGGCTCGACCGATGTTTATATACCCTTGTAGCTTGATGGCGCCACTACTTTGAGCATTTGCTTCCCAGTTTGTTATATGGCAGCTATACGATATATTCATCCGATTTTGACCGAACTCCCCAAAATTGTGCGGAAACTGATAATATTCACAACTGGAAGGTATAAAGACGCTACCATTGAAAACAAAAAAGTTATCCGATTTGGACCAATTTGGTAGAATCGTGTAGTAGCATATAATATTGATAAGTTACAAGTTTGGGAGCGATAGCATTGGAAACAAAAAAGTTTCTCTTAGACTTTTTTTCAGACATATCTTTTGTACGGCAGCTATACTATATAGTTGTCCGATTTTCATAAAACTTGGTGGAATTATGTAAAAGCATAGAAAACTTAGAAATACGAGGATTGGGGACGTTTGCGTTGAAGACAACTTCTCACTAAAACTACTTTTTCGACCGATGGTTCCTATGGCAGCTATGTGATATAGTCATCCGATCCGGCCGATTCCGACAAATGTGCAGCGTATTTGTACCAAAAGGCTTCGTGCAAAGTTTGTTTAAGATAGATTTAAAACTGACGGAGGTGATAGCATAGAATCAGACGGACCGACGGACGGACAGACGGACATGGCTATATCAACTCAGTTCGTCATGCTGATCAAGAATATACATACTTTGTGTGGTCAGAGATGCTTCCTTCTATGCGTTACAAACATCTGGACAATTTTAATATATTCTCTACAAGGGTATAATAAGAAATGCTACCTTTTAGAACACCATTTTTGTCTAAGTGTATAGTTCATATTTTGAACTATAGTTCGTTATGGCTGATTACACTAGCATACACCATTTTCGATTCCGACCATTTGGCAATCATTTCCTAGAGAGTGCAAGACGTAAAATTGAACGCAAAAATTAATATAATTAATTGAGTAACGCTTGCGGGCATTACACATTTTCGACTCCGCTAACAATTTCAACGACATTGCAAAAAGCTTATCGCTTATATTTTTATTACTAAAAATTTAATATATATCCGTTACTCATGGAAAAAAATGTTTAATAGTCTTCCTGTGTGCCTGAGGTGGGACAGCCGAAAAGTATGCAACATTTTTTAACTCGACTATTTATCATCCGATCTTGATGAAAATTTCAGGGCTTGCGAATATAAATGTACGTTTCAAATTTAAGATCGATATCTTAAAAATTGTGGGAGTTATTCAACATTTTTTATTGTGGGGGCGTGGATAAAAAATTTGAAATAAACTTGATCTGCGTGCAGACAATAGGAGTCTACATTTCCAATTTGGTTGCTCTAGCTCTTCTAGTCTCTGAGATACAGACAGACGGACGGACGGATAGACGGACATGGCTATATCGACTCGGTGCTGTTGATGCTGATCAAGAATATATAATATATACTTTGGCATAGCGAAATAATTCCGACGACATAATTTCGCCCAGTATATTTGGAATCGAAATTATGTCGTTTTGAAACGACATTATTCCGACAAAACAAAACGACATTTTTTCGACTAAAAACTCTAATTGGAACGTTGAAACTATGTCGTTCTAAATCGACATAATTTCGATCGACCAATTACAAGAAAATGTAAATAAATTATATATTTAAAGAAAGGGTTTTTGTCTCGCACTGTTGCGCTGAATGATCGCTTCAATAAACAAGATTTATTTACCTGTGTCGACAACGATGACGATGTTGAGGAACTAACAAATTTGGAGGATATGGCGTGGTTAAGTATATCAGCATCATCCCTGACCTCGACTCATTGAAATTTAAGCGCACTGACTGAGTCTTCATTTGTTCATGAAAACCCATGCAACATTTGTTTCGTGAACCTTAAATCTGTCCTTTTGAGGCCTTGCCATCACAATAATGTGTGCGAATCGTGTTGGGACAGACTAGTTGAGAAAAATCTTTTGAAAAACGAAAGTTCCAGTATTGCTGAATTCGATGGGGAATTTCATAAAGAGCAAAGAGCAAAAATGTTTGTATTTATACATAGTACACATTTCAATTGGTTACAAGCTTTTGTAATAGAAAAGAAAAAACTTTCCATATGTATTTTTGGTCGCTGAATTCAAATCAATTGTCCGTTTTCCCCCACCACGTCTGGTTTACAGAGATATTTGCATAAACGTATGTTGTTTACATTTAAAGGTGCTGTGACCGCACTAAATAACCTTTTTCAACCAAATTTGTTTTAATGTAAGCTGCACATTTTGATTTTGTTCATAAGCTACACTTTTAATGGATTTTAAAATGACAAATATGGTTCTTTTATGATAAAAAAAATTTTTTTTTCCATGTTTAAAAAATTCTGAAAAATGGTCTGATGCCAGAAAAATATCTTAGGAATGATATAATAGATTTCTAAAGTTATAGCCCAAAAACTATAAAAATTGTCCCATTTGTTTGCATGATTTTGAAATTTCTTGTAGTTTGATAATAACGAGGTAGTTATTGGAAAACAAAAGAGTGGCTATTAAAAAATTATTTGAAATTAATTTATGTTAATTTAAAGACATTTTGGAAGCTAATATTATTTAAAAAATGTAGAAAAGAGTCGTAAATTTCTAAAGTATTTGGTGCATAGCTTTAAAAAGAGCTATTATATCAAAATACTGAAGATGTGGTAATAATTATTTAAAATAAATGGACAATTGATTTGAATTCAGCGACCAATTATACACATGGAAAGTTGGCTATCTTCTCTATTGCAAAAGCTGGCCTTTTTTGTAAATCTGTGTTATCATTAGAGCTTAAAAAATTTCTAACATGTTAAGAAACTACATACTGGATTTATGTAATATTATTTCAGACAATAATAAACTTCATTTACGAAATTCAATGTTGGAAGATTATCTTACTGTGTTAGGAGGCGGAAAATAAAAATTTTTTTTTGGCATAATTTGATTTTATTGGCAAAACGTAGCGTCGAAATTATGTCGTTTCAAAACGCCTCAATTTCGACAGCAAAAAATTCTAGTTGGAACAGAAAAAAGCGACACAATTTCGATCGAAACTTTGTCGTTTCAAAACAACATTGTTTCGACAAAGCAAAACGAAATTATTTCGCTCGAAATTATGTCGTTTTAAAACGACATTATTCCGACAAAACAAAACTCCACTATTTCGCTCGAAAACAAAACGACATTATTTCGCTCGAAACTATGTCGTTTCAAAACGACATTCTTCAGACAGACAAAAACGACATTATTTCGCTCAAAATTATGTCGTTTTAAAACGACATTATTCCGACAAAACAAAACGACATTATTTCGCTCGAAATTGTGTCTTTTTTTCTGTCGAAATTATGTCGTCGGATTTTTTTGCTTACTTCTAATACTGACCAAAAAGCGAAGACAAAGTTTATTGTATATTGAAATTCTCAAATTGCAATTCTAGTTCCTGCATTCAATTTGATCCAGCCACAGTATTTATCAATCAATTTTTTTTGATAACACCGTATTTTCTTCGTAGAAAAGCGATTCTTAAGTAAAAACAGTAAAAGTATTTTGTTTGTATTATAGAATATTTATCCTGGGCATTTAAAAAAAAAATTTCGGTCGTTTTCGTTTTACGATCGGTCGTTTACCTACTAAAAATTAAAAAAAAATTCATTTGATTTTCGAGTTGAGCACTCCAAACTACACTAAATAAAAGTTCTAGTACCAATGGTTCATTTTATTTTCTTATTTTTGTAAACTTGGACAGACAGACATGGCTATATCAACTCAGCTCATCATGCTAAATAAAAGTTCTATTAGAAATGGTTCATTTTATTTTCTTATTTTTGTAGACTTGGACAGACGGACATGGCTATATCAACTCAGCTCATCATGCTGATATATATATGAATATATTATATATACTTTCTGTGGTCGGAGATGCTTCCTTCTATGCGTTACAAACATCTGGACAATTTTAATATACCCTCTACAAGGGTGTAAAAAAGGGGCACATCTGTAAGTAATAAGAAGACCCAACCAACGATAGGTTTTGTGATGCTTTGCGTGGGGGTAAACGAAAAAGGAATAAAGGGACACTGCAAATATTATTTGGTCACTCTCAAGAGTGACCCTCAGGTCGAAACTTGCAAAGTTTTCATAGGACCTATGATTATTATACCCGTTATTCGTAGAGTAAAAAGGAAATACTTAAGTCGTGCAAATGTATGTAACAGGCAGAAGGAATCCTTTTCTACCATATATATATTCTTGATGAGCATCAGCAGCCAAGTCCATATAGCCCTGTCCATCTGTTCGTCCGTCCGTCAGTCTTTCTTTCCGTCAGTCTGTAGAAACACCTAGATCTTAGAGACTAGATGAGCTTGAGCAACCAAATTTGAAACGCATGTAGACTCCTATAGTCTGCACGCAGATTAAGTTTGTTTAAAATTTTTGCCACGCCCACCCCCGCTGCCACAATGAAAAATGTTGCATAACTCACACATTTTTTAAGATATCGACCTCAAAAAACTACGTTTATATTCGCAAGATCTATAATCTCTCAAATTTTCATTAAGATCGGATTATAAATAGCCGAGTTAAAAAAATGTAGCATACGTCTGAGCGCCAACGTACTCCCGGACTTCGATGCTTCTTTACAATACAACAATATGCTGAGACTAGTTCTCCAAGGGTAGATGACATATTTTGTGTACATTCCTCTTAAACAGATCCCTGTTGCCGCTAGGAAGGCAACAATTCGAAAAAGATTTTGAAGAGTATGGAGAGAGAGGCGTGTGAGTGACTGACGTGCTTTTTTTTGTGCTCCGTAATTAAAAATTATTTGTGCCGTTCAACAAGTCTATATTTTCGCGAATTAATCCTAAATCTGTTTATTATTAATACCCACTGCCTGGTGAGGGCTTTGCTTTCTAGTTGTGCATCTTGGTATTATTAATTAAATAAATATAAATATCGCGTCGTCTGTGCTGTGTGATTTGTTTGTGTTTTTGTTTCGCTCATCTGTATTTTTCTCTTCCCCCGTTCCCCCTCTTAACAAATATTAAGCACCGAATACACCACACAAATTTGTGCGCAAAACGATTATGAGTGTAAGTGAAATATGGGTGTATGCATTACACGCACGCATATGCTCAAATCGAAACCAAAATCCAAAAATTTTGATTTTTAGTTCCTTGCGCAAAGTTTTGGGTGTGTTTGTGTGGTGAGTGTGCATTTTGCGCAAACTGTGCTCAGTAGTGTGTGCGCGAAATAAATAAATTTGCACAAATATTTGTGTGGTGTATTCGGCGCTTTTGTGTGTGTGTTCGCTGGTGCTTACTTGATTGATTGATTTTGTTTATGTTTCTGCATACAAAACTTTGAGCTTTCCTACTTCTTACGCCGCTCTGAGTGTGAGTTATTGATACGCGCTTTCATGATACAACGAACATGGTATGGCACTCTCTCAGTGCGGTCTCAGCTCGGTCCTCAAAAATTCAGTGTGCAGCTGACATTTGATGAGAAAGGTTGTGTAAGCGCACGTATTTCTTGATGTGAAAAATCTTTAATTTCGTTACGGAAGATTGTACTAGGAGTAAAATTTGATCTCAACCGTCATGTGACGTTGACGTCATTCATATTTTGTTTTATGGTTTTGTGGAGTGTCACACACAAACACCCACACACACAAGATGCTTGGTAGGAAAGGTGTGGAAACAGTGTGGGAAGAGTGTTTGAGCAGAGTGGGAAGAGTGTGGTAAGAGTGTCGGAACAGTGTGTAATGAGTATGGGAAGAGTGTGGGAACAGTGTGAGAAAAAAAACTTTTTTGTTCTCAATGGTAGCGTCTTTATATAATATTTTCTACTTGCGAATATTATCAGTTTCCACACAATTTTGGGGAGTTTGGTCAAAATCGGATGAATATTTCGTATAGCTGCCATATAGCAAACTGGCAAACAAATGGTCAAAGTAGAGGCGCCATCTTATTGCTAAGTTTGGGAAATGACTCAGCTAAGAATGCTCGACGAAAATCACAAGGGTGATAAACAAGGGTATATAAACTTCGGTCGAGCCGAAGTTAGCTCTCAATTTTTATACCCTTGCAAAGGGTATTATAATTTTGCCCAGAAGTTTGCAACGCATAGAAATATTAATTTCCGACCCCATAAACTATATAAATTCTTGATCAGGGGGACGAGCTGAGTTCATTGAGCTTTGTCCGTCCGTCTGTCTGTCTGTCCGTCTGTTTCTACGCAAACTAGTCTCTCAGTTTTAAAGCTATCGTGCTGAAATTTTGCACAGAGTCTTCTTCTGCACGCTGCTAATATGTCGGAACCGACCGGATCGGATCACTATATCTTATAGCTGCCATAGGAACCATCGGTCGAAAAATGGGTTTTAGTGAGAAAAACTTTTTTGTTTTCAATGTTAACGTGATTAAACTCGGTCATTAATAATATTATATACTTTCAAACAGATTTGCAAATTTTGGTCAAAATCGGATGACTATATCTTATAGCTGCCATAGGAACCATGGGTCGAAAAATGGGTTTTAGTGAGAAAAACTTTTTTGTTTCCGATGTTAACGTGATTAAACTCGGTCATTAATAATATTATATAATTTCAAACAGATTTGAAAATTTTGGTCAAAATCGGATGACTATATCTTATAGCTGCCATAGGAACCATAGGTCGAAAAATGGGTTTTAGTGAGAAAAACTTTTTTGTTTTCAATGTTAACGTGATTAAACTCGGTCATTAATAATATTATATGCTTTCAAACAGATTTGCAAATTTTGGTCAAAATCGGATGACTATATCTTATAGCTGCCATAGGACCGATCGGTCGGAAAATGGGTCTTAGTGAAAAAAGACTTTTTTGTTTTTAAGTAAATCGTTCTTAAGGTCGGTGATTATTAATATTAAACGCTTTCAATCTAATTTGAAAAAGTTGATCGACATCGGGTGACTGTATCTTATGGTTGCCATAGGACCGATCGGTCGAACATGAGTCTTGGTAAAAAATTTTTTTGTTTAGTTTTGTTAGCGTCCTTAAACTCGCTGATGACTTATTTTATATGCTTTCAAATAGATTCGCAAAATTGGGCCGAAATCGGATGACTATATCTTAAGGCTACCATAGGACCGATCGGTCGGAAAATGAGTCTTAGTGAGAAAAACTTTTTGGTTTTCAATTTTATCGTTCTTAAACTCGTCGATTGTTAATTTGATATGTTTTCAAAAAGATTCCCGAAATTTGGTCGAAATCAAATGTTCATCTGTCGCAAAATGGGTTTTAGTAACAAAAGTTTTTGATTTTTATGTAAGCGTTCTTAATCTCTGTCATTTCAAAAACAGCATTTGCAAGGGTATAAAAACTTCGGCACAGACGAAGTTAGCTTGGCCTTCTCGTTTTTGTTGTTTCAGCATTGCTTTTTTTGTTGTCCACACCAGGGATCACCGTAAATAATACTTATGAGTTTAAAAAAAGTGAAGCACAAAAAGCCTCCAAGAAGAGTGGGAAAAACACATATAATATATGTTATTTTTTTACCGGTAAATTCGAATATAGGATAAACTTTTGTATTCAATTTTTTTTAAATTTGTATACCCTTGTAGAGGGTATATTAAAATTGTCCAGATGTTTGTAACGCACAGAAGGAAGCATCTCCGACCACATAAAGTATATATATTCTTGATCAGCATGACGAGCTGAGTTGATATAGCCATGTCCGTTTGTTAGTCCGTCTGGCCGTCTGTTTCTGTGCTATCTCCTCCGTCAGTTTTAAAGCTATCTTAACCAAACTTTCCACGAAGTCTTTTGGTACATATACGCTGCACATTTGTCGGAACCGGCCAGATCGGATGACCACAACATATAGCTGCCATAGGAACCATTGGTCGAAAATGTTGTTATAGTGAGAAAAACTTTTTGTCTTCAACGCAAACGTCCCCAAACCTCGTATTTATAAGTTTTCTATGCTTTCACATAACTCCACCAAGTTTGATAGGACAACTATGTTGTATAGCTGCCATAGAAATTGGGTGTAGAAAATGTATATAGGAGGCCTTGTCAAAAATGTGTACATTTGGCCGAATGTACATATTATATTTGTGTCAGTGTAATCACGCTACTAATTTATATGAATCATACAAGCTACAAGGGTATAAAATCTTCGGTCGAGCCGAAGTTAGCTTTCCTCAATTTTTTATTTTAAAACTGTTTTTTTTTTAATTATTAAAATTAATTTAAATAATAAAAATAATAAATAATTATTATATTTCAGTTTTTAAATAAAAATTAAACCATAACTTTTATTTTCAATTCTTATTTTAAAAATCATACGATCGTTATGATTAAAAATCTGATCATATATCGGCCTATATATAATATCTACGCACTAATACTTTTCAGATGATATTCAATATCATAATATATACTTTAAAAATTTCGCGGTATTTTGGACCGTTTGTTCTAACCAAATGTATACGCTTAAATACGCGTCTACAATTGCAATCTATCAAATCTTAATGATTCCCAAAACCAATAACATTTTTCAAATTTTGCGAGATTTTTTGGACAATTCGGTCTGCATTGAACAATGAGGGATTTTCAAAACTGACAATTGGATAACGCCACTACTGCCAGGGCGGCGAAAGTAACTTTCTTTTGGTCATAACTTGAGTATTGTTCATTCGATTCTTATCGTTCCTTTGGGAAATCGATAAATAATCTTGATTATCTCAAGAAGATACGAGCCATCTATCTACAAAACTATTTGAGATATATCGTATGTTCCAACGAACAAAAGCCACCTCGGGGGCATGGCCAAAATTGAAAATAAATTTGATCTGCTTGCAAGTATAAGAAGTTTATGTTCCTTACATGTCAAATCTCTATCTCTTACCATCTCTGAGATCTGTGCTTTCATACAGGCGAACAGACAGACGAACAGACATCTGAACAGACAGACAGACGGACAGACGGGCAGGGCTATATCGACTCGGCTGTTGATGCAGATCAAGAATATATATACTTTATAGGGTCGGAGATGATTCCTTCTGGCTGTTACATACTTTTGCACAAACTTAATATAACCTGTGTACCTTTGGTACAGAGTGTAAAATCTCGCTGCTTCAACTTTGACAGTTTTTTCGAAGCTGCGGCCAGTGTGAATTGACTATAAGCTCAATCTTTTTATACTCAGTATCAAAGGTACACAGAATACCCTGCAGGGAAAGTGTATATTTTACAACCAGAAATATACCTGTCTAAAAAATTGCAACTGGTTGCTCTTCCTATCCAAATCAATGTATTGAAGTCGTCCATTTTACACAGACATGTCATAGGCATGTGACAATTGTCCCCGGCAGCAACCATTTGCAACCAGTTTAATGCCAGATGGCATAGGCGGGAGAGAACTTCGTCGATAGACCCATATTGCTGAGTTTGTAAATAAGGCTCCTTCTGTCGATTGTGTCAAAAGCCGCCTTGAAATCGATAAAGCTTACGTAAAGTTTCTTATTCTCTTTAATATGGGTTTAAACGATTGAGGACAATATAAAGATGTAATCGACTGTTGGAAAATCCCTTCTGACCCCAAACTGGTTCTCGCTCAAAAGATTTTGTTCCACGACCCAATTTTCCAATCGCATGAGAAGCGTTGATGCAAACAGCTTCATGGTCGAATTGAGGAAAGATATGCCCCTATAGTTGCTCGCCTCTGTTTGTGTACCTTTTTTGTGAATGCGAAATATTACGGACTTTTTGAAGATATCTGGCATATCAGCAGAATTATAGATGGGATTAAAGGTGCGTGGAAGCTCTTCAACGAACGCTGGGGTTGCATGCTTGAAAAACTCTGCTGGTATACGATCCTCGCTAGGAGCTTTATTAACTTTAGCCTTTTTATAGCTGCCTCCACCTCCGCCACATTGATGTCCATATCCAAGAGACGGTGTTCTTTGTACGGCAGTCCAAACTGAAACTGTATCTCATTTTGGTCGACAGATAAAAGTTTTTCAAAATGCAGCGCGAGCAGTTCATTTTTAGCTTTTACCGGTTTGTATGCCGCAGTACCGTTGAGTTTTCTAATCATAGTCCAGAATGATTTGCTGTCTTTGATGTTCGTGATTTCTATTTCCAGACTTCGGAAGTATTGCTGTTGCTTTTTTGTACATAAATCCTTATACAGTCGGTTTGCATTTTGATACTCCGTTGTAACGAGTCCTTTTTGACCCGAAAACCAATGCAGGCTGTGCTCAGGGTAGTCGAGGATCGTTCCAACAAATTTATATTGGACTTGCAATAACAACACAAGAGATTCTTTATTCTATTATTCACCAGCGACGTGGCTCACTTTATTGTTCACTCTGATGTTTCACTTTGATGTTTCACTTATAACTATGGTACATGTGCATAAACCTATCTGAGGTATCCTTGCCAATCCGCAAGGTACGCCTCCTATCCGGCTCACCGCCGTGCTCGCAGGGTTTCGTTGGCCAAAGACACGCCGTGCACGTCCAAGCAATCGCTTGACTCGCAGGGTCGTCTATTCCGCACAACCCCCACGTACTGCCCTACTATCGTCCTACAAGGACTCAAAGGATACGCTGGCTAGTATGACCGCCTATAACGTCGAATCAGCGTTCGACACACAGGCTATACGTGCGCACAGCTACCTTTCTTGATGATTGTCGATTATCCTTCCGCTAGGATATCCTATATCTGGTTCAAGTCCTTCCACGAGGACTGTTCCGTATCCTTGCAAGGATTCCGCACTCGATTTCCCGTCTGTAGTATCCTGGAATACTCCGTTTCGCCGTACTTATTCTTTCACGATTCGTTCCGCACTCGCTTAGATCCCGATTCACATTGACTTCCCTTCCATGCCGTCAGCGACCTCTTATATAGCCCTCCCGGGCTGTCTGCCGGTGTCTCCTTGTCTCCTTCTAGAACATTCGAGACTCTCAGATCTTCCATACGGCACTTTCCTCTGCCTAGCAACAGCGCTCTGAGAATTGCCAGCGACATCGCCCCCTCAGCCAATTGGAGCGACTGCGACAACTAGCCTCTGCTCCAAACTTAACGGATCCTTCCGTTCACTTGCTGCGCCTCCGCCGTCTGTCGTGCTGCTATTCCCCTGGACTCCCATTCATTTCCCCTCTCCCCTGAATCCGCCTTGTTTCCCCTTTATGCGGCGAATTCGCCGCACTTCCCCTTTCGAAGTCTACATTTCCCCTTTCGCTCCATGCCCTTCTGTCTGTGAGGGATAACCATTCCTCACACTCCCCTCTTTCTTCGGGAAGCGGAAATGTCCCATTTCCGTCTTCGTGTGTAACCACTTTTGAATTTCCCGCCCTTAATACAATCGATGCCCCCTTGATCTATCGATCGCCCACCTATCGGCCTTCATCCCATCCCAATTGCAACGATACCAAGTAACCATCGTTACCCGACCTCGTTCCTTATATCGATAACAATCGGCCACCTGCCAATCGACGATCTCCCATCCCCTACCGCACCTGGGCAATATTTTCTCTTAGGTGAGACTTTCTTTGTTTACCTTTTTTTTTCTCGATATAATTCTAACCACTTTCTCCTCTAGCATTACCTGATGCCTCTGCCGACTGCGGCTGCGCTGCCGCTGCCCCGCTATGTCGCCATGCCTGTGTGCTGGCATGCCCTTGCCCTGCTATGCCTCGACGTCTTCCCCCGAGCAGCGCCTATTGTTGCTGTGTGTTTTTTTTTGTGTTATTGTGATTTGTAGTTTTACTTATGTTTTGTTCCCCCTTGATGTGCCCCCTCTCGGTTTAACCCTTGTGTGTTCCCCGTGCTTGTTCGTGTCAGTGCGTTTGTCCCCGCCAATAAAGTGTTTCACTGCCTTGCATTTTCATTTGTTCTTTTTATTTTCTTTGTTTTTTTTTTTTTGTTACGAGGTGTGGTGTCCACCCACACCTCACGCTGGCCTCGGGTATTCTGTGGGTCCCGCTCATTGGGTGGGCTCGGTCCACATGACCACTGGTGTGGCACTCCTCGCCCGCACTCCTCTCGCCGCTGCGCTGCGCCTTTGCACTCGTCGGCCCATGCCAGCGAATGGTAACCGCCGCCTGCCGTCGGCCAACCTGGGTTGCCTACTCAGCGTTGTCCGACGTCCTCGCCCCCGTCTTGCCACGTTCCTCGACGCGGGCTTGCTGCTCTGCATTCCTGTCGCCCTCATTTTCGATCTCTATAAGTGCCGTCCGCCCCGTTTGAGGTCTGCTTTATAGGCCTTTGAAGCTTTTGCGAACTCCGTTAGGATCATGGTGGCCATCATGGATTTTTATCCAGAGAGTAATCCTAACTGGAGTTCGCTATATCGCTATCCCTCTCTACTTGTCTCTTTCCCTCCCAATGCCCCTTGATTTTCCCCTACTTCTGCCAATTCGCCGTGTTTCGCTGCATAGCCACTAGCAGGGGTAATGTTTTGTTAGGGTGGACTTTTTCTCTATGACGTAAACATTTTTTTATATATTATTTTTTTATTATTATTTTTAATTATTTTTTTTTTTTACCTCAGGTTGTAATGAGAATTATTTGTTTTTCTTTTACCTAACTGAAAACCATCAGTTTCCTCCGTATTCAACTGAAATCATCAGTTGTCTCCATTCTATTAACTGAAAATCATCAGTTTCCCTCCTTCTAACTGAAAATCATCAGTTTCCCCGTATCCAACTGAAATCATCAGTTGTCTCCATTCTATTAACTGAAAATCATCAGTTTCCCTCCTTTTAACTGAAAATCATCAGTTTCCCTCGTACTCAACTGAAAATCATCAGTTTCTTTCGTATTTAACTGAAAATCATCAGTTTCCCTCCTTTTAACTGAAAATCATCAGTTTCCCTCGTACTCAACTGAAAATCATCAGTTTCTTTCGTATTTAACTGAAAATCATCAGTTTCTTTTTTTCTCGCATTTTCAATCATTCGTTTTGACCCTCCACGACCTGTGGTTTCAACTCACTTACGTGAGCGGTACGTTCTCTCTGGTCCCTCTTGTGTCTTAACTTGCAGATTACTGGGGATTTGAACCCAACAATCACGTAAGGTCTTCCGTATCTGGGTGCCAATTTTGCAGCAAATCCTTCCACTGCTTTTGACAGGTTATGCTCTTTAGCCCATACTGTTTGTCCTATCGCAGGTTTCCACGGTCGACGTCTCAGATTGTAATATCTGGCTTGATCTTGGGCTGCTCTTTCTAGGTTCCTTCTAATTACCTCGAATAATTCTCGCAGTTTTGTTGCATTTTCATTCGGTTTTTGTGGTTCTTGTCCGATTCCTAGTGTCACCTCGTCATACAAGGCTTTCGGAAGTCTTGGCTCTCTTCCCTGTGTAATGAAGGTCGGCGAATATCCCGTCGACTCTGTTACGCTCGAGTTTACGGCTAACATTATTTCTGGCCACTTTTCGTCCCAAGTTCTTTGTTCTTCTCCTGCGAATTGTGCAATCATTGTCTTCACGGTCCGATTTGCTCGTTCAGTCGGATTTTCTTGTAGAGTGTATGGAGCTGTGAACTGCTGTTTGGCTCCTCTGTCCTCCAAAAATCGCTTAAAAACCCGACTTGTAAACTGGACCCCATTGTCCGTGATTACGACTTTTGGAACCCCGAATCTTGACAAGATTCTTTCCCTGAACACCTTTTTTAACGACTCCGCTGTTGCTTTTCTCATCGGGATTAGTTCTGTCCATTTCGAAAACCGATCTATGAGGACTAACAGCATGGTATTTCCATGCTTAGATCGTGGTAGAGGGCCGACAAAATCTGCGCATACAGTCGCCCATGGTTCCTCTGGGACCTGTGTGAGCATTTTGCCTGCTGCTTGTAGTTGGCTTGGTTTATACTTTTGGCATGTTTCGCACCTGTTCACGTACCTTCGTACGTCTCTATGCATTCCTGGCCAATAATATCTTGATGCTATTCTTGCGATGGTTCTTCTTGATCCGGTGTGCCCCGCTGACGCTAAGTCATGGTTTTCTCCTAGTACTCTTCCTCTAGACCCTGTAGGAACACATAATTTCCACGAAACTACGTCTTCGTTCCCTGCCCTATGAGGAATATGGCGGTACAATTCTCCACCTTCAGCTAAATAGTCTGGAAATTTTTGTGGATTATTTAGTACCTTCTTCGTCATTTCCTTTATCCATTCGCACTCAATTTTGTCTTCCTTGTGTACTTCTGCAACTACTTTTTCTTTTGCCCTTCTGCAGGTCTCTAGCGGTTGTCTTGACAGTGCATCTGCCACGACGTTTAATTGGCCTTTTCTATATGCGATTTCGAAGTCATATTGCTGTAGCTCCAATGCCCATCTAGCTATTCTGCCCGTCGGGCTTTCGATACTGTTGAGCCATTTTAACGCCATGTGATCCGTAACTACCTTGAAGTGGTATCCCTCTAAGTACGGTTTCAGCCTTCGGATTGCCCAAACTATTGCCAAGCATTCTTTTTCTGTGGCCGAATAGTTTTTCTCCGCTTGGTTAAGCGTTCTACTTGAGTATGATATGACCTTTTCGCCCTCTTCTGTTTCTTGTGTTAGAACGGCCCCAATACCATAGTCGCTCGCATCTGTCTGTAGTATGAACATTCGTTCAAAATCGGGACACGTCAAAACCGGATCTGCAGTTAGTTTATTTTTTACTAATTCGAATGCCTTCTGATGCTCATCTGTCCATATCCATTTCACCTTTTTCTTTAACAACGAATGTAATGGTTGTACCATTGTTGCAAAGTCTGGGACAAATCTTCTGTACCATGATGCGACCCCTAAATATTGTCGTAGTTCCTTTACGTTCGCTGGTGGTTTCAGTTCCGCAATCGCTGCCACCTTTTCTGGATCCGTACGTATGCCCTTTCCAGTTATCCGATGGCCGAGGTACTGCAATTCTTTTCTAAAGAATTGACATTTATCTGCATTTATCCGCAGATTTGCCTTCTTTAACCTTCGGAAAACCTCCTTTAGATTTGCCATGTGTTCTTCTAGTGTACGACCTATCACTATTATGTCATCCTGGTAAGCAAACGCTTGTGGCATCATTTCTGGGCCGATCACTTGGTCGAGTGCTCTCTGAAATGTTGCTGATGCTGAATGTAACCCGAATGGCATAACCTTCCATTGGAATAGTCCCTTCCCTGGAACAGTAAATGCCGTCATTGGTCGACTGCTTTCTTCCAGCGGTATCTGCCAGTATCCATCCTTTAAGTCCAGACTACTTATGTAACACGCTTCCTTCAGCTGATCCAGTATGTAGTTGATCCTTGGCATCGGGTATGCATCCTTTATCGATTTTTCGTTGACTGTCCTGAAATCTACGCAGAATCTCCATTTTCCCGAATGCGATTTGAACGCTCAGCTGTGTTCCTATTTCCGCGTTCCTGCCGTCTGCCAAACGTACTTGTTTCTTTGTGGGTTTTCTTGTGCCCACTGCCTTTAATTTGTCGCATAATTCCTGGCTTGCGAAACTCCCGGTAGCCCCTGTGTCGATTGTGGCCTTTATTTTCTCTTCTCCAATCAACACCCATGCCGACAATTGGTTTTCCTCTTCCTGTAGACTTCCCACTAATTTTGCGAGGCAGATTCTGGCGACCTCTGCTCGCCCCTTGGAGGCTGAGGTCGCTGAGCGTTTCCCGACTGCTTGCAGCACTCCCATGTTCTTACCCCTATTCGACCACATTGCCAGCAGAATGTCAGTCGACGGTTCGAGCATTCTCGTGCCCAATGCCCTGATTGTCCGCATCTGCGGCATGCCTGTGCTGGGTTCTGAACGAAGTTCACGTTTCCATCATTTGCTGGTCCTGTTCTTTGGTGTGTTTGTGGGCCTCGGTGAGTCATATGCCTGTCTTGTTCTTGGCATCTTCTGCATATGTCTTCCCCCACTGTCTTCCGCGGTGTGGCCATAGGCATCGCTTTGTTCTTTTCTGCTTGGCTCTCTTGTTTAAATGTTTCCCGATCCCTTTCCAATGCTTCGAATTCGTCGGCTAATTGCATCAGTGTATCTAAATTCCTGATACGATGTGGGCGAACAAATGCTCGGAGGTCTGGTGTGCAATTTCCTCCGATTATTTCCAATTGTTCGACTTCTGTACACTGTAGTGGCCTCATTAGTGTTTGCATTTCTAACATATAGTCTTTGAATGCTTCGTTCCAGTATTGCTTTCTTTGGTGAACCTTTTCAGCTAGTTTACTAAAATAGCCCCTAGGCAGGAAATATGCCTTAAAGCTTTCTCCGAACTCTTCCCACTTTGTCCATTGCTTGTTGTTTGCTAGATACCAGTTTAAGGCCTTATCCTTAAGCAATTCTGGCATGGCTCGTGGGATCATATCTAGATCAATATCGTACATTTTTGCTGACCATTCGACCTGTTCTAAGAACTCTAACGGTTTAGTATTTCCGTCGAACCTGAATGCCCATTCCCTGACTTGTTTGGCTACCTTTGCGCATTCATTTGTGTTACTGTTTGGTTTTCTGGTTGCTGTTGCTGTTTTCTCCTGCTTGGCTTCTTCACCTGAAGATTTTACTCCTGCCATGTATGGGATTGATAATTCTTCTAGGTTGGTGTCTATTTTTCTAGGTAGCAATGCTTGTACGGCTTTTGGTAATGGTGACTTACCATATATTTCCGCCATGGCTTTTATCCTGTCTTTCCATTCCGGGCATGCTTCGTTGATTAATATCCACTCTCCAAATTGTTTCCTCATATTATCCACGTTGCCGGTTAGTTCGATACCGAATTCTTCTGCGTGGAGTAACAATTCTTCCTTTTTGAGGTGATAGATCCATGCTCTCCCCATTTTCGCACTTTTTACTTGACTCTTTTTGTATTGTTATTGACAAGACCACGTTGGGCGCCAGTTGTAACGAGTCCTTTTTGACCCGAAAACCAATGCAGGCTGTGCTCAGGGAAGTCGAGGATCGTTCCAACAAATTTATATTGGACTTGCAATAACAACACATGAGATTCTTTATTCTATTATTCACCAGCGACGTGGTTCACTTTATTGTTCACTCTGATGTTTCACTTTGATGTTTCACTTATAACTATGGTACATGTGCATAAACCTATCTGAGGTATCCTTGCCAATCCGCAAGGTACGCCTCCTATCCGGCTCACCGCCGTGCTCGCAGGGTTTCGTTGGCCAAAGACACGCCGTGCACGTCCAAGCAATCGCTTGACTCGCAGGGTCGTCTATTCCGCACAACCCCCACGTATTGCCCTACTATCGTCCTACAAGGACTCAAAGGATACGCTGGCTAGTATGACCGCCTATAACGTCGAATCAGCGTTCGACACACAGGCTATACGTGCGCACAGCTACCTTTCTTGATGATTGTCGATTATCCTTCCGCTAGGATATCCTATATCTGGTTCCAGTCCTTCCACGAGGACTGTTCCGTATCCTTGCAAGGATTCCGCACTCGATTTCCCGTCTGTAGTATCCTGGAATACTCCGTTTCGCCGTACTTATACTTTCACGATTCGTTCCGCACTCGCTTAGATCCCGATTCACATTGACTTCCCTTCCATGCCGTCAGCGACCTCTTATATAGCCCTCCCGGGCTGTCTCCCGGTGTCTCCTTGTCTCCTTCTAGAACATTCGAGACTCCCAGATCTTCCATACGGCACTTTCATCTGCCTAGCAACAGCGCTCTGAGAATTGCCAGCGACATCGCCCCCTCAGCCAATTGGAGCGACTGCGACAACTAGCCTCTGCTCCAAACTTAACGGATCCTTCCGTTCACTTGCTGCGCCTCCGCCGTCTGTCGTGCTGCTATTCCCCTGGACTCCCATTCATTTCCCCTCTCCCCTGAATCCGCCTTGTTTCCCCTTTATGCGGCGAATTCGCCGCACTTCCCCTTTCGAAGTCTACATTTCCCCTTTCGCTCCATGCCCTTCTGTCTGTGAGGGATAACCATTCCTCACACCGTTTTTACTGTTTCTGTAGGTAAGTGGTCCGAGTACACAAACGCTCCAATTTCCATATCCGTTACATATATTTCCCAGCCTTCCCCTATTGCGCAGTAGTCGATGGTTGAACAGGCCTTTCCCCTAATAAAAGTGAAGTCCCCTTCTACATCGCTCTTCGTTCTACCGTTTAGAATGGTTAAGTCAAGGCATTCACACATATATTCGAAAAGGCGCCCTTTTCGGTCCAACTTGCCATCCTTGGCTTTTCTTTCAACTGAGGCGTAACTGCTCGCCTCACATTTTATCGACATCTGCTCTGTACCAATCCTTGCGTTGCAATCTCCAATAAGCATAACGTTTCTAATATCCAGTTCCATTAGTTGGTCGTACAGCTGTTCGAAATTAGCATCCCAGTTATTGCAGTTTAGGTAGACAGGCACAATTACCAGGGTTTCTGATCCAAACTTTAGTTTTATAATCGTTTGTCCGTTTACTGTGTCGAAATCCATGTTAACGTTGTGGCGTGCAGTTTTTCGAATTCCAAAGAGGCATCCGCCCGAATTTATTCCACGCGAAGATACACGTGTAGCCGTTTCCCAATGTTGATTATAAACGGCGAAATAGTTTTCGTAATTTGACTCATTTTTCTCAATAAATGTTTCGTAGAATAAAAAGATATCGTGGCCTTGTACAAAATTAAAGAATGTGGTATGCATGCGCTTACTTGCTAGCCCTGATATGTTGTATGACAAAATTTTTAGACTTACTGTGCTATTTTGATTATTTTGTATGCCATTTATATGACTGACGGCATTAATATTAAAAATTACAATTTGCGTTGGCTACTTTTAGAGGGGTCGTCCTCGTTCATATTTCCTCCAGATGAACTTGATGTCGTTGGGGCTATATGCGATTGAGTGCTGTGTTCATATAATATTTCATTTAGAGCCTGGGCTCCATCGCGTTGACCACACATGAGTTTGTTATTCCTGTTATCATACGTAAACTTAATCCCATTAACCAGCAGGGTGTCATCTCGCATGGTGACCTTAACATTTTCACGTTTTGTGAGATCTTTTTTTATGGCAACCAGCTTACGAATTTTCTCCCTAGTTTCTGGAGGGAAATCTCTGTGAGCAGTGGCCCCAAGCGATTTGAGCTTTCTGTACTCCCTCAGTAGACGGAAGACCTCTTGCGTTGAATGCAATCTGACGATGACTCCAGCACCACCAGCTTTGCCTGGCCTGAAGTTCCATGCAGCAGTGACAGCAGACTTGTCTCTGGTGTTGAGTACTTCCATGCATACAGAGTTTGCCTTTTCGATTGGGTTTTCTTCAGTAGATACTTGTAGATGCAATACGACGTTTTTCTCGTTTGCCTTTTCATAAGAAAATCCAGTTGTTGCTCTAGTGCCGTGTTTCGTTCCTCCATTTGTCCCAGTCGGCTCTCCAGTTCCGCATTCTTCTGCTGTAGTTCCAAATAATTATTGTTTATTCCCTCGATGTCCGATTTGGTAGGAAGATCGCTCAGCTTTTCGTCTAAAAGGTTTGACATTAGGGAAGAGAGTGCTTCAATTGACATAGATCCCACGGCATCGTCGTCGGCATCTGCATATTTCTTTTGTGGGCGGCTGCGGAAGGCATTGCTTGTTTTGCTGAACACTCCATGTTTAGCGCTTTTAATGAGGGGTTAGGTTGAGTTTCTTCTGGCGAAGTGTCGAGCAAAACTCTTTTGTTATTGCAGGGTGGTGCACAAACACAGAGTATATTAAGTTCTTGCAAAAGTATGTAACAGGGAGAAGGAATCATTTCCGACCCATTAAAGTACATATATTCTTGATCAGCATCAACAGCCAAATATATATAGCCAAGTCCGTTTGTCTGCCTGTCCGTATGAACTAACAGATCTCACAGATGGTGAGAGGTAGAGGTTGAACATGTATGGGTCATAAACTTTTTATAATTGCAGGCAGATCATAATTATTTAAAATTTTTGCCACGCACCCTGCAGCCCCCGCAAATCAAAAAAAAAAAAATAATATCTCCCACAGGTATTTATCGATCTGCTGAAGGAATAATAAGGATGAACCATATTCAACTTATGAGCAAAAGAACACTCGCATCGGCGGCATTGTAGCAGCGCTGCTTTTAGTGCACTGCAGCAGCAAAATACATACATAGAAGCACACACTTTCGCAGGTATGGATATATTACAGTCGGGACTGAACGACTTTCTCACTTGTTACTCTTCAAGTAACCGGAAAATCGAGTAAACGGGTATATTGGTCACGTTGAGTATTTTGAAGTGTACTTACCGAAAAGGTGACGGCGGGTTTCCGTTTAATTCCAGTTTGCGATATGATTCCTCAATTGGACTTAAAATATCGGTAACACTAAAAGGTGTGGTGTGATTGTTATTAAAAAGAGTATTTTGATGTTGACTATGCAGATTCTGGAGGTGATGAATGCTAGAAAGACTGTGATGGTGATGAGCAACCGCTACTGCGGCTGCATTAGAAACCGTGTCCTGTGCCGATGTTTCGTTTGTATTTAATTTGGAAAGCGGTTCTGTTTGGAGATGCTGGGAAGCGGCTGAAGGTATAAGTATGTCTTTTGGAGATAAACTCATTACCAAGTCCGCATCATTTAATTCAGTCACTAAATTAGATTTTCCAGTTATTGCTCTAAGGCATCTTTTTTCAGTTATTGATGTGCAAATGAGTCCTAGGGCTGACATAAGAAGTTATGTATCATACATTTGGAAGTCCATTAACGAAAAATCATATCTGAAAGAAAGAAAGTATTAGGTTTCAGCATACATATAAATTATGATATAAGTACATAAATTAAAGTAGTTTAGATAAAGTATCTTTTTTATAGTAAAACAATTAAATGAATGCACAATTTTTCGATAGAGAGCAATAGCATGTTTTTTGGAAATCCATTTAAAGCTTTTGATTATAAAGTTTTTTCTATACCCAAGTTTTCAAGTAGATATTTGATTTAGTTTTAAGCAGGGGTTAATACCGGGACCGGAACCGTTAACAGAAATGAACCGTTTCAAATCACGTACCGGAACCGATACAAATTTTTTTTGCGAACCAAAAACCGTTTACTGTTATTAATGGAACCGATAGCACCAGAACGAAGGCGAAACGTTGGTACCGGTACAGTTTCGGTTTTTTTTTTTACCTTTGCAGAGCGCATCGTAGTTTAGGTCGCGAGTTGGAGCTCAACCTACAGGATGCTAAAATATTTGCTGGCGGATGACATCTTCAACATTTGCTCCAGTATTGCGGCTGCTGATAACGACTTTCTTCTGCACCGGAAAGCGAAGAACTCAGTTCGCGAAATTGTACGCATATTGGAACCAGCGGAGGTGGCCACAACTAAACTTTTAGCCGAAATCTTTTTGGACCCTATACCCAGAAAAAATCCGTTCTAAATGTACCGAAAACGTTTTTTTTCGTTCTCAATAGTAGGGTAACTCCGTTTTTTCTTATACCGAGAACACCGGGCTCATTTTAAGAACGAAGTTTTGGAGAACGCTTTTCTAATTTTAAGAACTCTCCGTTCTTTTTTTTGGAACCGATAAAGACCGTTCTGGTAAATACAAAAACAAAAAACAAATATTAACCACATTAAGGAGTGTGGTGGTGTTGGACAGGAGAGGGGAAAAGATGGAGGGGGAGGAGTTTAGGCTCTGCTGCTCAATCACATTTTGTTACCCACTTATTAAAATTCTCTTTATTTTTACCTTACCTTACTGGGATTCGAACTCGGGACCTTGCATAACTGAATACACACGGACGACGACAGCGCTTTAGCTCACACGCTAATGGTGGCGCTTAAATCAGGGTTCCCCAAGCAGAGAGCGCGAAAATGCGACTGTGTCTATCTCTAACACACAGTGATGCATGACTTTGGAAGCATTCGGTAAGAAATGGCGAGTATGTTCGTGCCCCAGGGGCTATCGCTAACAACGAGCGGCGTTATGTAGGTTCAAGTCCCAGTAGGGGCAGATATTTTTTTTTTTAGGTTTAATATTTATACCAGCTACTCGTAGAGTAAAAAGGGTATACTAAAGACGTGCAAATGTATGTAACAGGCAGAAGGAATCATTTTCGACCATATGAGGTATATATATTCTTGATCAGCATCAACAGCCGAGTCGATATAGCCATGTCCGTCTGACCGTCTGTCCGTCCGTCTGTATGAACACCTAGATCTCAGAGACTTGAAGAGCTAGAGCAACCAAATTGAAAATGTAGATATCTATTGTCTGCACGCAGATCAAGTTTATTTCAAATTTTTGCCACCCCCGCCCCCACAATAAAAAATGTTCAATAGCTCCCAGAATTTTTAAGATACCGATCTCAAATTTTAAACTTACATTTATATTCGCGATATCAATAAGCACTAAAATTTTCATCAAGATCGGATGATAAATTGCCAAGCTAAAAAATGTTGCATACTTTTCGGCTGCCCCCCCAGGGGGACACAGGAAGGCTATTAAACATTTCTTTCCATGAGTAGCGGGTATATCGATGTCGGTTAGAGCCGACATTAACTTACGCTCTCGTTTAATTATTACAATGTGACTGATTTAGCGAAATGTTTTTTAGAAATGTTATGATGAAAATCATAACTTATAGACAGACCTAGAGCCCGCTAAAAAGTTCTATGATTTTTATTATTCTAGTTTAGGTACTTAAATTATATCCTTAACCACTTTTTGTATATAACATAATTGATGCTTATCTTGGAATATATTATTTTTAACGATTATCATCATGACGAACGCGTCGGTCGTATTTCAATTACTTAATTAGTTCGTCGATTTAGAACGTATGGTATATTTTTAAGAACGTGTTCTTGTTTTAAGAACGTCAAAGTTGAGAACGGAATGGGTATAAAAGTAAGAAATTTGTGCTACCTTTTCGAACGCCATTTTTTTCTGAGTGTAGGTATAACGTAACGCTAAGTACTGAGCAAAAAATACTTATACTTAAATACGTATCAATTTATTACAAAATATTTATGCACAAATATCATGCTGGCGAAAGCAAACCATCCGGTGACCCGTTCGGCACAGTACTACTCTACTTCCAGGCTGGTAAAGGTAAACATCGGCCTGGCCGATCAGCACCGAAATACCGGAAGCTCTCACAAATTGTCAGCCATTCGCCTGGCGGTTTTAGGACAGTCAACGGCCAGGCCATTCTCCCTCAGGTAGGGGTAACCATAACTTGACCTGGAGCCGGGAATGCACTAGAGCATTCGACTAAGAAACAGTCAGTCCCGAGTTCAAATCCCAGTCAGTAAAGGTATGATTATAAAAAAAAAAATTATCAAAATACATTCAACACCCATATAAAAGAAGTAGAAAAGTGAAAATAATAATGTTGGTTGGGTGTGTGTAATGAATAGAATCTAATATAAATGAAAAAGAAAAACCACAAAATTTATTTTTCTTTTGATATTTTGGTTGATACAACCAACCGGTCTGTACCGCCTGCTTACCCAAACAGCTTGCCGGTCGGTTGAGATTTCAAC
This sequence comes from Lordiphosa magnipectinata, assembly GCA_037044535.1. Taxonomy (NCBI): domain Eukaryota; kingdom Metazoa; phylum Arthropoda; class Insecta; order Diptera; family Drosophilidae; genus Lordiphosa; species Lordiphosa magnipectinata. The sequence goes on along the minus strand of JBAMBO010001802.1, from coordinate 166,749 downwards.
TCGTCAAATGTCGCGCTTTCTGTTCCAGCTACGCAGGTTAGCGTGGAACGCCTATTCTCCGCTCAGAAGTTGCATGAACTCAACCACATTGAATGCAATTATATTACTGCAAGCAAATCACAAGAATGCTACATAGTGAACGAATAAAATTCGAAGTTAAATTCGAAAATTAATTATATATAACACAGTGGAACACACAAAATAGCCTGAGAACGGGACCAATAAATTGTGAAACTAGAGGCCTCAGGTAGCAACCCAGTTTTTCTTGATCACGCTAAGTTCGCGTTTATTGAGCACATTAAAAAAAGATGAGAGCCAGAATTTCGGAAAATTCGCGAAAGATGAAGGGAGTCACCACAATTGTTATACCAAATTTTCGCCTCCAATGGACAAGCGGTTAGTACCCCGCACATAGAGGTCTAACTAACTCGGCACTGTGATATATATCAGTAGATAACAAAGTTCGACAAAATTCAATTTGTTTAAAAACCCGGCATGAGATCATATCATAATTTAGATAAAAAGGACCTCTGTAAGCATCAGCTCTTACCCAAATATTTTTTAAATAAAGCCTCGGTTCGCGTTTTATGGGTACTTTTGTACTTGCAACACACAACGGCAATAATTTTAACTTAGTTTTTGAGGGTTTAAGATAAAAATCTGGAAAATTCAGCAAATGTGGACAGGGTCATTGGAAACGCAATACAAAAAATTCACTTCAATCGGGCAATTGGTTATGGTACCTCCAGAAGGAGTTAATCCTTCATTCTTGAATATCTTTAAAAGCGCACAGTAGATTTTTATTAAAATCGGTTTTTGTGATGTTATAATGGGCTATTGCATGTCCCTAAAAGATGGTACTCTACAGCCAAAAAACCGCGGTATGGAGTACCATTGTACGAAATTAATTGAAAACCGAAATATAACCTTTAACCGAAACATTCATTTCGGGAAGTAACGGAACCGGTACTGGAACCTAAATTCGTTTCGGTATTAAGCCTTGGTTTTAAGTTCATATTTAGGGCCGATATATATTACAGATAGTTCTATGTAGAAGATGGGAAATCGGGCGTACGAATCTAATGCAGTCTTATTATCATAAATCGGAGAAGCAATGCAATCCTTGTGCTAAAGGTTAGATACCCTTGCAAATGCTCGATTCAACTTATCTTTTCGGTAGTAGTGGTATTCTTGAAAGTTATTTGATTTTGATTTGCTTTGGATTTGATTTCGCGAAACAGCTGTTTACAGTTGCTCCATGCAAAATGTGCAGTGTGCCCAGAAAAAGGAAGATTATTAAGGTCATACTAATTGATTTTGATTTGATTTCGATTTAGTGTGACCGTTCTCTTAAAGGGTTATACGCAGTTAGAATTTTCAAAAAATCGATTTTTTGTTTTATTGCATATTCTTAAAGTACAAACATTTAAGTACACGCACAGAAAAAGAAAAGTCAATCCGCCAATTATTTTCAAAGTTACAAGCATGTTTGTAAAGATTTGTCAAGTAAACAGTACTGTTAAAACTTTAAGCGCGTTTTTCTCCAAACTGCGTTTTCACGGTTGGTGACCACGATAAATGAAAAACGGCAGAACTGATCGATTTGAAATTTTAACAAAACCTTCTCAGATATATTCCTCAGGTATTGATCGAAGGAATAAGATTTCAAATAACTATTTCTATTTTTTCTAAAATATCTACTTGTAAATTGTGGCCAAAAATTCGTTTTTATACTCTTTACCAAAGTTAAACACAGTATATTAAGTTTGTGCAATAGTATGTAACAGCCAGAAGGAATCATCTCCGACCCTATAAATTATATATATTCTTGATCAGCATCAACAGCCGAGTCGATATCGCCATGTCCGTCTGTCCGTCCGTCCGCCCGTATGAACGAAGAGATCTCAGAGATGGTAAGAGAGAGAGGTTTGACATTTATGGGACATATATTTCTTATACTTGCAGGCAGATCGAGATTATTTTCCATTTTTGCCACGCCCCCGCAATTTGGAAAAAACGTCATATCTCCCAAAGTTTTGATGACCCAAAAAAAACTTCGGCACGGACGAAGTTAGCTTAGCCTTCTCGTTTAGTAATTAAATGTTTACTATTTATTGCATATTAGACTGCATACGAGCTTATTAAAAGAAATGCCCGCGGCCTAAAATGGAAGGAGTCATATGTGCTCAATTTCTGGAGCTTGTACTAGAAATAGTCAAAGATGTTCAGGATTATACCTATATAACTGCACATTTCCCAAGAAAGTTGGAAGTCACAAATTATTCCTCAATTTTATCCTGCCGCTCGTGGAAATGTATGACCATATAAAGTATATTCTTGATCAGCATCAACAGCCCATTCGATATAGCCATGTCCGCCTGTTCGTCTAACCGCCTGTCAGTCCGTCTGTATGAACACCTAGATCTCAGAGTCTAGAAGAGCTAGAGCAACCAAATTGGAAATGTAGACTTCTATTGTCTGCACGCAGATCAAGTTTATTTAAAAATTTTTGCCACGCCCACCCCCGCCCCCACAATAACAATTGTTCTATAACTCCCAGATAAGATACCGATCTCAATTTTAAAAATTACATTTATTTTCGCAATATCTATTTTCATCAAGATCGGATGATAAATAGCCGAGTTAAAAAAATGTTGCATACTGTTGGGCCGTTTTGCTCTGCTTATTCGCTGACCGTTTTGATGCGAGCGAAGGAAATAAAAGTCTTTTGAGTTTTTGTGCGTGTGCGTGTATTTACGAGACTCGGGTGTCCGTTGAAAGGGCATTTTCAGCGCTTCATTTTATTTTGAGTGAGAAACGTGGTTCTTTAAGTGAAGAAACTTAAAATTCCTTATTAGTTGTTAAGCTTAACCTAGAATAAAAAAAAACATGAAAGAAAGTCGGTCAAGCCCGACTATAACATACTCTGTACCGTTACACTCGCATTTGCTCACGAGTCAAACGTTGAAAATAAACTTGATCTGCCTGCAAGTATAAGAAATATATGTCCCATACACGTCAAACCTCTATCTCTTACCATCTCTGAGATCTCTTCGTTCATACGGACGGACGGACAGACAGACAGACGGACGGACGGACAGACGGACATGGCTATATCGACTCGGCTGTTAATGCTGATCAAGAATATATATACTTTATAGGGTCGGAATATATATACACTGTAGGTACGTTATGTATGTATTATGTATACAGGTAGTACATCCGGTGTTCTTGCCATCATTTGGGGCAATATGCCATTAAATATGGGTTAACTTTCCTAAATTTTGCAAATCTGAATGGAATATTAAAAAGAACTTGCAAACATATTTTCAGATAAAATTAGATAATAGTATTAAAGATTACCCATTAAATTTCAAGGTTTCAGATTTTCTCACAAGTTTATCAGGCAGCATTGTCAAAAAGGCAAATTAAATAATTGAAGACCGTTCACGTCCACCCGCGAGCTAGGCGTAGACAGGTACAGAGACCTTGAAAATAAAAAAAGAACAAGGAAAAAACAAAAGACCGTTTTCGCTGAAGCGTAGTACGGAGACGCTGACAATTTTTGCGGAGCCTATCTAATTATATAGCTCAGGAAGTCCGCTCATGAAAATTGTCAGAGCACATTGTCAGAGCGAGTACGGAACAACCAACAATTTGCTCTGACAATTGCTTGGACCTGCCAACTCGATTTTATGAAAACAGCTGATAAATTGTCGAAGGGGGGTCTGGAAATTATGAAACTTGTTTGATAATTGTCAGAGGTACCTTTGGAAATTGAGCACACAATAAAAAAAAATTAAAGCAAAGAAGACCAAAAAACAAAACTACAATTATTTGGACAACTGAGAGGTGGACAAACAAGTGGAGCTGATCAAAGTGGGCGAGTCGCAACCAATTTGATTGAATCTGGCCAATAAAAAACATTTCAAGCAGGCGGAGAATCCTTCTCTGTATGCTTCTCCCGGCATGTCATTTGCCCAATGTATGCATTCCACCCGAGTCTAACCCTTCGCAGTCTCAGCCCACGTCATGGCCCTACAGCTAACGGCCAAACAGCCCTAAGCTGAAGTCTTCACAGCCCATTATAGTAGTGGCTCCTTCGGCTTACTGTGGTAGCTGCCGTTGCTGCTGTTGTGGCCACCTTTAAATACGTATTCACCTAGTTTATCCTCCTCTAATACGCCCGGCGAGTATGATCCGCCTCCAGTCTATGGAGCTGGCTGTGGCTATGAATATTGCCTCTGATTTAATGTGCGGCCCAGCAATTTTAATCTCCAGATGCGTTTTGTGTTGTCGTTATAGCAGTGTGTCTAAGTGGCTAAGTTCTGCTTCCGAAGTCCAAAATAAAGGGCTTCTACCGCCCCACACAAAATGCTTCCATGAAATAGACCATGGCATTAGCACAGACAAAAGAATTTCCTCTAGTGACTTCCATTTTCAATTTAATACTTTTTTTTATTTTATTTAAATTAACCCGCTTATTTTTTCTACACAAAACAGCTGATTTTTGTCCGTTGCCTGGTCCCACTACATTGTCTGAGCGGCTCTGGAAATTATGAAATAATTTCCGCACCGCAAAAATTGTCAGCGTCTCCGTACTACGCTTAAGCCTTTAATTTTTTTTTTGCTCATCTGCTGACTCTTAATGTCCAAGCGCTCATTCGGACTACTCTCTATAAGTTGTTGTTGAATGAGCTCAACAAGAAGAGCTCGACGGTGAACAGTCAACTGAAAACAAAAACAAACGCAGACAAAGTGTTCTGCTCAGAGAGAGAGAGAGCAGGCGTGCATGAGTTTTTCGGTTATGTTAGTGAGCAGACCGCAAAGGGAAAAACGGTCAACTGTTATATGCGAGCTCTGATTTGTTGACACTTTTATACTCTGTACCGAAGGTACAAAGAGTATATTAAATTTGTGCAAAAGTATGTAACAAGGAGAAGGAATCGTTTCCGACCCTATAAAGTATATATATTCTTGATCAGCATCAACAGCCGAGTCGATATAGCCATGTCCGTCTGTCCGTCTCTCTGTCAGTCTGTATGAACGAACAGATCTGAGAGATGGTAAGAGAGAGATTATTGACCTGTATAGGACATAAACTTCTTATAGTAGCAGTAGTAGTAGATATTTATTAATATAAATTTTTGGCTTGATTTTTAAATGTCAGCCATAGCATTTGAGTTTTTGTACATTGTTAACGATATAAACAAACAAAAATTTAAAACCAAGAAATATAGTTTTCGATTTAAGCATTGACCAAGACGAAAAAAAACTAGGTAGAAAAGATACATAATTTAATTTACAGAAAAAGTTACAAATATTCATTTATAATAGCGGTTCTATATTTTAGCGCCTGTTGTAGAAAGGAGGATAATGTTGTCCAGTTCTTGCCATTTAGCCAATATATGACGTCTGCTTCTGAAAGGAAACGGCTTCCCAGATGGGCGCTTCATATCTCAGCTAAAATTGTGCATACCCCAAGCAGATGCATGACGTCTTCAGTTGCGTGCAAATTACAGAGGCTACAATCTGTGTTAACAGACTTCTTATATATTTGATGTAATATTTATAACTGGAAAGTATAACGACTCTACCATTAAAAACATAATTTTTCTCACTAAAACTGATTTTTCGACCGATAGTTCCTATGGCAGCTATATGCTAAAGTCATCCGATCCGGCCGATTCCGACAAATGTGCAGCATCTTTGTACCAAAAGGCTTCGGGCAAAGATTGGTTATGATAGATTTAAAACTGACGGAGAAGATAGCATAGAAACAGAGGGACGGACAGACGAAAGGACAGACGGATGGACAGACGGACGGATAGACGGACGGACAGACGGACATGGCTATATCAACTCAGCTCGTCATGCTGATCAAGAATATATATAATTAATGTGGTCAGAGAAGCTTCCTTCTATGCGTTACAAACATCTGGACAATTTTAATATACCATCTACAAGGATATACAAAATTAAAACTCCCAATCTGTCAAATGACATCACAGACCCACAAAGTTATAGCCTGATTCCATTGACACATATATGGACATTCGACCAAATTTACATTTTTTTGACAAGGTCTCCTATGTACATTTTTTGCCACTTCGACACTTTAGTAAAAGGTCTCTGCTACATTGACAGTTAGATGAATTAAGGGGAAATTGGAACTTTTAAAGCCGTGTCGAGGCCATCAAACCTTAAAATAACTGATTTTGGATTTTTGATAAATTCTCTATAAAATATACTGCATTTTTTGAGCCATGTTGTGCAACATGTTGAAAATCGTATGGAGAAAAGTACGCCCTAATGTACATATATGTGTCAGTGGAACTTGGCTCTAAAACGGGGTACGGGGTAACACCCTAATCACTAGCGATTCAAATTTAAATTGCTTAACCTTATATGGAATGTGAAAAGTATATCTTCGGTTGCTAGATCCGATGGTGAACTTAAGCGATTTGGAAACTACTGCTCTAATCTACTTCGCTTTGAACATTTAGTTTCAAGTCGCTTAACTTTGGGTTCAAACTATGGAGAATTTTTTTTAATACTAAATTTTAGATCGGATGAACTATACTTATGTTTCGACCAAAAGAAACAACAAGCAACAGCAGCGCTGCGTTCAGATGGAGTCAAGCAAGATATGAATCGAAAGGTAATTGGATTGTCAATAATCGCACAAAAGTCTGTTTTCAATTCGGTTAAGTAGTTTGAAAACAATGATCAAAAATATAAATAATAAACACAATGAATTTCATTTTCAAACAACTTGGAAAAATATTTAAAAATTCAAAAAAAATACTTTTTTTATCTAAAAAAGCGCAGTTTCCATAGAGTCGCAAAACCGCTGCGAAATTAAAAACTCCATATAAAAACGCTGCTGCGTTATTTTTTCGTGTGGCCGTTTTATATTCAGTTTCCACTCATCGCGAAAAAAGCTTACGTTTGCCAAGACGCTAAGTTAAAAAAAAAAAAATTACGTAGCCTGCTGTTAACGCCTCTTTGGCATTATGCCATTTTCAAGGGCATTTCATGGAAGAGTCACACAGAAAATGCCTGAAGGGGCAATTATCCCGCGTTCAGTTGGAGTTTAATGCGCTCATATTGCAGATTCTTAAAAGGCATAATGATAATGTGTTATAGCCTTATTTCCACCAAAGAAATGAAGCTTCATTTCTTGAAATGACAAGAAATGAAGAAAATGATATCATTTCTTCCATACAAATTGTTGTTGCATTTTGCCCTTCATTTCCTTCATTTCTCAAAAATGATGGCATTCCCCACGAAGGAATTTGGTATTTTTTTAAAAAGTACTCGCTACTTTCTGGCACTACTCGTTACTCTCTGGAAATAGAAAGTGTCATCACCAATAAACTATTGATTTGAATTTATAAATAAGGCGCAATTTTGTTTCTAATATAATTAAGTCAAAATAAGTTGTGTATTTAGCTTTCTGCTGATTATTCAGGGCGTTAACAATGCGTTCGCCCAGGGTAATTGCTTTCCTGCCGGGTATGTCTTTGTTTGGGTAAATATTGCAAAAACTTCCCGTGAGTTTGAAAGTGGCGCCTGTTGTTTAAATCAAACCATTCAGCTGTTTTTGTCAACGTGGCATTGCGAATATCAAAATGATGAAGATTTGTCAATGGAAACAGCATCATTTTTAGAAATGAAAATGATAAGAAATGAAGCCAGTGGAAATAGGCTATTATTCGTTTTGTTTAATAATAATAATTAATAAAATAGCACACAAAATACGTTATATGAAGTGTTGTTGTTTGTAAGTTCGCGGGCTCATTTAACAGCGTAATAATCTCAATGTTTCTTTGAAACGTTTATCGATAGAAAAAAGTGTGTTATCTTGTTAATAACAGCGGCTTAGCAGACTCTGTTATAAATCACGAGAAATTTTTCGCGTCCCGTGGAAACCCTGAGCCCTTAAGAACCGCACTTCTAAGAAGATGAACAAAATCTATAAGCAAATACAGGAGCTGTAAGCAATTAAGTGCTAAAAAAAAGGTGGTATTTTTAAGATTTTTAAAAAATAAATTTTCATTTGCTTCGACTTTTGTACTGTTCTGGATTTTTTTTTCGGATCTGGCTATTCTCTTTCTTCTAATATGGACCAAAAGATTAATAAAAATTCAAAATTATTTTTTTAAACACATAAAATACTAAAATTTGACTGTTAGTTCCTCCACTCATATTGATCCAGCTACAATCTTTATACATAGATTTTCTTTGCCAATACCTTGTTATCTTCGTAGAAGTGCGATTTCTTAAGTAAAAGAAATAAAATGTTTTTTTTGATTTTTATATATTTTCCCTAGGCGATAACAAGAAATAGATTTTTTTGAAATATTTTTGTATTCTTTTGTATTGTATTCTAACTACTAAACCGATGTCAATTATTTGCAATTAAATTACCTTTCTATTCATATATTGATTGACTATATTTGATTATGAAGTGAGATATGCCTTAACATGTAAGTGCACATTCCGAAAAAATTTAAAAAATGCATATTTAAGAAACGTTGCATGAAAAAAGTTTCGAAATCAAGTTTTGAGATCTCCATTCCAAACTACACTAAGAAATAGTTCCAGTAGAAATGGGTCATTTAATTTTTATACCCTTGCAAAGGGTATTATAATTTTGCCCAGAAGTTTGCAACGCATAGAAATATTCATTTCCGACCCCATAAACTATATATATTCTTGATCAGGGCGACGAGCTGAGTCGAATGAGCTTTGTCCGTCCGTCTGTCTGTCCGTCTGTCTGTCCGTCTGTCTGTCTGTCCGTCTGTTTCTACGCAAACTAGTCTCTCAGTTTTAAAGCTATCGAACTGAAATTTTGCACAGAGTCTTCTTTTTATTGCACGCTGCTAATATGTCGGAACCGACCGGATCGGATGACTATATCTTATAGCTGCCATAGGAACCATCGGTCAAAAATTGGGTCTTAGTGAGAAAAACTTTTTTGTTTTCAATGTTAACGGCCTTAAAGTCGGCCATTATTAATATTATATGCTTTTAAACAGATTTGCAAACTTTGGTCAAGATCGGATGACTATATCTTATAGCTGTCATAGGAACCATCGGTCAGAAAATGAGTCTTAGTGAGAAAAACTTTTTTGTTTTCACTGTTAGCGTCCTTAAGCTCGGCTATTATTTATATTATATGCTTTCAAACAGATTTGCAAACTTTGGTCGAGATCGGATGACTATATTTTATAGCTGTCATAGGAACCATCGGTGGGAAAATGGGTCTTAGTGAGAAAAACTTTTTTGTTTTCAATGTTAGCATCCTCAATCTCGACCATTTTTAATATTATATGCTTTCAAACAGATTTGCGAAATTTGGTCAAAATCGGATGACTATATCTTATAGCTGCCATAGGACCGATCTGTCGGAAAATGGGTCTTAGTGAATTTTTTTTTTGTTTTTAAGTAAATCGGTCGGTGGTTATTAATATTAAACGCTTTCAAACTAATTTGAAAAATTTGGTCGAGATCGGATGACTATATCTTAAGGCTACCATAGGACCGATCGGTCGGAAAATGAGTCTTAGTGAGAAAAACTTTTTGGTTTTCAATTTTATCGTTCTTAAACTCGTCGATTGTTAATTTGATATGTTTTCAAAAAGATTCCCGAAATTTGGTCGAAATCAAATGTTCATCTGTCGCAAAATGGGTTTTAGTAACAAAAGTTTTTGATTTTTATGTAAGCGTTCTTAATCTCTGTCATTTCAAAAACAGCATTTGCAAGGGTATAAAAACTTCGGCACAGACGAAGTTAGCTTGGCCTTCTCGTTTTTTATACCCTTGTAGAGGCAATATTAAAATTGTCGAGATGTTTGTAACGCATAGAAGGAAACATCTCAGACCACATAAAATACATATATTCTTGATCAGCATGACGAGCTGAGTTGATATAGCCATGTCCGTCTGTCAGTCTGTCCGTCCAACTGTCCGTCTGTTTCTATGCTATCTCCGTCAGTTGAAAAGCTATCTTAACCAAACTTTGCACGTAGTCTTTTAGTACAAATACGCTGCACATTTGTCGGAGCCGGCCAGATCGGATGACTATAGCATATAGCTGCCATAGAAACCATCGGTCGAAAATGTTGTTTTAGTGAGAAAAACTTTTTTGTCTTCAACGCAAATGTCCCCAAACCTCGAATTTATAAGTTGTCTTTGCTTTCACATTATTCCACCAAGTTTGATAGGACAACTATATAGTATAGCTGCCATAGAAATTGGGTGTAGAAAATGTATATAACAGGCCTTGTCAAAAATGTGCACATTTGGCCGAATATACATATTTGTGTCAGTGGAATCAGGCTACTAATTTATATAAATCATACAAGCTACAAGGGTATAAAAACTTCGGTCGAGCCGAAGTTAGCTTTCCTCTATTTTTTTTTTTGTAAACTAGTTTTATTAAAGAAGCTTAGAAAGATAGAATTCACAATGTTTTTCGCCGTTTTTTTTGTATTCGCGCTTTTATTTATATCTTGCGCCAGTTTTCAGCAAAATTAAATCAGGGTCGTTCAACCAACTGCTTTCTTTTGATTTCACGAAATCAAACCGAAAGCAAATCAATAGCAAATCACTTTCAGGAATGCCACAACTAATTGATCAACCTTATTATTGTTTAGTTAATATATTCCCAAGACCCCGAAAATCTGAAAAAAAATTGTTCATCGTAAAACAGGTATTTACAATGAATAAACTGCAATATATTATTTGTCGGTCATCCATGGACTTGGGCCAGCTACATTTATATATATATTATTAAATCCTTATGCTTTTGAAAATTCTTATGAATCAAAAGTTTTGTAAAATATGCTGAACAATAATCCTTCAGTCTGCCACAACGTCTTGTGACTCTTTTCTTCGGGTGGAGTCTGAGGCTCTGAATAAAACGCAAAAGCACTTGAGAGTGACCAAATGATATTTCCGGTGTCCCTTTATTCATTTTGAGTTATTCCCACGCAATGCATCACATAACCTAGCGTTGGTCGGGTCTTCTTATTACTGACAGATGTGCCCATTTTTTATACCCTTGTTGAGGGTATATTAATATTGTCCAGATGTTTGTAACGCATAGAAAGAAGCATCTTCGACCACATAAAGTATATATATTCTTGATCAGCATGATGAGCTGAGTTGATATAGCCGGTCATGGCCGGTCTGTGCAAGTCTACAAAAATTAGAAAATAAAATGAACCATTTCTAATAGAACTTTTATTTGGTGTAGTTTGGAGTGGTGAACTCGAAAATCGAATGAATTTTTTAATATTTGGTAGGTACACCTATATTTTAAGACATATGTCAGTTCAGAATCGTTAGATGAAATGTTTGAAAATAGTCGGATGTGTTCCAGAAATCTCTAGAGATTTTTGTATAAACGCTCGCATATTGAATTAAAACTGCTTGCCCTTATATGTGAAGTGCCAAAAATATGCCCGGCTACTAGATTATATTCTTATCAATTCACATATAAAGTTCTCCTAGTTTAGTTCAAAATCAAATCGTTTGTACGAAAATCTCTAGAGATTTCTGGAACACACCCGAATAATTTTTAGCTCGAAAACGACCGAAATTTTTTTTAAATGCCCAGGAAAAATATTGTATAATACAAACAAAATACAAACAAAAATGTTTTTACTTAAGAACCGCTTTTCTACGAAGAAAATACTGTGTTGGCAAAAAAAATTTATTGATAAATACCGTGGCTCAAATTGAATGGAGGAAGTAGAATTGCAATTTGAGAATTTTAAAATGCAAAAAAACTTTTTCTTCGTTTTTTGGTCAATATAAGAAGTAAGAAAAAAGCGAAAAACAGAACAATAGACGAAGTCAAAATCCTTTTCAAAAAAATCTCTTTAATACCACTTTTTTTGTCCCAGCTTCGGTTAACCATAGATTTTTTTCACCAGCATCGTCGAAACTCGATTCATAAATACAAAAAATTAAAATATTATTTTTGTATATTTTAATATTTTTCCTAGGCGTTTAAAAAATAAAATTCGTGATTTTTCGAGCAAAAAAAAATGTTTGTTTTAAATATTTTTGCTCGTTGTAGTTAAACTTCTAAGCCGATTGGTGAATAATGTTCTACACGATTAGTGGAAATATATATATATATATATATATAATATATAGTACCTTTGTTACTGAGTATAAAAAGCTCTTGTATGAAAATACGAAAAGCAAACATGTAGATAAACTTATATATCAAATATTAAAAAAGTTCTTAGATAGCCATAGCCCAAATCAGTTGATCGCAGATTATTTGGCTCAGAGAAGGGTGCATCCAATTTCTATGTACACCATCTAACGATAAATCAAAAAGAAAGTCTTAAAGAACTATCAATTTTTCATTTCATTGACACAACTTTCGTCTTATCCTTCCCCTGTAAATACCTGCGATATTTTTTTTTTTATTCTCTTTTTAGTTATTTAGTGCATATAGGTTGTTTTAATAGTTTTTGATACAATGCCACAACCATTTTTTTTAATGCATGTTTTTACCCGAATTGTAGGGTTTCCTTCAACGGAAGCTTATAGTTGCAATATTTAGTAAGCTTTTTTTAAAAAACATATACTAACCTCTTGTTTTATTTTCTATTTTATATACGTCCTGATAAGCGCCTAGCACTAGACAATATTTTTGTTCAATATTTTAGTTAGTCTTGGATTTGTATGTCAAAGCTAAGCCATAATTTTGATATACATAAGAAACATTTGTTATCGATAATTTTTTTCCTGACAATAAAATTGCTAAAAAACAAAATTCGGTCTGACCAGAGTACCCATTCTATACTGTCGTCCAAAAGTAAAGGTACGGATAGCTTCTCCGTAGGTTTTTGCCACTCTTGGAAGTGTTATAATTTTTCACGCATTAAATACGAACACACAATCTTTGTGAGTCGGTGATCGGGCAACCGCATTACCTTTTGCATGTACTTGAAATGGATGTCGGCTGCGATAAAGAGCTTGTATTTTGTACTAGTATGCACATCCTTCTTGGCAAGCAACGTCCACCAAGTACAATTGATGGCTACTTTGGAGTCTGCCTTTTTCTTTTATAGATGTAGATTTAATCTGGCATTGTGGATGAAGCAAACTCCTAGATAAGTATTTATAGCTTTTAGCTACCTTTAGCTCAACGCCACTTTTCATCTCTTTCTAGCCCTCGCCAGTGTTGATTAAACATAAGAATTTTCGACTTATTTCGCTTCTCCATATTTATTGATAGGCTACAGAGCATTCAGTAATTATGCAGTGCATGAATTGTTTTTTGCACACTTCTAGGTGAATCAGATACATGGAGCAACGTGTCACGTGAACTAACAAATAGCACTGTAAATTTAAAGTTTATCTGACACATTGCAGCTATTTAGAAGATGAGAAATTGGCCCTAAGAAATGTTAATTGTAAAGAGAAGATGCTGTAAAATGTCGATTACGACTAGTAATCAATTAGATTATATTTTAAAAAGAATCGTAATGATTATATAATCCTCTAGTACAAAATATTTGTTTACTAATTGATTACAATCAGAAATAATCGAAAATAATCGGAATTATTGACAATTACCAAAAAATGATCAAAAAAATATTTCGACTACTTTTAAAAATTATTTTTGATTATTTTAAAAAAAGTACATTACCAGATTTGTGGCCCCCAATGCAATTAATTTAATGGATAGATGGCCCGAAAAAGACTTTTGATTGAAATGATAAAAATCGCTGTTATGAATGCATGGTTGGTACTAGAAGTATAAAATCGCTAAATGTCTTTCTGTTGATGTTCTTTAAAACTGCATACTTTAAAAATTAATAGCATTGGGGGCCACAAATCTGGCTATGATTTGATTATTTTTAATTATTTTTCGGTAATTGTCAATAATCCCGATTATTATACCCTTGTAGAGGGTATACTAAAATTGTCCAGATGTTCGTAACGCATAGAAGGACGCATCTCCGACCATACAAAGTATATATATTCCTGATCACCATGACGAGCTGAGTTGATATGGCCATGTCCGTCTGTCCGCCATAGAAACCATCGGTTTTTTTTTGTGAGAAAAGCTTTTTTGTCTTTAACGCAAACGTCCCCAAACCTCGTATTTATAAGTTTTCTATGCTTTCACATAATTCCACCAAGTTTGATAGGACAACTATATAGTACAGCTGCCATAGAAATTGGGTGTAGAAAATGCATATAGGAGGCCTTGTCAAAAATATGTACATTTGGTCGAATGTACATATTTGTGTCAGAATCAAACTACTAATTTATATAAATCATACAAGCTACAAGGGTATAAAAACTTCGGTCGAGCCGAAGTTAGCTTTCCTCTATTTTTTTATTTAATTTTGAATATTTCTCTTTAATATCACTAGTTTACAAAAATAAAAATACTAAATAATCCATTTCTATTAGAATTTTTTTTTTAAATTTATAGTTTGGAAGGAAAATCGATTTCATTTTATGGAAGCTTTTTTAAATATGAATTTTTTTTAGTTTTTCCGGTATGTTTGTTTATATATTAACCCATATCTCAATTCAGTAACGTAAGATGAAGTCAAGCAAAATATGAAAGATTATTCAGTTTTCGATAGTCGCGTAAAACAATGTTTTAAAATCGGTTAGGAGGTTTGAATACAACGATTAAAAATATATCAAAAAAATCGATATTTTGCTCGAAAATGCAATAAATTTAATTTTCAAACGCCCAGGAAAAATATAAAATAATTCAAAAAACTATTTTTATTTTTTGATCAGATCCACTTGTTTGTCCTCCTTGCAGTTCTCCAAATGATTTTAGTTTTGTTTTTTGTCTTTTTGCATAAACTTTTTTTTTAATTGTGTGCTTAGTTTTCTAAGGTACCTCTGACCATTAACAAACAAGTTTCATAATTATAAAACCCGCTGCTATAATTTATCACCTTTTTATTAAAATAGAGTAAGCAGGTCCATGCAAATTGTCGGTGCTGAGATCGCGCTCTTGTGGTTGGGTGTGGCGCACTGGTAGTGTGTGTGGTTTCTGGTGCGGGAGGTGTGGGTTCAATCCCGCCTCAGACCATCTAATAAAAAGTTTTTTTCTTTCTTTAGAAAATAGCTTTTTCAAATCCGGCCACCTTCACCAGCTATTGGCGCCGGCTGTGAAGTATAACTAGCCATGGAAAAGCAAAAATCTCAAACTTTGCCTTCCGGATTCGGCGTTAAACTGTAGGTATCTTGTGCGAAAAATTATAAGCACACAAGCCAAGAAACTGAGAGAAGCCAGGCCTGGCCCTCTTTGGTGCTGTTGAGCCAATTTTAAATTTACAAGTACGCGCTCTGAAAATGAGCTCTGAGAATATTCTCAACGCATTGTCAGAGCAATGTAGTTCAATGGACTCTCAAAATATTGTCAGCGAAGTACCTAGGATCGATTCGGGGAACGGTTTCAGCACTTAAGGAACCTGTAGTTTTGGTTCGAGCCGTGGTTCAATGCTTCTTTGATCGTTTAAAACTTTCACTCTTTTCGAATTTGACCGAATCAGAATGGAATTCTCGGCTGTATGTTTGTTGATAAGGAATTTTCTAATTTACCAAGCTATTTAGTACGTCAATCATGAAACTATTTCCTAACCTTCTCCAGGCTTCCAAAAAAAGCGTGGTCCATAAAATTGGAAGGTACCCCTTTCCTTCTTTGTACATAAATTTGAGACATTAGTTTTGCATTTTTCTAAGTTTACTTTTGCTTTATTTTCATCTCAAACTCGTAATATACCTAATTTATATATGATTTTAAAAAATTCACAAAATAATGTACAGCGATTTATATAAGTCATTTTTTGAACGAAACCTTTTTCAAGCAGAACGGGTCCGGTTCGAGATCATTGTCGGGACCGATAATCAATCGGTTCTTGAACGGTATGCAGCCGTGGTAATAATATTGGGGGCGCCCTGGTCGTTCCATTGGTTATGTGAAGTTTCAAAAGGGTTGAATTGTCTCCGTAGTCGTAGTCGAAAAATCATTTTAGCATTATCAATAAGAAGTTAAGTCTATTTAAGCTTTTATGATTAGCCATAGAATTGATCTGTGTTGGAAGCACATAGAAGCAAACCTACCTATGTAATTTCACGTGCTGGAGCACAACTAGCACAGCCTTCTGTCATGTTGATTTCTTATTATAGCTTCTAATTTTGAGGTAACTTCAATGGGTAATTGTATCTATTTTCTCGCTAAATACCGGACTAGGAAAATCTGTGGTCGGTGCACCATAAAGCTATATTCATGCCATATGTTAACGGCGATGCATCAACATCGTCGCTAAATCCAAAACCCGGTTGGATTATCTAAGTATAGCTTGAGCTCTCTATAAGCCCAACAAACCACTTTTGAAGAGTTTAGGGTCTTGGCATTATATTCAGTTTCTTATAAATGTAATTTATTGAACAACTCTTAAAACCTTAAAGCAAATTCTATTTTATAATCTTTGTGAGCATTTATTTTTTTGATTTAGCAAGTTGGACCTTAATCCCATTTATTTTGCTTTCTCGTGTTACTAAAAAGTTTTAGACAACATACTGCAGATTTGACAATTGTTAGTATGAAATATCGACTCAATAAACTTATTTTTTTTACTTAAGCAAAGCACCGGAGAAGATTAATCCAAGTGTTCTAGGTAAACTAGTATTTAGATCAATTGTTTGTTGTAATTAACTAAACTTGAAATGAATTGGAAAATTTATGAAATTCTTTTAAATATTTATAAAGGAAAAGTTCTTACTTGTTTCATGATTTGGAGTGACATGAAATAATAATGCCTTAATTATAATCAATATTTATAAACACAGGCGTTTTGGTAATTACATGTTACGGACTGCACCGATATTAATTTATTTTCACTGATATAAATTAATGAATTTTAATCTTGATTTTGAGGCTGAAATGTATATTGGAAAACCACTCAGAGTATGTAACACCTGATTTTTGTTTCTTCAGCACAATATAAGTATGTATGTAAATTTAAACACATATAAGCCCACGTCAGTGAATTTATTATGAATATCCACTCGACACGATTCCGTCAAATGAAATAAGAGGTCTGAACAGTACTGACGAGTACTCCTCAGATGGCTTCTGGATAGCCCTCGAATAAGTTTTTCCTATTAACGATGACTTTGTACTGTGTTTCGTACTGGCTACACACTTCGTTGAACAAAACAAACATAAAATATTGCTTATTCATTTGCAGAAGCCAGCCAATAACAACGCAGAGAATATTTAGATGGGCTGGAAATAAATCCACCATAAACATACTGCAGCCTGTTGTAATAGCTCCAGCCTTCTTTTGACATCATTTGTTTCACTCACACCTTCAAACCACTGGACGCTGAAATGCGTTTGACAGAGATGGCTACTGCTCGCACATACATATTAAAGTTGTCAAGCAGACAAAAGAAATCCCACCAATGGGAAATGATGTTGTTTCAACCCTCGTGCTACTTGAGGTCCCAGATTGGGAATTAGTTAAGGAATGCTGCTGAAATTCTTAAATTGTTGAATTTTCGCTCGCAACCGCTCCTAACAATAGAAATGCTCCTAAGCTTGTATTTTCACACAACATAACAATGCGTACCCGTACTCTGCTTAAGTACCAACTCGAAATGGTTTTGAATTTTGTGACTTGGTTTGGGGTTATTATAAATGCAAAATGTAAAATTATTATTGCTAAATGCTATATATGCCTAGTACCCGCAGGTTATAGACTTCTGATATTTGCTCGCTTTTATTTGACTTCTTTACTTTCAATAAAATATGTTACTAAAGATAAAATCTCTTTTCTTTTACATACTACTTTGACAAACTAAAGTATATTTATGACACAGTGCATAGTTTCTAATCAAGAATTTTGTTCACTTGTGATAGGTTAATAGCGATTAATCAACATAATTATATCACTGGAAATTAGTAAAGCAGTTAATTACAACTACTCCAAACAATTTCACTAAGTTGAAGAAATCAGATCGCCTCTCCTCGTTGTCCTCTGAAGATATTTAGTATTTAATTTTGCATTTATAATATTCCTTTAGAAACTGAACCCCTATAATCCTTATTTTCAAGTCGAGATTGAGTCGATAAAAATTCGTTTCCGTTGAGCCGCAAAAATATGCTGACGACCTAAAAAGTCTTGTTGAGCAATTAAAATTAAAGTGTTTTTGTTTTTTCACAGCAGCAGAGGAATTTTTAAAACTTGCGCTATCACTCAAAAAATTAAATAACATGTTTACAATATATTTGAATTAATCAAAAACTGAATTAAACAGCTTTTCTGCAGGGTTTAAAAAACTGTCAGCAAAACTGCAATAGCCAATAGCCAAATATGATTTTGACTGCGTTGTGCTTTGACGAAACCGTGGCTCACCGTGGAGAGCGTAAGTTAAAGTCGACCCGTTACTCAGACTGGTTTAATACGCTTTTCTTATAGTAATTAGCAACCGAACCCCAGAGAACCGGTTCGGTTCGGGTTTTTTGGGCTTCGCGAAACGGACCATGAACCAGGCGCTCTATATTTTTGATTCCTCGAACCTAAACCCGAACCGGACCACTTTATAGAAAAATGATGTTCGGTTCACCATTTTAGTTCATTTATTCAACGATACATCCAGGGAAATATTGGAGTTTTACTATAGATTTTACTAAATACGATTGCATTTCTTACTAAGCGTGAATGATTTTTGATGTAAAGTGACAAGATAAAGTAAGATGATGATGCTAGATTATACAGAAAGAAACCGTTTGACTATATAATGAATTAACTTGGCTTTGAACGGAAGGTATAGATCACAATTACTACCAAGTGATTTATATTACGCTTGGTTTTCACGCCGAGCAATTGTTTTAAAATCTTCAGCAAATCATTGTTTATTACTATCAAAGTGCCCCGACAAACATTCTTCTACTATGAGTTCAGTACCAGAATTGGCTACAGTATTCTTAGACCCGAGATTTCATATTTTGCTGACAAAAAACAGTTGCAAAGCAACTGACTCAACGTCTGATTGTGAAGAAGAGAAGCTTATGAAAGCAATAAACAAATATCAAATATTATAGCTGTGAATAATGTTATAGATTTCTTTGGAAATCGTCAAAGAGCACATACAGTACGTAGATCGACGAATGTTTTAAAATTTTGGAAAGGTCATAAAAAAGAAGACTTACAAAATATTGCCTTTACTATAGCAAGTCAGGTATCAGTTGAACGAGCATTTTCAACACTTAAGTTTCTTCTTTCTGATTTAAGAGCTAGTATAAATAAACATCTCCTGGAATATATAGTGCTTAAACTATGCAATTCCAAAAAATTGTTAATTTCAGCTAATGGATTTGATAATTACAATAACTTAAGTATTGAATATTATGATTAAGTATATGAATAGAGAGGTATATTAGTTTCATTATCAACGTAGACTATTAATTTTTGTTCAAGCGAACCAAGGTTCAAACCAAATCCACGGGTTCAGGGGTTCCAGGAACCGGTCCTCGAACCGCCTTTACAATGAGTTCGAACCCCCGGACCGAACATTCTGCAGAATTTGAGAGGTTTGCAGCCTTGATTAACATTAATGTTAGCATATTAAAATGAAGTTAGCAGATAGCGCATGCTGGCCCCAAATATAATACATGACAAAATTTCGACATATCTCGTTATATATGTATTATCCGACCTTTCAAAAATTTCACGGAATGTAGATATTGGGCATACACACTATAGTGTTAAGTATGATCTGGATATCTTCAAAATTGAAGGAGTTATTCAATATTTTTTCATGCAAATGCAGGAGGGGGCGTGTCAAAAACCTGAAACAAACTTGAGCTGCGTGTAGGCAATAGGAGTCTAAGGACCCTTAATCCCTTAATCTTCTACTGTCGTGTATACTTTTTTGTGCTTATCTTGATAAGAGTTAAAAAATAAAAAGAAAAAATGTTTGTTCATGTCTTACTGAGATTTGAACCGAGGTCTGTTTGACTTTCAGTCTTATACCTTACTCTCTTCACCATTGCAGCTAAGATAGAGCAGGCAGATACATGTGCTATATGACTCAAAAGGATGTTTTCTAACGTATCTGAGGCCTAGGTGTTCGTACAGACGGGCGGACGAGCGGACAAGCGGACGGATGGCTGTCCAAAAGGACAGGGCTAAATCAACTTGGCCATTGACGCTGATCAATAATATAGCGCTACTTACTTCAAGACTGGCATAACTGAAAATAATCGATTTTGTGAAAAACGCGTTTAAACTTCTCAATGGACTTAACTCAGAGAAAAGACTTCTTTTAGTGTTGAGCTAATCTAGTAAAATATTACCCATATAAATTTAAAATACTCACTAATATAATTCGAAAATATTATGTTTCAACAGAAAGCCTAAGGATCTATGTGCAATTTCGATTGCAGCACAACCGAGATAAGAAGCTATTGCATTAACATGGAAATTAACCAATAAAATGAAATAGCGACATATTCTCATCTCACATGGAAAATATAAAAGATATCAAGATGAAAATTTTACACAATATCGCACGATACAGTAAGCATTTCTGCATTATTAAGTCAAAAATGGTATTTTTTGAGTTATAACAGACTTGAAGTAAGTAGGAAATATATACTTTTTGGGGTCTGTGATGCTTGCTGTGCTGCTAAAACGTTCAACAGCTCAGTACAATAACGAAAATAAAGCGTTATAGCTTTTTAAAATACTTTTGTTTTGCATTAACAATCAGCATAAAACTAGCCTCCAGTCGTTTAAATACAAAGCAGCTGGTCTGCAGAAAAAACATTCAAAAACTTGATCAGCTGCTTTCCCTAGCTCCAGAGGCAGCAAAACTGATAATACGAACTTCAGGTTATTTACGTGGAAGGAGGTATAGTTCGATCAAACTGTATGTCGTCTAGAACAAACTAGAACATGAAAATTATTTTCTGATGTTTCTGTACTTATGAGGGCAAAATATCATTCACCTATCGCCAGTTACGGGCAGTTAAAGTTAAGAGATGGGGTTTCCATTTAATATTCTACTTATAAAAATATTTATCATTTCTAAATCGTTCAGATAAGTTTTACGGTTATTCAGTTTGGTAAATAGTTTAACTTAGATGTATCGGCGAATTCGAAAATATGTGTACTTCCAGTCTATTAAAAAGAAACAACTTAAGGCAAGCAACCAAACAAGCCGAAACTATTCATTTTCTTTCCCTTTCTTTTAAAACAAATTAAAAAAAATCGTTAAAAAGAAGCAAGTATTACAAGCCTTACAGCTATTTTAGTCAAATAGTTTAAAGTCCATTTTTTATGCAAAAAGAACTAAATATATCAGCACAATGTTTTTTTAATAAAAACATTATGGAGAATATACGTTTTTATTTTCAGTTAAATCAATTAAAGTTGCACATAATTTGCGACATAGTGATCAACATACCCGGGCGAAAATCTTTCTCATCTCTAAAATCCCGTTACTTTTGAGTTCTTACTTCTTGGTCTCGTCAGTCAGTGGTCAGTGACAGTAGTGATCAACATTCCATGTAAAATATATGTGAAAATATATTTTTCTAAGAACTTTTGTTTTCTTTTTCAAACGCACTGTTTTAAGACATAACTTTTCCCAAGGAATATTTATGGTAGACGATATTAAGTTGTACAGGGAGCTAGGAATTAGATATTGAAGTCAGAAAGAGAGCATACAAAAATTGGCCAATTGCGAATTGCTCTTCTCAAATAGAGCAACATTGCTCTGCACTGTTTAAGCCGCAGTAAGTGACTGATCTTATTTTTATACCCTTAGAAGGAGTATTATAATTTAGCCCAGAAGTTCGCAGCGATCAGGGCTACGAGCTGAGTCGATTTGGCATTGTCCGTCCGACCGTCTGTATGTCTCAAAGTTTTAAAGCTATCTAGCTGAATCTTTGCGCAGAGTCTTCTTTTTACTGCACGCTGTTAATATGTTGGAACCGACCGGATCGGATGACTATGTCTTATAGCTGTCATGTACCATCGGTAGGAAAATGGGTCTTATTGAGTAAAACTGTTTTGTTTTCAATGTAAGCGTCCCCAAAATCGGCCATTATTAATATTATATGCTTTCAAACTGATTTGCGAGTTTTTGCTCAAAGTTCGGTAACTACATCTTAAAGATACCATACGAACCATCGGTCGAAAAATTGGTCTTAGTGAGAATAACTTTTTATACCCTTGCAAAGGGTATTATAATTTTGCCCAGAAGTTTGCAACGCATAGAAATATTCATTTCCGACCCCATAAACTATATATATTCTTGATCAGGGGGACGAGCTGAGTTCATTTAGCTTTGTCCGTCCGTCTGTCTGTCTGTCCGTCTGTCTGTCCGTCTGTCTGTCCGTCTGTCTGTCCGTCTGTCTGTCCGTCTGTCTGTCCGTCTGTCTGTCCGTCTGTCTGTCCGTCTGTTTCTACGCAAACTAGTCTCTCAGTTTTAAAGCTATCGAGCTGAAATTTTGCACAGAGTCTTCTTTTTACTGCACGCTGCTAATATGTCGGAACCGACCGGATCGGATGACTATATCTTATAGCTGTCATAGGAACCATCGGTCGAAAAATGGGTTTTAGTGAGAAAAACTTTTTTGTTTTCAATGTTAACGTGATTAAACTCGGTCATTAATAAAATTATTTACTTTCAAACAGATTTGCAAATTTTGGTCAAAATCGGATGACTATATCTTATAGCTGCCATAGGAATCATAGGTCGAAAAATGGGTTTTAGTGGGAAAAACTTTTTTGTTTCCAATGTTAACTTGATTAAACTCGGTCATTAATATTATTATACACTTTCAAACAGATTTGAAAATTTTGGTCAAAATCGGATGACTATATCTTATAGCTGCCATAGGACCGATCGGTCGGAAATGGGTGGGAGTGAAAAAAAACTTTTTTGTTTTTAAGTAAATCGTTCTTAAGGTCGGTGATTATTAATATTAAACGCTTTCAAACTAATTTGAAAATGTTAATCGACATCGGGTGACTATATCTTATGGTTGCCATAGGACCGATCGGTCGAACATGAGTCTGGGTAAAAAATTTTTTCGTTTAGTTTTGTTAGCGTCCTTAAACTCGCTGATGACTTATTTTATATGCTTTCAAATAGATTCGCAAAATTGGGCCGAAATCGGATGACTATATCTTAAGGCTGCCATAGGGCCGATCGGTCGGAAATTGAGTCTTAGTGAGAAAAACTTTTTTCAGACGTTTATCTGTCGGAAAATAGGTTTTAGTTACAACATTTTTTGATTTTTATGTAAGCGTTCTTAAACTGTGACATTTGCATTTGCAAGGTTATAAAAACTTCGGCACAGACGAAGTTAGCTTGGCCTTCTCGTTTGTTTTCAATTTGATCGTTCTTAAACTCGGTGATTGATAGCTTGACATATACACAGAAAAAAACGACCTCGAGATATTTTCAATCTTTTTAATCTTGGAGTAAGCCCGGGATGAGCTTGAAAATTCAATCTCGACTTTCAGGATATTCTACACAACTCAAGCTTTCAGGGATTGGCCCAAGCCTTTCGAACTTGTATCATTCCAAATGTGCTTACTTCAATCCCCTTCGAGATCACATGTTTATAGAGCGAAAAAATTTAAGTATAATTTTTGAAATGCGGCAACAATCGATGGAGTTAGTGGTGTGCGTTAAGATGCCATTCCATTCGTGTTCAGTGCGTATAGTCGTGGGTTCGAATCCCAGTTGAGTCCTAAAAGTTTTTATATTTCTTTGTTTTTCAGAAGTCTTGTGTTGTGATTTCACTTCCAGATCACCTCCAATAATAAGTCTTTTAGATTTAGTTTAAGTTCTTGTTTTATTTAAGTTTTTCAATCGCGTCAACTTGTCACTTCTATCCTCAAACTCCGCCGACTGTACTTGAGCTACAAGAGTATGGCAGGGCCAAGCCAAAAATGAACAGAAGATCCCGTTACTTCCTTGTTCGCTCTCTCTCTTTCTCTCTCTCATTCTCGTGTTCTCTGGTCATTGTAGCTTTTGCTTTGAGAGTTATTTTACAGTGGTATTGAGGCAAGCAATATTTACTGAAGATTTCAACACACCTCCTCAAAAGATACATTGACCAAATAAAATGAGATAATAAATTAGTATTACAATAACTTTTCTTATTGGACAAGTTGCGCCTTCTGGGAACAATTTTGATGATCCACATTCGTCTAGAAATAGTTCTGTTATCAAAAAACCACTTCTAGGATTAAGGAAAACCCAGGAAAAAATACTTCATCGGATCATAGGTTATTAACTCAATTACAAATATTCATTTGACTTTAAATTTAAAAAAATATATTTTATATTCATAAATATAAATATAAAGATAAATAAAATTTTTAGTTCAATTATCAGATTCTAAATTTCATGATTAAATAGTTTTTAAAATAAGTAATATTAAAAAAAATTGTAATTCATTCAGGATAATTTTTCATTATTATTTTTATATATAACTTTAGTCTAAGACCCAATTCAGATCTTAGGCTCAAAAATCTTGCAGCAGGCAACGGCTTCGTTAGGCCATCGGCCAACTGGTGAACTGTGGAAGTATACTCAATAATAATTAGTTTGTTTTCGATTTGCTCTCTTGAAAAATGATACTTAATATCAATGTGTTTTGATCTTTTGTGGCATGTAGGATTGTTAGCTATACTAATGCAACCTTGATTGTTCTCCATTATTTTGATTGGTTCTGTCAACTCAAACTTGATACTTGTAGCTAACGATTTTAACCACAAAGCTTCTCTAACAGCTTCAAATAACGCCATATATTCAGCTTCAGTAGATGAAGCTGCAACTGAATTTTGTTTCTTCGTATTCCAAGATATCAGACATGACTCGAACATTTTAAATATATACCCAGTAGTGCTTTTCCTATCAGACTCACTTCCAGCCCAATCAGAATCCACATATCCAATAATAGTGTCCTTAATTTTTGCGTTTTTAACAAAAGCTAACTTTAAATCAATAGTACCCTTTAAATACCTTAATACTCGTTTTAGACACTGCCATAGCTCTTTATTCTTTTTATTGGTATATCTGCTCAAAATACTAATTGCTGTACTCAAGTCGGGACGAGTACATAACATTATGTACATTAAACAGCCAATTAGATTTCGACATGGCGCATTACATTCTTCATCTGAATTCAAAGCTTCATAATTAAGCTTACTTGGAAGTGGCGTACTAATTGAATGGCATTCTTCCATATTGAATTTCTTAAGAACATTTTTAATATACGCAGACTGACTAAGATTTAAATGACCATCATGTCTATCTATTTTTATACCAATGAAATATATTATTTCAAATAAGTCTGTCATTCTAAATTTGCTCATTAAGTATGATTTGAAGTTGGCCATTGTTTCAATACTCTCAGTTGCTATTACCAACATACAAAAGTACATAAATATTTTTCAGAATATCACCAAGATCAAGAATGTAGATGCATCGATCTACAGCTGAGTTTACCAAATCCCTTTCTTTTAAAGCTTTCTTAAACACCTCAAACCAACATCGAGCCGCCTGCTTCAGTCCATAAATTGCTGTATTCTACTTGCAGACCTTATCACTTCCTTGTGATAATCCTTCAGGAACTACCATATAGATTTCCTCTTTAAAAATACCATTTAGGAATGCAGTTTTTACATCCGTATGGTGAACTTTCAAATCAAATTGGTTTGCAATTGATAGAATGAATCGAAAGCTGGATATTCTAGCAACTGGAGCAAATGTCTCATCATAATCTATTAGATATTCTTGTGTAAAACCACGAGCAACTAGTCTGGCTTTGTATTTCACTGGGTTACCAAATTCATCATTCTTGGCAGTAAACACCCACCTGCAATCAACTATATTTATACCCGTTACACGTAGAGTAAAAGGGTATACTAAAGTCGTGCAAATGTATGTAACAGGCAGAAGGAATCATTTCCGACCATATAAAGTATATATATTCTTGATCAGCATCAACAGCCGAGTCGATATAGCCATGTCCGTCTGTCCGTCCGTCCGTCTGTCTGTATGAACACCTAGATCTCAGAGACTAGAAGAGCTAGAGCAACTAATTTTGAAATGTAGACTCGTATTGTCTGCACGCAGATCAAGTTTATTTCAAATTTTTGCCACGCCCATCCCCGCCCCCACAATAAAACATGTTGAATAACTCCCACAATTTTTGAGATATCGATCTCAAATTTAAAACTTAAGTTTATATTCGCAACATCAACAAGTCCTCCAATTTTCATCAAGATCGGATGATAAATAGCCGAGTTAAAAAATGTTGCATACTTTTCGGCTGTCTCACCTCAGGCACACAGGATGGCTATTAAACATTTCTATGAATGAGTAACGGGTATATCGAAGTCGGTTAGAGCCGACTTTAACTTACGCTCTCGCTTTATCCTCAGGTCGCTGCACCAAAGTCCAAGTTTCATTATAAAAAAGAGAATCTAACTCTTCTTTTATGGCTTTCTCCCAGTGCACTCTGTCGCTTCTATTTTTGATTTCACAAAAAGTATTTGGAATACTATTACAAAATGTGTGCGCATTCATTTAGCAACTATTCAAGAATCTATAGGAAGTTTGAGGCCTATCTTTCAACCTGTCACTTCGTCTGACTTCAGTTTCCCTTTCATTTAATTGTATGTTAGGCAATTTTCCACCAACAATTACACTTGGATCGGCATTCTCATAAGTTGTTGTACCACTAGGCTGTTTATCTGATATTAATCGATCAGATTCTCTCTGTCAGCTTGGATATTTTCCACCTGTTCCATACTCTCATTTTGGAACTTTGAGTCATTCACCACAGTCCTAGAATTTACCATATTGGTCTCATCCACAACAACATCTCTAGCCACCAAGAATTTTCTAGATTCCATATCCCACAACTTATAGCCATTTGGTTCATATCCAACAAGTATACACTTCAATGACTTCTCATCGAATTTTCGTTTTCTGATTTTATTATGCACGTATACTGTTGAACCAAATATCTTTAAATATTTTAAATTAGGCTTTCTATTATGCCACATCTCAAATGGAATTTTCTTGTCTCGTAACGCTCTACTTGGAGTTCTATTGATCAAAAATGTTGCTGTTAAAACAGCTTCACTCCAAAAACATTTATCCAACTTAGCCCCGCTAACCATAGCTCTGGCCTTTTCTGTTATGGATCTTATCATGCGTTCGGACGCCCCATTTAGTTGTGGAGTATGTGGAACCGTCAAATGGTAGCTTATGCCTTTTTCAACACAATAATCGCGCATCTCATTTGACAAATACTCTCTGCCATTATCAATGTACAAATTCATGAGCTTCACTTTTTGCGATAAAATCTTTGAAAGTAGAAAACACGTCAGACTTGTAACCTATCAAATAAGTTACACAATAATGTGTATACTGATCTATGAAAACTATAGTTCTTTCCATCAATACTTGAAGGTGTTATAGGACCACAAACATCGGAATGAATTATGAATAAGGGTCTTTTAATATGCTCCTTATTTTTGAATTTCTCAAATGAAAGTCTAGCTTGCTTACCGATTATCCAAGCTTCACATAATTCATTTTCTAGTTGCACATTCTCCAAAAGTTCTATATCTTCAAACATATTGTTACGCACAATTTTAAAAAACTTCCCTTTACTAATGTGTCCCAATCTCTCATGCCACAATTGATAGTTTTTCTTTATTTTAGAATCGGTTGCAAATGCTACATGGTCCATTTTAAAATTGACAATAGGTACATTAGATTTACACATACCTTCAAATAATCCTTGTCCGCTCTTTGAGACCTTCACACCATCTGAACTAAATTCAATGGTCATACCGACATCCTGCATCTTAGTTGCAGATAGCAAATTGTGAGGAATATCTTTGCAAAACAGGACGTTCTCCAGGGTAATGCTGTCATTGAGAGCACTGCGGAGCCTTACTATACCCTTTGCCGTAGCATGAATGTATTCTCCACATTTTGCAATTGCAATTTCAATCGGCGGATCCAGTGTTATATAGTCAGCAAACAGGCTTATATTGCTTATCATGTGATCGGAAGCTCCCGAATCCAATATAAATGACACGCAACCCTTATCATTAGGAATGACACCTTGCTTTAACATGAATGCAAAGCCTCTATCTGGCTGTGTGGTTGCTAATTGAGCCTGCTTAGCTTTCTCACTGTTTTGGAGACTCTTTTTGAAGCTATAGCAGTCCTTTTTAAAATGTCCCTTTTTGCCGCAATGATGACATTTTAAATTGGCTTTCAAGTTAGTCTTGAAAGGTTTGGACTTGCTTTTAGTTTTTCCATGAAACACTCTGAATCTATTTTCTCTTTGCTCATTGGAAGATACAGCTTGTACAACTTTAATGCTTGTATCCTTACTACTAGTTTTTAAGTTTGATCTCATGATCAAACAAGCGATTTTTAACAAAGGCCAGCGTCAAGCTTTCAATCTACAAAGTTTCAATGGCGGTCACAACACCATCATATGAAGAAGGTAAAGTTAAAAGTAAGTGTGACACTTTATCCACCTCCTCAATTTTAGCTCCTGATGCCATTAACTCATTAATTAATTCATCAAAAATATTAAAATGAATTATAAGCGGAGTGTCACCTTTTAGCTTGAATGTCAATAGTTGCTTTCGTATAGAAAGCTGCGAAGCCAAACTTTTTCGCTCATAAACAGAGTCAATTTTTTCAAAAATTTGTTTGGCAGAACTGTCATTGTCAGCAAACGAGAGAAAAGAATCGCTTAGAAATTCAATAATAACACTTTTTGCGCTTCTCTCCGCTTTAGCCCACTTTTCATCTATTTCAGTTGCCTTTTCTTTTTCCACTACATATTAAATATCGCTCTCAGCTAAGAGAGCCCTGATACGAAATTTCCAAATAGAGTATTTCTCTCCGTTAAAAGGAGAAATATTTTTTAGTTTGCTTTCCTTCTGCATTGTCTTTTTCAATTATGATTCGGAGCTGTTCGTAAATGTGTATACTCTTTTTTTTTTTTTTTTAATTTCTGTACGAATAACGGCGCAGAGGCAAACAGACGCACGCACACACACTTGTCTGTATGCGTTGGTATTTGTGTTGTATAACAGTTCAAAGGAAACAGGCAAAATGCTCGGTTTCAGGTATACTGGTATTGGTGTGTTTTTAACAGTTTAAAACAAAAACGGGCGCAAACGCTCGGTCTTATTTACACACACACACACACACTTGCAAATATTTTGCCATTTTATTAATTTCTTTATATTGTATTTAATATTTTTAATTCCTTTTCAATGCTAGCCACCGTTTAGCCACTTTATATGTATATATTTATTTTTTTTTTTAGTTTCCACGCACACACACATACTGTTGTAAATTTTGAATGTAAATTTTTATGCGATCAAAAAATAACTTATGTTTTATTGGGTCTGCGTTATCTGGGCCCATAACCTGTTGTAATTTCACTTCCAGATAACCTCCAATAATAAGTCTTTTAGATTTAGTTTAAGTTCTTGTTTTATTTAAGTTTTTCAATCGCGTCAACTTGTCACTTCTATCCTCAAACTCCGCCGACTGTACTTGAGCTACAAGAGTATGGCAGGGCCAAGACAAAAATGAACAGAAGATCCCGTTACTTCCTTGTTCGCTCTCTCTCTCTCTCTCTCATTCTCGTGTTCTCTGGTCATTGTAGCTTTTGCATTGAGAGGTATTTTACAGTGGTATTGAGGGAAGCAATATTTACTGAAGATTTCAACATTTTAAATAAACCAAAACTGGTGTGGTTTCTTTGAAGTGTATAAGGATGTTTAATGGAATATAGCAGAGGAAATGAAGAAGAAAAGTTTCTTTGCTGGGATCAAATCATTATTCACATATCAAGCTCGAAAACAATCTCGAACATGCTTAAAATGATCCTGCATTTGGATTAAATTGTGCTCGAGTTTTTTGCTTAATTCAATCTTTTTATACCCTTGCAAAGGGTATTATAATTTTGCCCAGAAGTTTGCAACGCATAGAAATATTAATTTCCGACCCCATAAACTATATATATTCTTGATCAGGGCGACGAGCTGAGTCGATTGAGCTTTGTCCGTCCGTCTGTCTGTCTGTCCGTCTGTCTGTCCGTCTGTCTGTCTGTCCGTCTGTCTGTCCGTCTGTTTCTACGCAATCTAGTCTCTCAGTTTTAAAGCTATCGAGCTGAAATTTTGCACAGAGTCTTCTATTTACTGCACGCTGCTAATATGTCGGAACGGACCGGATCGGATGACTATATCTTATAGCTGCCATAGGAACCATCGGTCGAAAAATGCGTTTTAGTGAGAAAAACTTTTTTGTTTCCAATGTTAACGTGATTAAACTCGGTCATTAATAATATTATCTACTCTCAAACAGATTTGAAAATTTTGGTCAAAATCGGATGAGTATATCTTATAGCTGCCATAGGAACCATAGGTCGAATAATGGGTTTTAGTGAGAAAAACTTTTTTGTTTTCGATGTTAACGTGATTAAACTCGGTCATTAATAATATTATATGCTTTCAAACAGATTTGCAAATTTTGGTCAAAATCGGATGACTATATCTTATAGCTGCCATAGGACCGAT
Source organism: Lordiphosa magnipectinata (assembly GCA_037044535.1). Lineage (NCBI taxonomy): Eukaryota > Metazoa > Arthropoda > Insecta > Diptera > Drosophilidae > Lordiphosa > Lordiphosa magnipectinata. The sequence continues at coordinate 136,072 of JBAMBO010001802.1, read as the reverse complement.
CGGTCGGAAAATGGGTCTTAGTGAAAAAAAACTTTTTTGTTTTTAAGTAAATCCTTCTTAAGGTCGGTGATTATAATTATTAAACGCTTTCAAACTAATTTGAAAAAGTTGATCGACATCGGGTGACTATATCGTATGGTTGCCATAGGACCGATCGGTCGAACATGAGTCTTGGTAAACAATTTTTTGTTTAGTTTTGTTAGCGTCCTTAAACTCGCTGATGACTTATTTTATATGCTTTCAAATAGATTCGCAAAATTGGGCCGAAATCGGATGACTATATCTTAAGGCTGCCATAGGGCCGATCGGTCGGAAATTGAGTCTTAGTGAGAAAAACTTTTTTCAGACGTTTATCTGTCGGAAAATAGGTTTTAGTTACAACATTTTTTGATTTTTATGTAAGCGTTCTTAAACTGTGACATTTGCATTTGCAAGGGTATAAAAACTTCGGCACAGACGAAGTTAGCTTGGCCTTCTCGTTTGTTTTCAATTTGATCGTTCTTAAACTCGGTGATTGATAGCTTGACATATACACAGAAAAAAACGACCTCGAGATATTTTCAATCTTTTTAATCTTGGAGTAAGCCCGGGATGAGCTTGAAAATTCAATCTCGACTTTCAGGATATTCTACACAACTCAAGCTTTCAGGGATTGGCCCAAGCCTTTCGAACTTGTATCATTCCAAATGTGCTTACTTCAATCCCCTTCGAGATCACATGTTTATAGAGCGAAAAAATTTAAGTATAATTTTTGAAATGCGGCAACAATCGATGGAGTTAGTGGTGTGCGTTAAGATGCCATTCCATTCGTGTTCAGTGCGTATAGTCGTGGGTTCGAATCCCAGTTGAGTCCTAAAAGTTTTTATATTTCTTTGTTTTTCAGAAGTCTTATGTTGTGATTTCACTTCCAGATCACCTCCAATAATAAGTCTTTTAGATTTAGTTTAAGTTCTTGTTTTATTTAAGTTTTTCAATCGCGTCAACTTGTCACTTCTATCCTCAAACTCCGCCGACTGTACTTGAGCTACAAGAGTATGGCAGGGCCAAGCCAAAAATGAACAGAAGATCCCGTTACTTCCTTGTTCGCTCTCTCTCTTTCTCTCTCTCATTCTCGTGTTCTCTGGTCATTGTAGCTTTTGCTTTGAGAGTTATTTTACAGTGGTATTGAGGCAAGCAATATTTACTGAAGATTTCAACACACCTCCTCAAAAGATACATTGACCAAATAAAATGAGATAATAAATTAGTATTACAATAACTTTTCTTATTGGACAAGTTGCGCCTTCTGGGAACAATTTTGATGATCCACATTCGTCTAGAAATAGTTCTGTTATCAAAAAACCACTTCTAGGATTAAGGAAAACCCAGGAAAAAATACTTCATCGGATCATAGGTTATTAACTCAATTACAAATATTCATTTGACTTTAAATTTAAAAAAATATATTTTATATTCATAAATATAAATATAAAGATAAATAAAATTTTTAGTTCAATTATCAGATTCTAAATTTCATGATTAAATAGTTTTTAAAATAAGTAATATTAAAAAAAATTGTAATTCATTCAGGATAATTTTTCATTATTATTTTTATATATAACTTTAGTCTAAGACCCAATTCAGATCTTAGGCTCAAAAATCTTGCAGCAGGCAACGGCTTCGTTAGGCCATCGGCCAACTGGTGAACTGTGGAAGTATACTCAATAATAATTAGTTTGTTTTCGATTTGCTCTCTTGAAAAATGATACTTAATATCAATGTGTTTTGATCTTTTGTGGCATGTAGGATTGTTAGCTATACTAATGCAACCTTGATTGTTCTCCATTATTTTGATTGGTTCTGTCAACTCAAACTTGATACTTGTAGCTAACGATTTTAACCACAAAGCTTCTCTAACAGCTTCAAATAACGCCATATATTCAGCTTCAGTAGATGAAGCTGCAACTGAATTTTGTTTCTTCGTATTCCAAGATATCAGACATGACTCGAACATTTTAAATATATACCCAGTAGTGCTTTTCCTATCAGACTCACTTCCAGCCCAATCAGAATCCACATATCCAATAATAGTGTCCTTAATTTTTGCGTTTTTAACAAAAGCTAACTTTAAATCAATAGTACCCTTTAAATACCTTAATACTCGTTTTAGACACTGCCATAGCTCTTTATTCTTTTTATTGGTATATCTGCTCAAAATACTAATTGCTGTACTCAAGTCGGGACGAGTACATAACATTATGTACATTAAACAGCCAATTAGATTTCGACATGGCGCATTACATTCTTCATCTGAATTCAAAGCTTCATAATTAAGCTTACTTGGAAGTGGCGTACTAATTGAATGGCATTCTTCCATATTGAATTTCTTAAGAACATTTTTAATATACGCAGACTGACTAAGATTTAAATGACCATCATGTCTATCTATTTTTATACCAATGAAATATATTATTTCAAATAAGTCTGTCATTCTAAATTTGCTCATTAAGTATGATTTGAAGTTGGCCATTGTTTCAATACTCTCAGTTGCTATTACCAACATACAAAAGTACATAAATATTTTTCAGAATATCACCAAGATCAAGAATGTAGATGCATCGATCTACAGCTGAGTTTACCAAATCCCTTTCTTTTAAAGCTTTCTTAAACACCTCAAACCAACATCGAGCCGCCTGCTTCAGTCCATAAATTGCTGTATTCTACTTGCAGACCTTATCACTTCCTTGTGATAATCCTTCAGGAACTACCATATAGATTTCCTCTTTAAAAATACCATTTAGGAATGCAGTTTTTACATCCGTATGGTGAACTTTCAAATCAAATTGGTTTGCAATTGATAGAATGAATCGAAAGCTGGATATTCTAGCAACTGGAGCAAATGTCTCATCATAATCTATTAGATATTCTTGTGTAAAACCACGAGCAACTAGTCTGGCTTTGTATTTCACTGGGTTACCAAATTCATCATTCTTGGTAGTAAACACCCACCTGCAATCAACTATATTTATACCCGTTACACGTAGAGTAAAAGGGTATACTAAAGTCGTGCAAATGTATGTAACAGGCAGAAGGAATCATTTCCGACCATATAAAGTATATATATTCTTGATCAGCATCAACAGCCGAGTCGATATAGCCATGTCCGTCTGTCCGTCCGTCCGTCTGTCTGTATGAACACCTAGATCTCAGAGACTAGAAGAGCTAGAGCAACTAATTTTGAAATGTAGACTCGTATTGTCTGCACGCAGATCAAGTTTATTTCAAATTTTTGCCACGCCCATCCCCGCCCCCACAATAAAACATGTTGAATAACTCCCACAATTTTTGAGATATCGATCTCAAATTTAAAACTTAAGTTTATATTCGCAACATCAACAAGTCCTCCAATTTTCATCAAGATCGGATGATAAATAGCCGAGTTAAAAAATGTTGCATACTTTTCGGCTGTCTCACCTCAGGCACACAGGATGGCTATTAAACATTTCTATGAATGAGTAACGGGTATATCGAAGTCGGTTAGAGCCGACTTTAACTTACGCTCTCGCTTTATCCTCAGGTCGCTGCACCAAAGTCCAAGTTTCATTATAAAAAAGAGAATCTAACTCTTCTTTTATGGCTTTCTCCCAGTGCACTCTGTCGCTTCTATTTTTGATTTCACAAAAAGTATTTGGAATACTATTACAAAATGTGTGCGCATTCATTTAGCAACTATTCAAGAATCTATAGGAAGTTTGAGGCCTATCTTTCAACCTGTCACTTCGTCTGACTTCAGTTTCCCTTTCATTTAATTGTATGTTAGGCAATTTTCCACCAACAATTACACTTGGATCGGCATTCTCATAAGTTGTTGTACCACTAGGCTGTTTATCTGATATTAATCGATCAGATTCTCTCTGTCAGCTTGGATATTTTCCACCTGTTCCATACTCTCATTTTGGAACTTTGAGTCATTCACCACAGTCCTAGAATTTACCATATTGGTCTCATCCACAACAACATCTCTAGCCACCAAGAATTTTCTAGATTCCATATCCCACAACTTATAGCCATTTGGTTCATATCCAACAAGTATACACTTCAATGACTTCTCATCGAATTTTCGTTTTCTGATTTTATTATGCACGTATACTGTTGAACCAAATATCTTTAAATATTTTAAATTAGGCTTTCTATTATGCCACATCTCAAATGGAATTTTCTTGTCTCGTAACGCTCTACTTGGAGTTCTATTGATCAAAAATGTTGCTGTTAAAACAGCTTCACTCCAAAAACATTTATCCAACTTAGCCCCGCTAACCATAGCTCTGGCCTTTTCTGTTATGGATCTTATCATGCGTTCGGACGCCCCATTTAGTTGTGGAGTATGTGGAACCGTCAAATGGTAGCTTATGCCTTTTTCAACACAATAATCGCGCATCTCATTTGACAAATACTCTCTGCCATTATCAATGTACAAATTCATGAGCTTCACTTTTTGCGATAAAATCTTTGAAAGTAGAAAACACGTCAGACTTGTAACCTATCAAATAAGTTACACAATAATGTGTATACTGATCTATGAAAACTATAGTTCTTTCCATCAATACTTGAAGGTGTTATAGGACCACAAACATCGGAATGAATTATGAATAAGGGTCTTTTAATATGCTCCTTATTTTTGAATTTCTCAAATGAAAGTCTAGCTTGCTTACCGATTATCCAAGCTTCACATAATTCATTTTCTAGTTGCACATTCTCCAAAAGTTCTATATCTTCAAACATATTGTTACGCACAATTTTAAAAAACTTCCCTTTACTAATGTGTCCCAATCTCTCATGCCACAATTGATAGTTTTTCTTTATTTTAGAATCGGTTGCAAATGCTACATGGTCCATTTTAAAATTGACAATAGGTACATTAGATTTACACATACCTTCAAATAATCCTTGTCCGCTCTTTGAGACCTTCACACCATCTGAACTAAATTCAATGGTCATACCGACATCCTGCATCTTAGTTGCAGATAGCAAATTGTGAGGAATATCTTTGCAAAACAGGACGTTCTCCAGGGTAATGCTGTCATTGAGAGCACTGCGGAGCCTTACTATACCCTTTGCCGTAGCATGAATGTATTCTCCACATTTTGCAATTGCAATTTCAATCGGCGGATCCAGTGTTATATAGTCAGCAAACAGGCTTATATTGCTTATCATGTGATCGGAAGCTCCCGAATCCAATATAAATGACACGCAACCCTTATCATTAGGAATGACACCTTGCTTTAACATGAATGCAAAGCCTCTATCTGGCTGTGTGGTTGCTAATTGAGCCTGCTTAGCTTTCTCACTGTTTTGGAGACTCTTTTTGAAGCTATAGCAGTCCTTTTTAAAATGTCCCTTTTTGCCGCAATGATGACATTTTAAATTGGCTTTCAAGTTAGTCTTGAAAGGTTTGGACTTGCTTTTAGTTTTTCCATGAAACACTCTGAATCTATTTTCTCTTTGCTCATTGGAAGATACAGCTTGTACAACTTTAATGCTTGTATCCTTACTACTAGTTTTTAAGTTTGATCTCATGATCAAACAAGCGATTTTTAACAAAGGCCAGCGTCAAGCTTTCAATCTACAAAGTTTCAATGGCGGTCACAACACCATCATATGAAGAAGGTAAAGTTAAAAGTAAGTGTGACACTTTATCCACCTCCTCAATTTTAGCTCCTGATGCCATTAACTCATTAATTAATTCATCAAAAATATTAAAATGAATTATAAGCGGAGTGTCACCTTTTAGCTTGAATGTCAATAGTTGCTTTCGTATAGAAAGCTGCGAAGCCAAACTTTTTCGCTCATAAACAGAGTCAATTTTTTCAAAAATTTGTTTGGCAGAACTGTCATTGTCAGCAAACGAGAGAAAAGAATCGCTTAGAAATTCAATAATAACACTTTTTGCGCTTCTCTCCGCTTTAGCCCACTTTTCATCTATTTCAGTTGCCTTTTCTTTTTCCACTACATATTAAATATCGCTCTCAGCTAAGAGAGCCCTGATACGAAATTTCCAAATAGAGTATTTCTCTCCGTTAAAAGGAGAAATATTTTTTAGTTTGCTTTCCTTCTGCATTGTCTTTTTCAATTATGATTCGGAGCTGTTCGTAAATGTGTATACTCTTTTTTTTTTTTTTTTAATTTCTGTACGAATAACGGCGCAGAGGCAAACAGACGCACGCACACACACTTGTCTGTATGCGTTGGTATTTGTGTTGTATAACAGTTCAAAGGAAACAGGCAAAATGCTCGGTTTCAGGTATACTGGTATTGGTGTGTTTTTAACAGTTTAAAACAAAAACGGGCGCAAACGCTCGGTCTTATTTACACACACACACACACACTTGCAAATATTTTGCCATTTTATTAATTTCTTTATATTGTATTTAATATTTTTAATTCCTTTTCAATGCTAGCCACCGTTTAGCCACTTTATATGTATATATTTATTTTTTTTTTTAGTTTCCACGCACACACACATACTGTTGTAAATTTTGCATGTAAATTTTTATGCGATCAAAAAATAACTTATGTTTTATTGGGTCTGCGTTATCTGGGCCCATAACCTGTTGTAATTTCACTTCCAGATAACCTCCAATAATAAGTCTTTTAGATTTAGTTTAAGTTCTTGTTTTATTTAAGTTTTTCAATCGCGTCAACTTGTCACTTCTATCCTCAAACTCCGCCGACTGTACTTGAGCTACAAGAGTATGGCAGGGCCAAGACAAAAATGAACAGAAGATCCCGTTACTTCCTTGTTCGCTCTCTCTCTCTCTCTCATTCTCGTGTTCTCTGGTCATTGTAGCTTTTGCATTGAGAGGTATTTTACAGTGGTATTGAGGGAAGCAATATTTACTGAAGATTTCAACATTTTAAATAAACCAAAACTGGTGTGGTTTCTTTGAAGTGTATAAGGATGTTTAATGGAATATAGCAGAGGAAATGAAGAAGAAAAGTTTCTTTCCTGGGATCAAATCATTATTCACATATCAAGCTCGAAAACAATCTCGAACATGCTTAAAATGATCCTGCATTTGGATTAAATTGTGCTCGAGTTTTTTGCTTAATTCAATCTTTTTATACCCTTGCAAAGGGTATTATAATTTTGCCCAGAAGTTTGCAACGCATAGAAATATTAATTTCCGACCCCATAAACTATATATATTCTTGATCAGGGCGACGAGCTGAGTCGATTGAGCTTTGTCCGTCCGTCTGTCTGTCTGTCCGTCTGTCTGTCCGTCTGTCTGTCTGTCCGTCTGTCTGTCCGTCTGTTTCTACGCAATCTAGTCTCTCAGTTTTAAAGCTATCGAGCTGAAATTTTGCACAGAGTCTTCTATTTACTGCACGCTGCTAATATGTCGGAACGGACCGGATCGGATGACTATATCTTATAGCTGCCATAGGAACCATCGGTCGAAAAATGCGTTTTAGTGAGAAAAACTTTTTTGTTTCCAATGTTAACGTGATTAAACTCGGTCATTAATAATATTATCTACTCTCAAACAGATTTAAAAATTTTGGTCAAAATCGGATGAGTATATCTTATAGCTGCCATAGGAACCATAGGTCGAATAATGGGTTTTAGTGAGAAAAACTTTTTTGTTTTCGATGTTAACGTGATTAAACTCGGTCATTAATAATATTATATGCTTTCAAACAGATTTGCAAATTTTGGTCAAAATCGGATGACTATATCTTATAGCTGCCATAGGACCGATCGGTCGGAAAATGGGTCTTAGTGAAAAAAAACTTTTTTGTTTTTAAGTAAATCCTTCTTAAGGTCGGTGATTATAATTATTAAACGCTTTCAAACTAATTTGAAAAAGTTGATCGACATCGGGTGACTATATCGTATGGTTGCCATAGGACCGATCGGTCGAACATGAGTCTTGGTAAACAATTTTTTGTTTAGTTTTGTTAGCGTCCTTAAACTCGCTGATGACTTATTTTATATGCTTTCAAATAGATTCGCAAAATTGGGCCGAAATCGGATGACTATATCTTAAGGCTGCCATAGGGCCGATCGGTCGGAAATTGAGTCTTAGTGAGAAAAACTTTTTTCAGACGTTTATCTGTCGGAAAATAGGTTTTAGTTACACAATTTTTTGATTTTTATGTAAGCGTTCTTAAACTTAGACATTTGCATTTGCAAGGGTATAAAAACTTCGGCACAGACGAAGTTAGCTTGGCCTTCTCGTTTAAGATTACCCCGGGACAAATCCTTTTTATACCCGTTACTCGTAGAGTTAAAAGGTCGTGCAAATATATGTAACAGGCAGAAGGAATCATTTCCGACCTTATAAAGTATATATATTCTTAATCAGCATCAGCAGCCGAGTTGATAAAATCATGTCCGTCTGTCCGTCCGTCCGTCCGTCTGTACACAGAACATCTATTCATATATATATATAATATATTTATATATGAACACCTAGATCTCAGAGACTAGAAGAGCTAGAGCAACCAAATTTTAAATGTAGACTCCTATTGTCTGCACGTATGTAGATCAAGTTTATTTGATTTGATTCGCCCCCACAATAAAAAATGTTGAATAGCTCCCACAATTTTTAAGATATCGATCAGAAATTTATACGTACATTTATATTCGCAACATCTATAAGCCCTGATATCTTGATTTTTATCAATATCGGATGATAAATAGCCGAGTTAAAAAATGTTGCGTACTATTCGGCTGTCCCACCTCAGGCACACAGGGCGGTTATTAAACATTTCTTTCCATGAGTAACGGGTATATCGAAGTCGGTTAGAGCCGACTTTAACTTATGCTCTCGTTAGGATTAAAGAAGTCTAATCAACTCAATCCTTCTTCGGATCGGGTCAAGAATATCCGGGATTACGTTGTTTTCATTACCGATTGGGATTGATTTGATCCCGGATGGTTTGATTTTTTGCAGTAGTGCCCAAAACCAGCTATAGACATATTGTGAAAAAAAAACCAAAACTAAATTATGTGAAGGTTCAGGTTTAAGGGCGCGCGCACACTGGCGGCTGAAGGATGATCTGATTGCTGTGCATGATATTTTAGAACATCAGCAAGCCGAAATAAACCAACATGCTTAATTGATTCTGCAAAGCTGAGCTTTCAAATGAATTTGTAAGATTAGACTTGGGGTTGTTTATGCACACTTGCTTGCACGGAATGTAATAATTTGTCAAGATTAGCTTTAAGTGATGTCGTCAGTTCATGTTTCAAATTAATTACAGAGGTCAACAGCCATTTTGGTCCAGCCTTCTCGATTCAAAATTCTGCTTCAGTGTTGTTCACGGATTCCAAAACTGGGCTTTTTTCCAACAGCTCGTGTTTTCAAGATATCGAGGAAAATCCATTTGGCTGTATTTTTGGCTTCAAAAAATTGTGGAGGTTACGCCGAGCTAAAATTTCTGGATTTATGAGATTTTTGCGACAGTATACATATAAATGCAGCCTAAAAAATCATGTGAGCATCATCAGCATAGCCTAAAGTGTCTAAATTGGCCTTTGAAGAGTATTTATCTTCAAATGATGGCAAATTTTCAAACTTAAATGCTTTATTCAAGGGCATATTTTTATTTGTTTTTAACTTCAAAAATTAATATCTTTTAAACTATAAAAGTCTCCATCTTTTTGAAAACACCATAATTTAAGGTTTGATTAGGGCAATAAAATGTATCTTCTTAGAAGCTATATCATGGTGGTTAACACTGAGAAAAAATTATATATAAAATTTAGCAACAATTACTTTATATTATTAAATAATTTAAAAAACATTAAATTAATATTTTAGTAGATACACTAAAATACTATTCAGCAATATCAACACAAGACCTGTCCGATAAACCAAACCTGAGAAATCTATCTTTTAAAAATCCCGTTTTTTTCAATTTTTTCGTTTTTGACGATTTTTGAAATTGTTTATAAAATTAACAAAAAATTTGGTGGGTGTGGGAGAAAAAATATTAAATTAATATTTTAGTAGATACACTAAAATACTATTCAGCAATATCAACACAAGACCTGTCCGATAAACCAAACCTGAGAAATCTATCTTTTAAAAATCCCTTTTTTCCAATTTTTTCGTTTTTGACGATTTTTGAAATTGTTTATAAAATTAACAAAAAATTTGGTGGGAGTGTCGGGATCTCGACAGATCTAATTTCGGATTTTTTTTTATTTAAATCAAAAATGGTAAATTTTACAAACCGTTCGGTTTTAAATAGAATGACCCATATATCTGATCAATTTAAGTTAGAAGCCACATAAAGTGGCAAAAACACCATAAAGTGTGTGAGGTGCTGTGCATCGCTGTTGCAGCCAGTGCTTCCCATCATAATTGTTTGTTTTTATTATAACTCTACTATCGTTATCTTTATCAGTTCTTTGGCAAATCGATAAATAGTACTGATTACTTAATATGCGTAGAAGGTTCCAACCATCCATCTACAAAACTGTGGAAAATATGACTTTTTTCTAAATTAGGGGGCGTGGCATAAATTTAAAATAATCTTGATCTGCGTGCAAGTATTAGATGTGTATGTCAAATACATGTCAAACCTCTATCTCTTAACATCTCTGAGATCTCTTTGCTCATACGGAAAGACAGACGGACGGACGGACATGTCTATATTGACTCGGCTGTTGATGCTGATCAAGAATATATATATATATACTTCAAAGGGTCGAAAACGATTCCCTGTCCCAGTTACATACTTTTGCACAAACTTAGAATACTCTGTGTACCTTTGGTACAGAGAATAATTACGATTGTAATATTATTGACTTTATAAACATGTATTTTTCCGTATTTGCGGGAAATATACGTTTAATCAATGAAACGAATCTTTGCAGGAGTCCAGTAATAGTAGATAGTCTTAAACTTACAAAAAATTTGTTTTTTCATTAAGAAAATTTTAAGACAATTGAGTTAGACCTTTCCCATTTAACCAAATTTAAGATGCTTGCCAATTACTGGAGGAGCTTCGGATGCTTGCAGTGTGCCCACCTAGTGCACATTTCACAAGGAATATACTTTTACATCCCGCAGCAATACGAAGATGGGTCGCCTTTGGATAAAGAGCGCTGCCACAAAACAAAGTGGCTTCAGAAGGCTGTTAATTAAGCATATGACTAAATTTTACAATAAAATGAAGAATAATAAATATGCATATTTTAGGTCATTTACGCGAAAAAACGTTCCGCACAAATCGAGTCAAATTCTGAAACATGCAATGTGTGTCTGTATCTGTTATAGTCTCTGAGGTCGACGAGTTCATACAGACAGACGCACGGATGGCTATATCGACTCGGCTGTTGACGCTGATGACGAATATATATTCCTTAAAGGGTCAGAAATGTTTCCTTCTCCCTATTACATACTTTTGCACAGCTTCATCATACCCTTTCATCTATTTGCAATGGATACAGGGTATAAAAGTGGCATTTTGACAGTCCTTCTCGATCGCCCGACTTATCCCCTCCAGGCTTTTTCTTGTTGGATAACTTGAAGTCATAAGTTAGTGTCACTAAGCCACGGACCCTTGGAGCCTTCAAAAACATTTTTCGATACGAACTGGCCGCTATCCAGAACGAAACATTTCCAACCCCATTCGCTCTAGCGGCGACCATTTAATCTATTCAATTTTTCACAACTAATAAAATCAAATGTGCACAGTTAGAAATAAACAAAAAAACGAGAAGGCCAAGCTAACTTCGTCTGTGCCGAAGTTTTCATACCCTTGCAAATGCTGTTTTTGAAATGTCAGAGTTTAAGAACGCTTACATAAAACTAAGGCCCATTTTCCGACAGATAAACATCTGATTTCGACCAAATTTCGCAAATCTTTTTGATAACATATCAAAATAACAAAATCGCCGAGCTTAAGAACGATAAAATTTAAAACAAAAAAGTTTTTCTCACTAAGACTCATCTTCCGACCGATTGGTTCTATGGCAGCCTAAAGATATAGTCATCCGATTTCGACCAAATTTTGCGAATATATTTGAAAGCATACAGAATTAGTAGTCAGTGAGTTTAAAGACGCTAACATTAAAAACAAAAAAATTTCTTACTAAGAACTATTTTCGACCGATCGGTCCAATAGCAACCATAAGATATAGTCACCCGATGTCTATCAACTTTTTCGAATTTGTTTGAAAGCGTGTAATATTAAGAATCACCGACCTCAAGAACGATTTACTTGAAAACAAAAAAGTTATTTTCTCAGTAAGACCCATTTTCCGACCGATGGTTCATATGACAGCTATAAGATATAGTCATCCGATCTTGACCAAAATTAGTAAACCTGTCTGAAAGCCTATAGTATTTAAAATGGCCGAGTTTAAGAACGCTAACATTGAAAACAAAAAAGTTTTTCTCACTAAGACACATTTATTGACCGATGGTTCCTATGTCAGCTATAAGATATAGTCATCGGATCCGGTCGGTTACGACATATTAGCAGCGTGCAGTAAAAAGAAGACTCTGTGAAAAATTTCAGCTCGATAGCTTTAAAACTGAGAGACTAGTTTGCGTAGAAACAGACGGACAGACAGACGGACGGACAAAGCTCAATCGACTCAGCTCGTCGCCCTGATCAAGAATATATATAGTTTATGGGGTCGGAAATGAATATTTCAATGCGTTGCAAACGTCTGGGCAAAATTATAATACCCTTGGCAAGGGTATAAAAAGGTTATAGCGCTGTAGTCGAGTTTCCCGACCACAAAATTCCCTGTTCAATTGAGACACACATCCAAACACACATTCATACACAATCGCACACACAAACACACGCGCGCGCACTAACTCACTCGCGCTCAGCTTCCTGAAAGGAGCTAGCTAGCTGTATACACCTATGTGCATGCAAAAATTTGTGTCTATATCTCTTATAGTCTCTGAAATCGAGGCGTTCATGCAGATAGACGGACACACAGACAGACGTGGCTATATCGACTCGGCTGTTGATGCTGATGAAGAATATATATACTTTATAGGGTCGGAGAAGCTTTCTTCTGGCTGTGACATACATTTGCACAACTTCATGATCCCCTTTTCCCATTTTTAATGGGATCAGGTTATAAAAATAATTTCTCAGTAACTAAATTGTGTTTATTATTTATTATTACAAATCATCCCGAAGGCATTAATGGGCCACCCATTATAAAAACTGCATACATGTGGTTGGCGATCGAACTCAAGGAAGGCTGCTTCCGCATTGTTTGCCCCCTATGGTGTCTGAAAGCTTGAATTTGCTCAAATGTAATTAAATCAGGGCTGCAAACCGTTCTGGAACCGAACCCCTAAGAACCGGTTCGGTTCGGATTTTTTGGGTCCGATGAACCTGACCCTGAACCGGACCACTTTTTCGAAAAATTAGGTTCGGTCCACAACATTAAGTAGTTTTTCCAACGACACACTCAGGGAAACATGTAAATTTCTTGTAATTTGGCTGCTACTATTCAAGAAGTTGTCCAATCCTACGACATTTCCCTAGGTCAGATTTATACCCATCACCGTCGATAATGGATTGAATATGGTGACAGCAGGAGAACTTTTAAATGATAACTGCAGAGCAGAAAAGAAATGCAACTATGAAGAATTTAGTTTTGATGAAGGTTGCTCAAGTGAATCAAAAGAATTTTTTGATTTGGACGATGACCAAGTTACCTCAATAGGTTGCCAGGAGAAATTAATAATTACAGTTTGTTGTGCTGCACACACTCTAAATTTAGTAGCTAACGATTTTTCAAGGAAGTTCGGTTTGACATTACTATTTAGAGTTCTCACACGAATGTGAGTATCCCTACTCACACTTTATGAGATCTATTGCACATGCAAAAATTTAAAAAACCAGTGCTAGACTGTGTGACGCGATGAAACTCAACATTCAAAATGTGCGAACTTTTTCTAACTCTTAAAAATTTTTTCATTCATTTAACAGAGCTCAACCTAAAAACATCCGAATGAAATTACCTCAAAATATATGTAACTTACTGCAGCCAATTTATAAAACTTTCTTAAAGCTGCAGGATTCACAATTACTACCAAGTGATTTTTATTACGCTTGCTTTTCATGTCGAGCAATTGTTCCAAAATCTTCAGCAAAACATTGTTTATTACTATCTAAGTCCCTCATTAAATATTCTTCTATTATGAGCTCAGTGCCAATATTGGCTGCAGTGTTCTAAGACCCGAGATTTCAAACTTTGTTAACTTCTGACCAAAAAAAATAGTATAGTTAAACAGTTCCTAGAAGATATAATGCTTATTAACTTAAACTAAGCAGTTCTCAATAGTTGAAAATGTCAGGTAATGAATTTGATAATTACAATTACATTTTTGAAATAAAGAATAAACCGAAAGTATTCTTTTTTGTTCAAGACAACTTAGGTTCGAACCAAAACCTTGGGTTCAGGGATTTCAGGAGCCGGTTCGTGAACCGAACCTTAGACTTTACAGCGGGTTCGAACCCCCGGACCGAACCTTCTTCAAAATTTTAGAGGTTTGCAGTCTTGAATTAAATATAATAAACTAAACTGTACTTTGGAATGTAATTTTGACGAATGCTTACATTCTTTATACTAACTTAATGGGATGTAGCTCAAGTCACTAAATTTTGTATGTCTTCCTCTCTCGAGATTGATTGATATTAAGCAAATCTGAATTTGGGGGAAATGTTTGAATCTAGCACTGCCTAAATGTTATTATTGTACATTTGCTCGACTATTAATTTAAGATCTATGTTAGATCACGTAGTCATTTAATATTTCCTATACACCTATTTTGTATCAATCTAGTTTTCTTGCCATAACTTTTAATTAATTTTTTCGGGATAAGCCGGCTGTTACTTTGTCCATCCAGCTGATTTAAGTGAATAAAAATTTGTTAAAATAGAAAAGCCATTAAGCTATGTATTGTGGTAAAGTGGTTGTAATTAAAATCCAATCACCGCAATGTCTTGAACCCGATGTTTAAGTTTGAAAAATTGCCATTATTTGATGATAAATATTCTTCATTCTTCATTCTTCTTCAGGACCAGGGCCAAGCTTCAGTCAATATCTTGACGTGTGTGCTTATAATTTTTCACACAAGAGACAGGGACCTACAGTTTAAAGCCGAATCCGAACGGGAATATTAAGAGAATTTTTGCTTTTTCATGGCTAGTTACTTCACAGCTGGCGCCAATAGCTGGTGAAGGTGACCGGATGTGTAAAAGCTTTTTTCTAAAGAAAGAAAAAACTTTTTCTATTAGATGGTTCGAGGCGGGATCGAACCCACAACCTCCCGCACCAGCAACCACACATAGAACTGGTACGCCACGCCCGAGCACATTTATATGTATAAGACTCATAAATCCAGAAATTTTTGCTCTGCGAAACCTCCCCAATTTTTCAAAGCCAAAAATACTGCAAAATTGATTTACATCGAAATCTTGAAAACAAGAGCTGATGGAGAAAAACTGGTCTTTTAGAATCAGTGCACAGAGCTGGAACAGAATTGTATACCAAGAAGGCTGGACCTCACAAAAGTGTTAATTTTTTTTGGCCTGTGCTATATTACGAATTAAGTCCACTTGGCTGCTACTAAATGGTCTGTTCGGCATATCTCAAGAGATTTTGAATAATCATTTGAGCTTGGTCTTAAAATTATTAGGGTTTTTTACTTCAACTTGGTTATCCAGTCTTGTGTTTAAAATTAAACCTCCAACAACAAAGTGTACAGCCGAAAAAAAGCTCACATTACCAGCCCAGGCCCAGATCATAAGGTTAACTCTTTAAATATAACTAGGTTCGCCCAGTGGTTGAAATTCGACCATCTAATAAATTAACTCGTAACATTTAATGGAATTAAATTAAGTTTGATGTTAGTTTAAGAAGCAGTGTTCGCTCACTGAAGTAAAAACAAGAAAGAAAGTCGGTCAAACCCGACTATAACATACTCTGCACCCTTAATGTCGCAGCTCGCATTTGGTCACGAGTCAAACGGCCAGTTAACACACAACGCAGTGCGCTCTCTAAGTCTCTCTCTCTCTCTCTCTTTCTCTCACTAAGATTGCTTCTGCTGAACGCAATGCCTAGGTTATGGGTGGGGTGGGTGGGGTGTGTTAACTGACCGTTTTTTGCTCATAACTTGAGTATCGTTCATCCGATCTTTATCATTCCTTCAGCAAATCGATAAATAATTTTGAGTACTAGATATCTCTAGAAAGTACGAACCTTCTATCATCAAAACTGTAGATATGAGATATGAGGTTTTTTCCAAAATTCGCGGGCGCGAGGGGGCGTGCCAAAAATTGAAAATAAACTTGATCTGCCTGCAAGTATAAGAAATATATGTCCCATACATGTCAAACCTCTATCTCTTACCATCTCTGAGATCTCTTCGTTCATACGGACGGACAGACAGACAGACAGACAGACAGACGGACATGGCTATATCGACGCGGCTGTTGATGCTGATCAAGAATATATATACTTTATAGGGTCGGAAATGATTCCTTCTCCCTGTTACATACTTTTGCACAAACTCAATATACTCTATGTACCTTCGGTACAGAGTATAAAAATTAACAAATGCATTACTTCGGCTTAGATCAATGGCACGGTGAAAAAAAATTATGATTTTTAAAGTGGTAAGCGCCTTGTAGAGCTGTATTTGCAATATGCGCTTTAGAACTAACCATTAACCATAAATTATAGCTATGAATATTTGCAAAGGAATTTTTCGATTATAGCTATATAAAGGAAGGATAGCTATGCAAAGGAATTTTACGATTTGCTCTTAACGGCTGGGTCATTACATTGACCTTCATAAAGATTATTAAAAAAAACTGTTTTTGGGTTAGTGCTGGCAAAACAGATTTTCTCTTGTGGCAACACAAAAAAAAAATTAAAAATGAATTTCTAACTCCTGTTATTTAAGATTTAAAATGACTTGCGGTGCTTACAAAATTATGAGGAACAAAAGTAAACGCACACTTGAAAGCATCTTCCAATTGATGAGAAATATTGTTAATGTCATGATGTCTACTTCGCGCTTTCCTATTTCCAATATCAGTTAGCATTTGTCGTCGCGGCATTTGATTTTTAAGCTGAAAAATAGAGGAAGGCTAACTTCGGCTCGACCGAAGTTTTTATACCCTTGTAGCTTGTATGATTTATATAAATTAGTAGCCCGATTCCACTGACACAAATATGTACATTCGGCAAAATGTACATATTTTTGACAAGGCCTCCTATATACATTTTCTACACCTAATTTCTATGGCAGCTATACTATATAGTTGTCCTATCAAACTTGGTAGAATTATGTGAAAGCATAGAAAACTTATAAATACGAGGTTTGGGGACGTTTGCGTTGAAGACAAAAAAGCTTTTCTCACTAAAACAACCGATGGTTTCTATGGCGGACAGACGGACATTGCTATATCAACTCAGCTCGTCATGCTGATCAAGAATATATATACTTTAAGTGGTCGGAGATGCTTCCTTCTATGCGTTACAAACATCTGGACAATTTTAATTTACCCTCTACAAGGGTTTAAAAAGCATATATCATAAAAATTTTTAATACATCTGTGTATATATACCACTTACCTTCGGATATAAATTAACTCGCCAATATGAAATATGTATATACATATCATTGCGATTTGCACAGTATTGAAAACTCCAAAACAAATTACTGGGCTGATAAATAGTAAATTTATCAAATTTTCAAACCAAATTAACTATTATAACAAACTAACAACTCTTAATACTCTTACCAACATATGGCGTAAATCTTGTGTTAATTGAATTTGTTTTAATATGCTAAAAAAAGGCGACGAACATTTGTATGGGATTTGCTTAGCGTATTAATACATAGATTTTCATTGTTGATACACACTTCACCATGTAGAAAAGAAAAATAAAATAAGAAAAGATACTTCAGAGATTTATAGCACATTTAGCTGCCTCCTCTATCTTGACAGCAATGGTGTAAATAGTAAGATATGCAACTGAAAGTCAAAAAGACCAGGGCTCAAATCTCGGTATGCTTGTTAAAAAATATTATTATACCCTTGTAGAGGGTATATTCAAATTGTCCAGATGTTTGTAACGCATAAAAGAAAGCATCTCCGACCACACAAGTATATATATTCTTGATCAGCATGACGAGCTGAGTTGATATAGCCATGTCCGTCTGTCCGTCCGTTTGTCAGTCCTTCCGTCTGTCCGTCTGTTTCTATGCTATCTCCTCCGTCAATTTTAAAGCTATCATAACCAAACTTTGCACGAAGTCTTTTGGTACAAATACGCTGCACATTTGTCGGAACCGGCCAGATCGGACAAGGGTATATACACTTCGGTCGAGCCGAAGTTAGCTTTCTTCTATTTTTTTTTTAAGAGAACAAATATCATGATAGTCACAAAAGAGTGTGTTCACTGCAGTTGAAGATTAAATTAAATTTTTACACAGATTACTTGCTAACCAAGTTGACGTGAAAACCCTATATGTATATGGATAATAATTTCTGAAGTGGGCAACAATTTTTTCCATAGTCTCCAAATGGTTTAATTTTTTTTGTCAGGCTATAGCCGCAATTTTCCACGATTTTTAATAGAACTCAGCGGCTAAAAATACATTTGGAAAGTTGGCTATATTCTCTGGTGCAAAAGATTGTAAACCTGTGTAATTTTTCGTGTTGATTTTACCAATTTAAACGTATAATCAACATAAAACTGTTTTCAAATCAACTGTGCGTCCATTTGATTTCCAACTGCTAACACTTTTGAGTTGTGCTTCGCGAATTTCAATTGGACTATTTATTTTGGCTGAGTAAGGAATTCTTTCTTGAGAATTACAAGCAAGCAAATATTGGTGTATGTTTTCAATATAAATACATTGTTTGAAGCCAACCGAGCTTTTTCGGCAGCTATTTGTTTTTGTCCAAAATGTTTTGATGTTCTGCTTTCTTTTCTAATGAAAACACACTTGCTCCAAATTTAAACTTTGATTTAATTATGAATGTTCAATCAATTGACTTTTGTTACTGTTCAGAGTCTTGTGGATAACCAAGTCATTTATTAAGCGGAGGAAAATATACACGACCTCTCGTCGTGGCGGTCACAGGAAAGAAGGGCGGCAAAACAGTAATCGACGCCCGATACACGATACACAATGATCGATGATTAATGCTAACTTAACACTAGATGAGTATGCTAACTTAACACTACAGACAGACGGCGTTGCCAGACAAACAATGTTTCTAACACTCCTTCTCAACGCTGTTTGTCTACTTACAAAAATCTAAGAATTTACTCTACTGTAGACCCATCATACTGATGCACTTCATGTGCTTAACCTTACATAAATTCTTAGTGAGTACATCTGCCATCATATTTTCAGTTGATACATAATCCAAATCAATGATCTTATCCTTAAACATATCTCTAACATGATGGAACTTTATGTCGATGTGCTTACTACGCGCATGAAATATGGGATTCCTAACCAGACATTGCGCGCTTTGATTATCGCTGTATATATTGACTGCAGGACCATCACCAAGACCCATCTCGCTTAGTAATTTTCGGATGTAAGCAGCCTCCTCAGCCGCAGATGAGAGCGCCACATACTCAGCTTCGGTTGTGCTGAGTGCCACCACGGATTGTTTCTTCGACTCCCAACTAATGGCTGCTCCTGCCGCAATAAACGTCCAACCAGTGAAGGACTTTCGGTCAGAGTTGTCTCCAGCCCAATCGGCATCCACATAACAGTAGGTAGGCTGACCAGTCCGCTTATAGGACAACTGGAACTTCTTAGTGCCTTGCAAATACCTCAATACTCGCTTTGCACCCACCATATGCTCCTGATGTGGATCTGGATTCCGCTGCGCAAGCTTCGCCACGGAATGTAGGATATCTGGCCTTGTAGTTATGGTCAAATACATGAGTGAGCCTATCAGGGACTGAAACTCCACCTGATTTGTTCCAAGACAATCTTCCTTGTCACAGCGTACCTGATAGCCAGCCTCGAGAGGTAAAGCGTTTGCCTTACAGTTCTGCATGCCATAGTCAGCCAGAAGCTCTTCAATGTACTGCTTATGCCCAACTCGTACATTACCATTTTCGCCATCACGATCAATTTCCATCGCTAGGAAATGCTTCAAGGTAACGCCATCCACCACATCGAAGTATTTCGATATGAGATTCTTGATTTCAATCAAGTCCGCTTTTGTAGCGCTTGCCACAATCAGGTCATCAACATACACCACTATAATATTCTTGTGGTTCCCTTGACCACGTGTATATATGCAGGGTTCACTAGGGCATTGTGAAAACCCCATCTTCAAGATGACTTCGTTCAGCTTGCTGTTCCACTCACGACCACTTTGCTTCAGGCCGTAGAGCGATTTGTGCAGCTTAAGCATTCTTCCAGGGTAATTCTCGTCGACGAATCCCTCAGGCTGACGCATGTAGACAACGTCATGCAATTCACTGTTGAGATATGCAGAAGATACATCAAGCTGATGCATATACATACCATGCTCGACGGCCAAAGCAATGACCATCCTAATCGAAGAGTATCTTGCGACTGGCGAAAATGTCTCCGTGTAATTAACGCCATATCGCTGTCCACAGCCCTTAGCGACTAGCCGGGACTTCAAGCGCTCGACATCTCCATACTTGTCACGCTTGACTGCGAAGACCCACTTGCAACCTATAGCCTTTTCACCATGAGGTAATTCAACAAGTGACCAAGTTTTACTAGCTTCCAGACTCTCGATCTCCTTCTGCATAGAATCTCTCCAATCCTCTGCGTGATCCGAGTTCAGTGCCTCACGGACACTCTGTGGAACGCCAATGTCCCCAGTGATCACTGCATTTAAGAGTTGGTACTCTTTTCGAGGTCGTCCTGGCAAACCAGTGCGCACTATCTTAGGACGCCCAGGACCTTTTCTCACACCGCTCTCCTGCTCTACATTTGCATCTAACTGTGCATCTAGATTCAGCTCCTCAGCAACTGTATCTTCTTCAGGTTGTTCGCCTCCAGCAGTTACAACCTCAACAGCCAGATCTTCTTGCGGGTGATTCTCTTCAGCATTTTCTGTGACCAGCTGAACATCAGTATTCCTCTGTACCTGAGAATACTCTAAAAATATTACGTCACGAGATTCAATTACCTTGCCACTGCTTTGGTTGTATAAATGATAGGCCGCAGCAGTCTCAGAGTAGCCGACTAAGACGTACTCTTTCCCTTTTGGCAAGAATTTTCTGTGATGTGTCTTGTCCAATGCAATAGCCCTTGTACCAAAAATTCTGAGGTGAGATACACCTGGCTTCTTCCCGAACCAGGCCTCGTACGGGGTCATATTCAGCAACGATGATGACTCCGATCGATTTCGCACATATGCTGCTGCAGCTACAGCTTCCGCCCAAAATGCCTCATCCAGACCAGCATCCTGCAACATACTCCGTGCCATCTCCACAAGGGTTCTATTTGCGCGCTCCGCCACTCCATTTTGTTCAGGAGTATGCGGCACTGTAAGCTCTCTCTTGATGCCAGTGCTTACCAAAAAACTCTCGAACGCACCGCTTAAATATTCGCGCCCATTGTCGCTTCGAAGAGATTTTACCATTTTACCAGTTTGTTTCTCCACCAAGGCCTTAAAGTCTTTGAACTTCTGAAAGATCTCATCACGAGTCTTCAAGAAACAAACATACATATATCGCGATTTATCGTCTATAAACGTCGCGAAATATCGAGCAGCTCCCTTTGAGGTTTTACTCATTGGCCCGCATATGTCCGTGTGTACACGCTGTAACACATTTCTCTCGCGATTTTCTGCAATTCTCGGAAACGGTTTCACTGTTATTTTGCACCTGGCACACGTTTCACACACATGATCCCGCATGTCACATTGCTTCGCTTTCAATCCATGCACCATATTGTTCTTTATCATCTTGTTCAGGCTTCCAAAATTTAAATGACCGAATCGCTGGTGCCACTTTATCACATCCGAATCATTCACCTGTGCAACGAAACATGCACTTTTCTCGTTTTCAAACAAGAATAAATCGTTTTGCTTCTTAGCAATCAGCACAATTTCACCTTTTTCATTTTTAACACGTGCAGTCTTTCTCGCAAAGTCTACACTGAGTCCCCTCTTAAGGGCTCTGGATACGGACACAAAATTACACTGCAAGTCTTCTACAAAGAGTACATCCTCAAGAACAATTGTACTTTTCTGCCAGTGTACACGCACAGTCCCGCAACCCTTTGCCACAATGCTGTTGTTGCCCGCCAAAATGATTTTTTCTTTGTGCTCTTTGAATTAGATAAAACTCGCCCGATCGCAACACAAATGCGTCGTGGCGCCACTGTCTAGACACCAAATGTCTTTCCCGCGTTCTCCGAATTTTCGCGTTCCCGCCGAGAATATCGTATTTGAGCGCTTATGCTCCTTTTCGTTTTTATCAAACTCCTTCTTTTCGTATTTCTCTTTATTACGACAGTTCACTGCGATATGGCCCTCACGGCCACACGACCAACACACTCTTTGGCTTTATGAATTATGTTTTGTTTCACTTTTCTTGCCCGCCCGCTTTTCGGTATGCGCCGAGAACATTTTGTGGTCTCCGTTTTCAACATGTTCGTCCGATTTTCGCCTTTCGCCTTCTTCTAGCAATTTAATTTTCAGCGAACTCAATGGCGGCAAGGCGTCGCGTGTCTCAACCGCGACTACAAAACTCTCGAAGGCTTCACTTAAACTTGACAGCAAAAGTATAACCGAACATTCATCTGGTAGCTGTACCCCGATTTCGCTTAACTTTTCAGAAACTTCACAAAAATGATTTATATAAGCTCCAACACTGTCGCCTTCTTTCATTCTCATTCGTAATAACTGTTTTAGCAAACACACCCGACGCGCAGGTCCCGTTGTCCTGTGGATTTGCTGCAACTTATCCCAAGCTTCTGCTGAGCTTGCACAATGTTTCACATTGTTAATTTGGGAGGGTTTTATACACAACATTATGCTCGCCAGAGCCTTCTCATCTTTTGTGTCGAACGCACACTTCACCTCACTGTCACTTTCGCGTTTCACAATTCTACGGCAAACAACTGGCCATAGATCCGCGCATATTAATACACTTTTCATTTGCACAGCCCACGCGCTGTAATTGTCATCATCGAGTTTGTCGATGGAACTCATTGACGGATTCATCTCGTCCAACTAACTTTTTTTAGTTCACTGTTCTTTAAACACGAAGCCAACATGGCCTTAAGTCCAAAATTTGCTACGCTGAGACAAATTTACTTTTTACCGCGTTAGAAAATTAGTCCGCACAACCTCCACTTATACCGGGACACTTTGATTAATCTTGGCTCGCTGGGCCCATAACCTGTTCAGAGTCTTGTGGATAACCAAGTCATTTATTAAGCGGAGGAAAATATACACGACCTCTCGTCGTGGCGGTCACAGGGAAGAAGGGCGGCAAAACAGTAATCGACGCCCGATACACGATACACAATGATCGATGATTAATGCTAACTTAACAGTAGATGAGTATGTTAACTTAACACTACAGACAGACGGCGTTGCCAGATAAACAATATTTCTAACAGTTACAGACTTTTAATAAGTTTAATAACGCAGCTGCACTCTGCCGATGCTCAAGACGAAGTGAAGTTAGATAAAGAGAATTAGCAAAGGCAAGGCCTAGGCTTGACAGAGAGGCACAGATAATCGAAAAGAATAGATAATTGAGGGAGATGTTGCAAATGAGCGCAAATGACAGTGAGCATTGAGTAAATTGAATTTAAACTAGAGCATGATACAAAATGTTAGGAGTGGGCTATCCTGGGGGCCAACTACTGCTCCGAACATCCTCCCTCCGTTGAAAGGATCGGGCTTTCAGCATCTTCAGCAATGGGAAGAACGCACTGCTTGTTGATAGCACGCCGAGTGGTGCCAGACGAGGTGTGCAGCACGGCCACCCGCGCTGTTCCATCACTTCCAACAACGAGATCGATAACCCTTGCATGAGGCCATTTTATAGGTGCCAAGCTTTCGTCCTTGACACAGACGACATCGTTGATTTTGACTCCGGGCTTGGGTGTTGGACCGCGGCTGAAGAAGAGTAAGGTACTCTTCAGACCATCTCTTCCAGAAGACCTGCTGGTGAAAACAGACACGCTGCCAATGATCCAGCCGGTTATAATTTAGCTGCGTTAGCTCAGGCTCAGGAACAGAGGTAAATGGACGACCAATCAGGAAGTGTGCAGGCGTAAGCACATTGAGGTCATCTGGGTTTTCTGAAAGTGAAAGAAGAGGTCTGGAGTTTATTATTCCGGCGACCTGGCAAACCAGAGTGCGAAGTTCGTCAAATCCTAGGAGCGATCCACCGATGCAGCGATAGAGGTGATGCTTTGCCATTTTTACCGCCGCCTCCCAAAGTCCTCCGAAGTGAGGGGAGCGAGGTGGTATGAACTTCCACTTTATTTGGTTGCTGTTGAGAAACAGACTCCGCAGATCATCCAGCTCATTCTTTGCTCCCAAAAAGTTGGTCGCGTTATCGGACCAAATGCAAGTGGGCATGCCACGTGTCGAGGTGAATCGTTTTAGAGCATTAAGGAATCCCTTAGTGGACAGGTCCTTCACTAACTCTAAGTGAACGGCTTTCGTCTTAAAACAAATAAAGACGCTGATGTAGCATTTAATGGGCGATTTGTTGCGAGTCTCAGGCTTGTAATTAAATGGACCACAGTAGTCCACTCCAGTGATTTGAAAGGCAGCAGCAGCTTCAACGCGATCTTTCGGTAGGTCCCCCATTATGTGCTCGGCAAGTCTGGGTCTTGCGCGGAAGCATCGAACACACTTTCTTAGCACGTGGGCTACTGCTTTCATCCCTCCTACTGGCCAATATTGAAGCCTAATGGAAGCCAATAATGACTGCGGGCCAGCGTGCAGGAATTTGTTGTGATACTCAGTGATGATGGCAGCGGTTAATGGATGATTCTTAGGCAGTACAATGGGATGTCTGGCATCAAAGCATAGGGAAGAATGCTTAAGTCGACCTCCCACACGAATGAGTCCAAAATCATCTAGGAATGCAGTTAGAGATGAGAGTCTGCTTGAAGAGCTAAGTGCCTTTCCCGACTGCAAGGTTCTGTAGTCTTCCCAAAGAGCGTCCTTTTGGACCAAGCGAAGTAGGAGACGAGTTCCATGTTGAATTTGCTCAACTGTAAGCTGTGGCGATTTTGACGATGAAATGAATTTGTACACATACCCAAATATGCGTTGCATTTTTCCAAAGGAATTTGTGTACTTGAAACTGTAAGACAATCCAGAATGGGCTCTGAGGCTGAGCATGACCTTTTTTCGTACTTCTGGCAGCTGTTGATCGGGAATACATGACATGGGCCAGTCACTTTCTGCAGCTAGCAGGAACTTTGGACCGGTTGACCATAGTGACGATTGATTCAGCTCCGTTGGTGATGCACAGCACAAAGCTCCAATTTTGGTACTGTCAAGGTCTTTAAAGGTGCGACGCGAGCCTTTGAGCAGAGCAGATGTACCTCAATGTGGCCGTTTTGGAATGAGCGTACATATATGTAGGAACCATATGCGTCGATGCTGGCATCACAAAAGGCATGAATTTCCAACGAAGCTCCAGGCTGCAAGGCATAGCGAGGGAATGTTGAGTGCTGAACATTGACAAAATCCTTACAAAGGGCGCACCAAGCGGACTCTAAAGATTCTGGTAGGCTTTCGTCCCAGTGCAGTCTTTCTCTCCAAATTCTTTGTATGAGAATCTTTGCCCTTGTCAGGGTGGGGCCGATGAAACCAAGAGGGTCATAGAAACGCGAAATCATTGACAGGATTGATCTCTTGGAGTGCCTTTCAGGATTTGTCTGAGGATTAAAAGAGAAAAGAAAGTTATCCTTGACAGGTTCCCAAACGAGACCAAGGGCCTTCGTAATGTCACTGCCGTCATCAAACTTTAGGAGGGCTTCCTTCTCCGCGTCAGGGATTTTCTGTAGTACATCAGCACTGTTGGAACACCACTTCCGTATCTTAAAGTGACCCTTGGCGAGAAGATCTGTAGTCTGTTGCTTTATCTCGTTTACCTCCTCGGTAATGTTTCCTCCCGAAATCATATCATCCACGTAGAAATCGCGGAGAACAATTTGGGAGCCTATGGGGTGCACAGTAGCCTCATCCAGTGCAAGTTGATGCATTGCTCGAATAGCAAGAAATGCTGCAGGTTTTTGTTCCATAGGTAACTGTGTCTAATTTGTAGATCTGCAAGACATCTTCTGGTGAGTCACGCCACAATATGCACAGTAACAGATTGTCTGGAAGGGTTATGCGTACGCATCGGTACATCTTACATATATCCCCTGTAAGTGCGATAGAAAACGTTCGAAAACGAATCAAAATGTTAAAGACCTTAGGCTGTATGGTTGGACCAGCCATTAAAACGTCGTTTAACGAAAGACCAGATGCGCTCGCAGCGGAGCCATCAAAAACTACTCGCAATTGAGTGGTTGTGCTATTTTCTTTGATGACACAATGATGAGGAAGAAAATATTTACAATCATTAAGGGCAGAATTTTGAACAAGCGACATGTGTTGAAGATTGACGTACTCCTTGATGAATGCCGAATATTTTTCATTTAGTTTTGGGTTGCGTTCCAATTTGCGTTCCAAATTTTCAAACCGGCGTCGAGCCTGGAGATATGAGTCGCCCAGCGACGTCGGACTTAATTTCAAGGGCAGGCGAACGGAATATTCTCCGGAGGGCAACCGTGTGTAGTTTTGCCGGAAGTGCTCCTCGCAGCAGAGTTCTTCCTTCGTAGCCTTTGAGATGGGTTCGAATGAGTGTTCAACTTCCCAAAAACGCTGCACCAATTCGACTAGCCGAGCGCTAGGAATGGTTTCAGCCGTTGATTTAGAAAGTGCGACGAGAGATGACGATTTTGTAGCCAGTTGGCCACTGCCGGATACGATCCAGCCGAGACGAGTTTTTTGTAGAAGAGGCAGCCCAGGTACAGGCTGAATCTGACCCACACAAAGCAATTCAAAGAAAAGACCTGCTCCGATGAGCATGTCAACGCGCTGGGGCGTATGGAATTGTGGATCAGCTAGCTGTATGTTTGATGGGATGCTCCAGTCAGCCGTGTTGAATGGGAGACTAGGCTGACTATCGGTGATTGTCTGTGCTATAACAGCTGTGCCAGTGACTGAATAATTTGAGATTCTTGACTTTATGTAGAGATCAACAGAATATCCATCAGTAGAGAAATCAGCATTTCCAATGCCCGAAACTGAGGCCAAAGATTTTGTTTTGTGCCGAATACAGTTGCGATTCTGATCCTGTAGATAAAGCTGAGATGGGCGATGACTGGTCATAGTGCAAGAGCGTATGATGTTTCGCGTTGCAACTTCGACATTGGCTGGACTTACAATCTCGCTCCTGATGGCCTTTCTTTAAGCAATTTAGGCATAGAGCCAGCCTTTTCAGTTCTTTCTGACGAGAATTGGGAGACAGATTGACAAATTGTGGGCACCGGTATATGAAGTGATCCGAGTTTTTGCAAACCACGCAGCCAGATGTTACTGCAGTTGATGCTACAAATGATTTTCGTTGATTGGTACTCACGGCTTTGGTAGTCTTCCCGATTGGACTGCTCGGCGGCAGCAGGGAATGGTCAATGTTCTCAAGTAGCCGACAGCGCTTCTCCAAGAACGCAGAGAGTTTTTCCCATGATGGTATTTCACTGCTTTCATTGCTGGCAGAGCTCTCTTCCCACTTTGTTTGAGTTGACTTGTCGAATTTCTGCACCAAAAGTTGAACGATGAAGCAATCGGAGATTTGCTCCTTAGAACCCAGACCTTGAAGTGCGCGCATATGCGAGGTGACGTTGTCTGTCAATTCGCGCAACTTGCCAACAGAAACCTCCACCTTGCTCACACCAAAAATCTCTCTGACATGTGCCTGGAATATAAGACGATTATTACTAAATCTATTCTCAAGAAGTTCCAAAGCAGCTTTGTAATTGGCGGTGCTGATTTCTAACGATCGAATAGTGTCCAGTGCGGCATCTGTAAGGCAGGAACGTAGGTGCTAAAACTTTTCAATAGGTGTCAGATCTGCCTCCTTGTCCACTATAGCGATGAACATGGAGTAAAAGTCGTTCCATTAAGTGTAAGATCCGCTAAAGGTGGGTAGAGTGAGCTGCGGCAACCTCGAGCGGTTGGCAACGACGACAACTGGCTGTGCTTCGTCTCCTGCTATTGTCCGGAGTGTGGAGCAGTGTATGCTGCTACGCTTACCCATTTCGCGCTGCAGAGCTACCTTTACGGCCACTAGAGATGCGTCGAACTCATCACGCAAGCCGCTATTAATAGCCTCGAAGTCGAGCTCCTCCAAATTAGAATGAACCTGGTCGAAATTGGCCTTAAGATCCGAAGCCAACTGAAGAAATTCTCTAAGCTCGTACTCATCAAATTGAGCAAGCTTTTTAGGACACAGTCTATTTTTCACACCATTTAGTCTGTCAAAGACTGATTTTGTCTTCAAATTTTAATATGCAATTCGATTCGCCACCTCCAACTGCTCTCGAGGTGAAGACATTTTTTAGAATTTGCTTGTGGTACGACTGTACTTAAAATAACTGCTCACTTTAACTGTGAAAGTCACCCACACTAACACAAGTTTACAATCCACGAGGCTTTAGCCAGGCCTAATATTTTCGAGCTGCACTGTAACGATCTAACGGGGACTCTGTACATGTACGCGTTCACATGCAGACTGGCGCTTGTGTGTGTGTGCGTGTGCATACAGTTTTTTCAGCGAGTAACGGCACTTGCAAATGTCTATACGAATTTTTTGCGCGAAGTCGAATTTGTTAATTAAAGTAACTGCACAATGTTTTAGGAGTTTGCGATTGTCTTTTATTTGTTCACAATAACTAGATGTATGTAAATCACGTCGGGCGGGTCCAAATGTTTGAAGCCAACCGATCTTTTCCGGCAGCTATTTGTTTTTGTCCAAAATGTTTTGATGTTCTGCTTTCTTTTCCAATGAAAACACACTTGCTCCAAATTTAAACTTTGATTTAATTATGAATGTTCAATCAATTGACTTTTGTTACAGACCTTTAATAGGTTTAATACACGCAGCTGCACTCTGCCGATGCTCAAGACGAAGTGAAGTTAGATAAAGAGAATTAGCAAAGGCAAGGCCTAGGCTTGACATAGAGGCACAGATAATCGAAAAGAATAGATAATTGAGAGAGATGATGCAAATGAGAGCAAATGACAGTGAGCATTGAGTAAATTGAACTTAAACTAGAGCATGATACAAAATGTTAGGAGTGGGCTATCCTGGGGGCCAACTACTGCTCCGAACATACATCTTATTCAATACAAGTATCATATTATTTCCCTTCCCAGCCAGCAATTTAGCAATTTGCAAACCAAGCTTAAGGTAAGATTGCTTGTGCAAGCGCTGTCGTATGGCAGCCTCCGACATTTACAAAACATTTGCTATTCTAAGCGATTTTCGCATGTTGTTTCGTCATCCGAGAGCAAGCATGACACAAAACTATAAATTTCGTGCTCATACTATCACTCTCACTCGCTTTCACGGCAAAACTTAGCTAGGCAGCTGCAGCTGGCCTTCTTGTGTGCAAGGGAAAAGGAAAAAATTATAACTCACTTTAAGCGAAGAAGTGGAAAAAATATTTAAAAAAACAAGAAAGAAAGTCGGTCAAGCCCGACTATAACATACTCTGTACCCTTACACACGCATTTGCTCACGAGTCAAACCGCCAGTTAACACCTCCCACCCACCCCACCCATAACAACAACGCTTCAAGAGAAGCAATCTTGGTGAGAGAGAGAGAGAGAAACTATTAGAGCGCACAACGCGGTGCGCTCTCTAAGTTTCTCTCTCTCTCTCTCTCGTACTAAGATTGCCTCTGCTGAACGGTATGTTGCTGTGGTTATGGGTGGGGGGATGGTAGGTGTTAACTGGCCGTTTTTTGCTCATAACTGGGGTATCGTTCATCCGATCTTTATCATTCCTTCAGCAAATCGATAAATAATTTTGATTACTAGATATCTCTAGAAGGTACGAACCATCTATCATCAAAACTGTGGAAGATACACTTTTTTTCCAAATTGAGGGGGCGGGAGGGTGCGTATCGAAAATTGAAAATAAACTTGATCTGCCTGCAAGTATAAGAAATATATCTCCCATACATGTCAAACCTCTATCTCTTACCATCTCTGAGATCTCTTCGTTCATACGGACGGACGGACAGACAGACACACGGACACACGGACATGGCTATATCGACTCGGCTGTTAATGCTGATCAAGAATATATATATGAGCGAAGGCGGGGAAAAAAAATAGTGTATAAGTCATTGCAGTTGTGGTTGCTGAAGAGCAAAGAAGCAAACATTTCAATTAAAATGAAATATTACGTGCGCTTGTAAATTTGTTTAATATCGGCAGCAAAAAAATAAAGAAGTGTTGTGCACTGCGCCAACGAAGTTTTCCAACATTTGTGGAACAGCGAGGCACTATGTTCCGTAGGAAGCGAGGTTGAACGTCCGGAACAGGAGATTGAAATTGAAAGAAATTTGTTACGAAGTAGTGGATAAAACCTATGGATGACGGAGTTGCAGAAAATTTTTCGTGGAGAGGTACTGCGGACAAGCAGTGCATTCGAGCCTTCACTGTCGCCACTGCCATTCGTCATAAGTTGAAAGCTTTCATTCAGTTTATAGTCAATTATTTACATTTATACATATTTATATTCTATTGCAGAAACTTTCACTAGTGAAAATGGAGCCAAGGAAGATGACTTTGTATTCGCCTCGAAATCTTATTTTCAATACGCGAAAAATCGTTTTAAAATTAAATCAACACCAAAAATAAGCACAATATAAAATAAAGCTTTCTTGATAACGTTATGTTCCTTTTTTGCTCCTCTCAATTAAAAGACATCAAGTTCCTTTTTCTTAAATGTTATTTTAAATATTTCTTTATTATAACTTATATAAAAAACCTATAGAACACTTACAAAATTAATGCTCAAAGCGAAATGTATTCTTAGTAAACAAAAGAACTAAAAAAGGCTAATTTAATTAAAATTCTATTTTTGCTAAGGATTAATAATGATAAACACAAAGAACTCTCACAAAAAAATGCTCAAAACGAAATGTATTGTCAAAAGAACTGAGAAACCGCTAGTTTAATTGAATTTTAATTTTTGTTAATTATTAATAATAGAGGAAAGCTAACTTCGGCTCGACCGAAGTATATTTACCTTTGTAGGTTGTATAATATATAAAATTAAGGTTTTAAATGATTTTCGTCAAACATTCTTAGCTGAGTTATTTCCCAAACTCGGCTATAAATGGCGCCATTACTTTGACCATTTGCTTGCCAGCTTGTTTTATGGCAGCTATACGATATATTCATCCGATTTTTACCAAACTTTCCCAAAATTGTGTGGAAACTGATAATATTCATAATTGGAAAGTAGAAAGACGTTACCATTGCAAACAAAAAAGTTTTTCTCACTAGAACTACTTTTTCGACCGATCGTTCCTATGGCAGATATATGCTATAGTCATCCGATTTGGATCAAACTTGGCAGAATTGTGTGGTAGCATATAATATTGATCAGTACCAAGTTTGGGAGCGATAGCATTAAAAACAAAAAAAAAAGTTTTTCATACTAAGACTTTTTATATGGACGTTGACGTACAATGCGCAGTACGTTCAAGTGGCCCATGCGACACCAAGCCTAAGCTTGTTACGCGCGAACCCCAAGCAAAATATCAGCCCACCTCCCGCCCAACCGACAGAGAGGCGCAGCCACTAACGTGTGAACGGAATCGCGAAGAAAGAACATAAAGTAATGTTAACTACGGGCTAAATAAGTTAAAATAGAAATTTTTATAGCAGGAAGAGAAGCTTCAGAGTTAATTATTCGGTAGAGTTTATTGTAATCAGCACAGAGGACACGAAACGGTTCATGCAAGGCATAGTTAGTATTACAACGATGTAGTGATAGGGGAATAAAACTACGAGTCGGTCTAATAGGAACGTTGAGGTTAATTTGGTCAACCAACTCAGTTGAGTCGATTTCACCATTAATTAGTCTATGTATAAAGATTACTCCAAGCATAACTTTACGGTTAATAAGGGAAGGAAGGTTAATCAAAAGAAGTCTACTAGAGTACGATGGTAAACGGACCTCAGGATTCCAGCCCAAACCACGAAGAGCAAACAATAAAAACTGTTTTTGCACAGATTCAATTGTATCTTGATGGGTCGAATATTGCGGAGACCACACACATGATCCGTACTCGAGAATCGGACGGACAAGAGAAGTGTACAAAATCTTCGTCGTATATGGATCATCCAATTCCTTCAACCAGCGCTTAATAAACCCAAGAACACTCCTGGCCCTACAAACAGTAGCAGTAACATGGGAGTCAAATTTAAGTCGGTGATCAAGAATAACCCCAAGATCATTTACCTCATTGGCTGAATCATTTAAGCACTCAAGTGGGACATTATCAAGCATATAAGTGGAGAATTGTGGCAAGCTCCTGTAAAATGTCATAACCTTACACTTGGAACTGTTAAGGTTTAATAGATTATCTTTACACCAAGACTGAAATGCATCCAAGTCAGCTTGCATATTATAGCGGGAAACAAAGTCGTAATATGTTAAACATGGTTACACATCATCGGCGTACATAAGCACACGAGAGTGAGTCAAGACAGACGGAAGATCATTTATGAAGAGAGTAAAAAGCAATGGACCCAAGTGACTACCTTGGGGTACCCCAGAGGAAACTTGGATTAGTTTCGAATATGAATTACAAAATATAACTTTTTGTGTTCTAGAACTTAGGTAATCAGAGATCCAACTAAGAAGGTTAGTTGGGAAACCAATTAAACTCAGTTTATGAAGCAACAAGGAGTGATTAACAGAATCAAAAGCCTTACTAAAATCAGTATAAATGACGACGTCAGTTTGCATTTTACCAAAGAACCCTTTGATCACTAATGATGTAAGCTCTAATAAGTTAGTGGTAGTAGATCGACGCTTCACAAATCCATGTTGATAGCGTGAAATAATGGAACTACATAAATGTTGCAGTTGAGATGTCATAATTCTCTCAAAAGCTTTAGGAATTGCAGACAACTTGGAAATACCCCTATAATTCTCAACATCCGACTTATTACCTTTTTTATGGAGAGGAATGATATAAGATTCCTTCCACAACACAGGGAAAGAGGATGACTCAAAGGACAATTCAAATAATTTATGAATAGGCTTACAAAGTGCATCAGCACAAAACCTAAGTACACAAGCGGGTACTCCATCGGGACCCGGTGCATACACAGGTTTTTTTTTTTTTTTTTTTTTTAGCTTTTTTAGTATTTATTGAATCTTCTCTTAATGAGACTAACAATAATTTTTCAAATCTTAATCTAGAAACTATTGTACAACCATCCCCTATTGGAGCTGGTTTATGTCCTGCGGCCCTTTAATTCAGTCGCTGGGTTGGTAGATCTTTTCTTCGGAGGCGAGAATGCGTTGCTTGCAGGGTGAGAGATTGTGCAAGTTCATTAGGGTGGGCTAGAAGCTTTTCAGAATATTTGCGCTTTAGTTGCTGTATTTCAGTTTCGACCAATGGGATCCTCAGGTCGTTGTGGATACACTCGTTGCGAATATACCATGGCGCTCCAGTGAGTGTTCTAAGAATTCTTGATTGTGATCTTTGAAGGATTTCCACACTGCTCGCACAGGCATTTCCCCATAGCTGTGAGCCATAAGTCCAGACAGGCTTTATGATGCTTTTGTACAGTAAGACTTTTAAGACAGTTTAAGAGGGGAACAGGAGCTAATTAGCCAGTGAAGGCTATTGGCCTTTAGCCTTATTTGAAGTTTTTTCGACTCTATGTGTTTGCGCCAAGTGAGCCTTCTGTCGAGGTGGACACCAAGGTAAACAACATCGTTTGTTTTATGGCAGAACGTATCTACCTTTGCAGGTGGCTTTATGCTTGCGTGTGCTCTCCATAGGGGGAATTTGGTGCTTGTAGGCGATAGTTTTTCGATGTAACGGCTATGGGCTAGCTGCTTCTCAGCTTCGAGTGCTTTATGAAGTACGCGTTCTGCATGTCTCAGGCGAGTCCTTGCAGCAGGCGACCGATTGCTCTGCCATTCTCTTCTTGCACGCCGCTTTTCAGCGACCAGCCGGTCTATAAGGCTGTTTGTTAATCTACGATCTTGCTTAGGTGTTGTTGTTGATGTTGTTAGTGGGCTCGAGTGATAAGCTGCAGCAGTAATAATTGAGCTCAGGGCTTGGACTGAATTTTCAATGTCTTCTTCGCTGTTTATGGTTGGGCTCAGTTCAATGTGACTGCTAATATATTTTTTGTATTTGAGCCAGTTTGTCTTATGTGATGTCAGTCTCCGAGGATACTCTCTGATCTGAGGACACTCCAGAAGGGTAAAAAAAAGCGGAGAATGGTCTGACGACAAATCTGCGAGTGCTTCTGCAGTTACCAAATTTTGTGGAACTTTTCTTGTTATGGCAAAGTCTATAAGG
The DNA here is from genome assembly GCA_037044535.1 of Lordiphosa magnipectinata. Lineage (NCBI taxonomy): Eukaryota > Metazoa > Arthropoda > Insecta > Diptera > Drosophilidae > Lordiphosa > Lordiphosa magnipectinata. The sequence goes on along the minus strand of JBAMBO010001802.1, from coordinate 101,414 downwards.
TCGGGTATTTTCTTGGGATCTGCTGGCCAATATGTAGGCCTACCCGGAGATACATAGTCGAGTTTGTTTGATGCGCGCATAAGTACGCTATACAGTTGCTTCCCTTTTGGATTAGTCAGTCTAGAGCCCCAGTGCGGATGTTTCGAGTTATAGTTACCCGCGGCTAAAAAGCGCTGGCCTAATGTATTAAAGAAATCTTAAAATTGATTTTCTGATATTGAGAAGCGTGGCGGACAATAAACCGCCGACAAGGTGATATTGCCTCTTTTAGATTCTACACATATTGATGTGGCTTGTAGCTAGATTTCCGAAAATCCCGATAGTGGGTAATGCTTAATGCGGTTTCTGACTAGGATGCCAGTTCCGCCTTGGGCTTTACCATCTGGGTGATTTGTGCCATAAAATGCATACCCCGGTAATTGAAAGTTATATCTGTCCGTCAGATGAGTTTCCGCAAGAAGCATTATGTCGATTTCATTGTCTTGGAGAAATTTTGATAACTCCACTTTGTGGCGAGGAATGCCATTTGCATTCCAGAATGAAACTCTTAGGAGAGCCATTATTTGGTTCGATGCGAGGCGAGCATTTGAATGAGAATGCCTTGATTCCTCATTTGTTCTTGCATTGCGTTTTGCATAAATCCAATGAATTCCTTCAGTGTTTGCTGCAACGATAAAAACATGCTTTCTAAGCTACTGTAGTTTGATGGTTGTTCCGCTTGTTTATTAATTGTTGGCAGAGCCGGATCAGTTCGTGTATCGTGTGAGACTGTGGCTGGGGATGTGGGTCTATCCATTCCTGGTTTCAATGCACTTGCAAAAGAAACGCCTTGGGTAGTACTCGATGGGACAAACGACGATCTAGCAGCTTTGGTAAAGAAAACTCCAGGAGTCGATTGCGAGGGTGTAAACTGATTAAGGTTTCCATTGGAACGTGCAAATTCAGTGCGCGTATTAATCCTGCTCTTCAGATCTTTGTAGACTGGGCAACCTCTGTAATTTGCAGTGTGGTTGCCTCCACAGTTACTGCACTTTTTAACAGAAGGGTCCTCTTTGCTCGCAGGACATGTGGCAGTGTTGTTTAGCTCTCCGCATGCTACACAAACAGGTCGTAGAGCGCAGTATGCTTTAGTGTGCCCGAATTCTTGGCAATTGGTACATTGTACTGGATTTGTGCGTTTGTGGGGCTCCTCTACAGTTATTCTGCGGTGCAGTAAGAACTATAGGTTGTAGATTGGGTGCACAACATTTTTGTTGGGAGCTGTGTTTTCCGGACTTAGCTCAACTTTAAATAGTGGCTGGGGTATTTTGTCTCTGTTCATAAGGTTTATTACGGACTTGATCTTAAGTCCCTTTTCTTCTAAAGCAGTGCCGACTTCCGTTGATGGCACACTTGATTCAATGCCTTTGATTACCACTTGTAGTCCTTTGCAGCTTTTTAGTTGGTAGGTGTAATAGTTTTTGTTTTCAATTCTTAAGTATTTGTCGACAGTGCGATAGTTTTCCTCGGTGTTTACTTGGAGCTTCGTTTCGCGTATTTTGCCTTTGCTGACTGATGTCACATAAAAGTTGTTGTTGCCTATTAGTGGGATATGCTTTGTAACTAGGGTCGCGCAGTTGTTATCTCTTATGTAGATTGGTGGAGGCCTTGGTTTTGCGGCATTTGGAGCCTTTTCATCGCACTCTGCGTCAAGCTGTTTGCCAAGAATTTGGAACCTATTTCCAGTGAGCGGATCTTTGTCCACAGGTAAATCACTTGTTTTGTTAATTTTTGGAGTGTTGCCGCTTTTTTTGTTTTGCGGGCTTAGTTTTCGTTTGTTTATTTGTACATACCGATCGATGCCAGTCTGCACATATGAGCGGGTGGTTGGTGTTGTACTTCCTTGTGTTTGTGTTGGTGGGAGTGCGTGCTGCGTTGACATTATTGGAAGATGGTTGGTGGTGATCGATTTAATTTGAACACTTGTTGTTGTTGTGCTTGTTAATGTTGATTGTGCTGTAGTAAGCGTTACCGTACTCATCGTGGGCAGAGGGGAGGGGCATTGGGCACTCCATGTCGGAGCGGTTGAAAAAGAGTTTACGTTCACATCACTTGTTGGTTTAAGCGTGCTGGCGGGGTCGGGGGAGACTACTGCAAAGTAAGCATTGTTGCGCTGTATAGAAAGCCGGCGATCGCTTTGCTGTTGTTGCATTTGAGCAGTGAGTTCTCTCTGACTCATGGTGTTGTTGGTATTTTTTCCAGTTGCATTTGTTGTGTTTGTATACGTTGTCATTTAATTAAATTAAATTTAATTAAAAATCAACAAATTAGATATTATTGGACAACATAAGCACGAGTGCCTATGAATGTCCATTAGCGTCTTTTTTCGCGGGTCGAAGGTGTTTGTTAAAATATCCGATTTGAACACTTTTATAACGTTTTTAAACAGAGCTCAAGAAAAACACGTCTGACCTTGTCGGCGGTTTTATAAGTACACAGGTTTAACAGAGTTAAGATCGCAAAGGAGAGAGCTTTCAGTGATTACAGGGCTAAAAATACAATTAGACCCATTCAACTGCTAGAGGTATGGTTGATTCGCAACGAAGCTAGAAGACGAGTAGCTTGACGTAAAAAACTCGGCAAACAGATCGGCTATGGCCTGATCAGTGTTTGCTTTCGCATTACCATACCGCACAGAAGAGGGCATAGTGGAAGATTAGCGTTTAGAGTTAACAAACGTATAAAACTGCTTAGGATTGTGCGAGAATTGAAGTCTGCAATGGTTAAGATAGTCTTTATAACATTGTGCGTTAAGCACAATAAATCTAGAACGAGCATCCACATAACGGGAGAAATCAGATGATTTTTTCGAATTCTTGTTCTTTTTGAAATACCTTGACTTCTTGTTTTTCAAATTTATTAGTTCTCTTGTGAACCAAGGCTGCCTATTAGGACAGCGAGGGAGCTCAAGTGGAACACAAACATCAAAAAGCGAGAACAAGGTATCATAAAAAAGTTGTATGGCAACATCAATATCTGTAGAAGTGTACAATTGAGACCAATCGGTTTCAAAAATTAAATCATTAAGTTTTAAAAAATCTGTTTTTTAGTTAGCCGTCGAGTTTACAGAAGCAGAGCACACCCGAGAGGGCAATTCAATGGTAAGTTCCAATGTAGGATGAAAGGGGTCCTCAGGAAGAACCAACGGGTCAATTCTAGATGCAACATTGCCGGGGGGATCCAACAAAATTATTAAATCAAGAGATCTGTTCATCGAGTTGCGAATAGGATTAACTTGTGACAAAGACAACTCAAATAGGCCATCGATAAAATCATGGGACTTCGAAGGTAAATGCGCATTTGATTCATTGTTCGTGGACCACATAACTTCAGGCAAGTTAAAGTCTCCAAGAACAATCCATTGGTCACTGTGTGATAATAACAGAGAGATCGACTCAATGGCAGAGAGGTGAGAGGAGTAAATTGTGGTATCGGAATGTGGAGGAATATAGGAACAAGTAATAAATACGGAAAAAGTAGAAAAAGTTATTTTAACACTTATAAATTCGATGTCATGGGGAATTAAAGAATGTGTCAACTCCGACGAAAGGCCGGAATCCACAGCAATTAAAACCCCACCCCCAACGCGAGAAGAGCGATCGCATCTATAAGTGGTATATTTAGTGGGAAAAACTGTTGAATCAGAGATGTCAGATTTTAGCCACGTCTCGGTGAAAACTAGAACATGAAAATCGAAAGATATACTGTCTACAAAGAGTTTAGCTAATTTAGAATTAAGACCACGTACATTTTGATAGGCAAGCAGAAGGGAGGAAATTAGTTTTTTGACGCAACAGTAGAGGTAGATGCGCTAGAAGGGTTAGAAGGTAAAGACAAATATATAGGAGGCCGATTTTTCTTTTTGGCAATATACTCTTCGATTATTAAGTGTTCCGGCCAGAAATCCTTTGAACAAATTGTTCTAAAAATTTTATCTGGGACACTTACTTTGAAAGAGGCAAGATCCCTCTCATACGAAAACTTAATCTTTTCCACCAAAATACCTGCGGCTTGAATTTTGGCCTGAATGTAGGCTTTAACATCATCAGATGTGAGATCAGGGGCAAGCCGAGAAACAAATATATGTTTCTTCGGTGGAATACCTATAAGGGGCTTTGGAGCACTTGATACCCCAGCTACCTCGGTAATGTTTACCGAAATAGGAGGAACACGTAGCGCCACCACTGCACTCCCTATAGGTATACTTTCAACAACAGGGACCTCCTGGACGGACATTTCAGACACTACATCTGATATCGCTAAATTGGGATCAGAGATGCCACTGTCTGTAGTGGTAAAATCTCCAGTACCAATTATCCTCCGCGCTGGAACCGGAGTATTAAACGATAATAGACGCTGTGTGTTAGGAGAAGATGGGCCCTGAGCCTGATCAGGGACAGAAAGAACACTTTGCTCCTGAGGCACACCCGAGCGAATGGTTTTTTTGCGCGTGGGAGACTCATTCATCAGTTTTAAACTGGAGAATTGTGATTCCAGCGTCACAAACTCGTCAGTAACTTTCCGAAAGTTAGCAAACACGCGCTTATGACCATCTCTAGTCTGCCTCATAAACAATCTCATGTCCATTTCTTTTTCACGGCAAGACCCACCACTCCACTTCAGTCCACTGTCTAGCTCGATGCAGTCTTTAACCCTGGCAGTGTAAACAGCACATTTGACATGCATAACATGGTCACAAAGCCAACACACGATAAAGGTATCGTTGACGGCAGACGACAACTTGCACTTTTTGTTGAAGCAGACCGGATAACTCATTTTTTAATAGGGCAATTAAATTCGGCACCAAATAATCAATTGAATACACACCAAATTCACCACTGGGGTCAAACAATCGGCAAACAGTTGGAGTAACTAGAAACAGCTTACAGCTGTTTCAAGCAGAGAAAAAACAAAAACTAAATTCACAAAACACACAGTAACTGTAATGCACACAAGTAGTCAGAGCGCGGGTGGACGCGATCGCGAGCGCGAGAGAGATGAGTGGGAGCGGGAGGGAGTTAAGCTACACCAACAACAACAAGAGAGAACAAATCTAAATGCACGGCAACTGGAATGTAGAATTTGTTTTTGCGTTTAGTTTACAAAATAATAGCAACCAAATTAATGAAAGCTATTGTAAATATATTAGCCCGAGAACTTAATAGCACAAGACAAACAAGCAGAATCGATTTTGACACTGGCAAGGAAATTAAAAGAAGCGCAGTTTAAAAAAACACACGTCCGTCTTCAAAGAGAATGCGAATGCGATTGACATATTTCAGACTTATCTTTTGCATGGCAGCTATACTATATAGTTAGCCGATTTTCATAAAACTTAGTGGAATCGTGTAAAAGCATAGAAAACTTATAAATACGAGGATTGGGGGCGTTCGCATTGAAAACAAAAAAGTTTTTCTCACCAAAACAAGTTTTTCGACCGATCACCAAACAAGTTTTTCGACCGATCGTTCCTATGTCAGCTATATGCTATAGTCATTCGATCCGGCCGGTTCCCACCGGTTCCTTCTATGCGTTACAAACATCCGGACAATTTTAATATACCCTCTACAAGAGTATAAAAACCAATAAGAAGACTCACAAAATAAATGTTTAAAACGATTAATTATATCATTCATAATACGTGTTTTGTAACCGTATTTACAAAGCTTGTGGAAAGCGTATATACATTAATTATTAAACATTTACTTAACACGTTTGCAAAATACGTTTTTACGTGCTTTATGAAACGTGTTTTGCAATCGTCTTTTATAAGCTTATAAAGATGGGTCCGTTTCGATTATAAAACGCTTACATTGATGCGTTTTATAAATGTCACAGCAGCGTTTTATAAGTGTTTTGCTTACATTTGAAAGCTTTCAAAACGTGTATTTTTATATGAAATTGTTTGCTGGGTTGCCTTAGGCGCGTGGCGTGGCGCAGCCACAACTTTTTGGGCGAAAATCAAAGTCGATAATCGGTTAATTTACCAAAGAGAAGTGTTGCATTTACCAACGTTTTTTTTTAGTGTGGGAAATGGTTCTGCACCCACTATACTCTTCGGACATAACCCCTTTTGACTATTATCTTTTTTGTTTGTTTCTATGCTCTCCTCCGTCAGTTTTAAGGCTATCATCGCCAAACTTTGCACGAAATCTTCTAGTACAAATACGCTGTACAATTTTCGGAACCGTCCGGATCGGATAACTATAACATATAGTCATAGAAACGATCTTTACAAAAACTGGTTTTTGTAACAAACAAAATTTATTCGAATACTATCGCTTAATATTTTTAGATATTATGTGCTTCCACACAATTCTGCTAAGTTTGATCCAAGTCCATTGACTTTAGCAAATAGCTGCCAACGGAACGATCGGTCAAAAATTCGGAGGAAAACGGTGCAGTGTAACTGTTTACAAAAGCTTTCCGACACCCTTTTTTATATGGAGTTGACACCCGTTGGAATCGATTTAGTTTGTCTGAGTATTAAGCTTTAAGTAAAAAATTAATGCCATGTCAAATTAAATGCAAAAATACTCCGAATGGATACTGTTACGATTGCAGGCATTACATATTTTCGACACCGAACAATTTTAATGATATAGCGTAAAGCTTACCGATAATATTTTGGATCTTCCCCTAAAAGTGTTTCTAATTTGTGATTTATGTAATACATCTAGAACAAAGGGCATGCATGGGAAAGTGGCAAAAGAAATTTTTGAATGTTTTGAATCAGGTAGGGAAGCTATTATCTAGGAGGGTATGTACACCAATTTCAAGTTCATAAGTCTATTGGTTGACGAGTCATCTGCAGCAATGCTAAAACACAAATAACGGTATATCTGGTCTTATATATTATTACGTTTTACCACACGCTGTTGATTGAAAATTAATAAGATTTATCGTACATATCAGTTGCAAACAGGGATGCAAACCGCTCGAATATAAGGACTGGTTCGGTTCAGCGGCTCACACAGTTTTTGAACCGCCGCACTATGGTACAGGCGCCTTGGACAAAACCCTAATTTCATTTTTGTTGAAAAGTTAATCTTTTTTGTAGCTAAGTCGACAGATTAAATACAAAAATTTTGGTTTTTTATACAGTTGATAAGTGTATTATAATTTTGCCCAGCAGTTTGCAACGCATAGAAGGAATCATCTCCGCCCATATAAAGTATATATTATATATTATTGATCAGCATGACGAACTGATTATATTGAGCTTTGTCCGTCAGTCTGTCCGTCTGTCTGTTTCTACGCGAACTAGTCCCTCAGTTTTGAAGCTATTGAGCTGAAAGTTTGCACAGAGTATTCTTCTTTTAGCTGCACGCTGCTAATATGTCGGAACCGCCCGGATCGGATGACTACTTGTTGTAGCTGCCATAGAAACTATCGTTGGAAAAATCGGTTTTTGTGAGAAAAACTTTTTTATTTTGAATGTTTGCGTTCTTAAACTCGGTTATTATTCAAATTAAATGTTTTCAAACTAATCTACGAAGTTTGGTCGTAATCGCTAACCTTTGGAGCGAGCTTTTTCAAGTGTATTAAAACATCGGCACAGACGAAGTTAGCTTTCCTTTCTCGTTTTAGTTAATTGAAGACTACATTTATAGAATTTATATAAGGGGGGATACTACATAGGATACTACGAGGCTGTTCTTTGGTCCTTTTTTAAAAAAAATCTTATTTGAAAACGGAAAGAGTTTTTCCAATTCTGTTTTTCATACCCTGTTCCCATTAAAAATGGGAAAAGGGGATCATGAAGTTGTGCAAATGTATGTAACAGCCAGAAGGAAGCTTCTCCGACCCTATAAAGTATATATATTCTTGATCAGCATCAACAGCCGAGTCGATATAGCCATGTCCGTCTGTCCGTCTGTCTGTATAAACGCGTCGATCTCAGAGACCATAAGAGATAGAGACACTAATTTTTGCATGCACATAGGTGTATACCGTACCCAGTTTAAGTTTGTTTCAGATTTCGAAAATTCCCCCCCTCCCCCCTTAAACCGCAAAAAACTGTCTCAGCCACAATTTTAAAGTTAGAACCTGGTGGCTTAATTTATACTATCCTAGGCCTTATATCTAACTACTCTCCAAAGGAAAATAAGATAAGAGCAAAAGCACAAAAGTTATTAAACAATTTAGCTTATGGGAGCGGGGGGGGAGGCGTTCACTTCATGCAGGCAGCGCTGACTGCGCAGGCCGCGTGTGAGTGCGCGTGTGCGCTCGTATGTGTGTATGCGTTTGTGTATGTGAGTGTGTTTGCATGTGTGTCTCAATTGAACAGGGTATTTTGTAGTCGGGAAACTCGACTACAGCGCTCTTACTTGTTTTTATTGTGTTACAAACAGATTAAGGTAAACAAAAAAATTTTCTGCTTCGATACGAGTGCTGTTCAAAAAGTTCTCGGCCGTCAAAGTGGGGGGTCCAAAAAAAGGTATAGTGCTGGCGGCCATGATTTCTCGTCTCCAGGTTGTCTGAAATGAAAAGTAAAAACTGGGCTATAATAAGTATAGATGTCATTCTGGTCTGAGCCTCGAAAAAAATTTTGCGATTTTTTTGAGATTTTTTTTGAAAAATGAAAATTCGATTTTGGTTCTTTTTCTTTATTTATTTAGACAAACGAAGGCTGTCAACAAAAGTATAAATACGTTACAAAAAAAAGGAAGCCTTTCAAAGAAAATCTAATAAAATTACAAAATAAACTAATAACGACTCTGACACGGTGGGGGTATTTTATTTGCCAGTCCGGCCAGCTATGCCCCTATTCACAGCCGATTGTAGTCAGAGACGTTATTAGAGCTAACAAAAACTTTAATAATATAGAGATCGAGAAAAGGAAGAGAGAGAAAAAACCAAAACCTATAGTTATGGAGGAGCAAAGGAAAAAATAAGATAATATAATAAATTAAAATAAAACAGAGTTAGAGAGAAAGAGAGAAAACTATCTAAAAGTAAACTTTAAAAATAAAAAATGTATACGTAAAACTTAAAACTAAATAACCGGAAAATCTCTGACCCAGTGGGGGAGGATTTTTTAGCCAGTCCGGCAAGCTATGCCCCTACTCACAGCTGGGAGTGGTCAGAGATTTCACCGGAGATAATTATAGAGAGACGTTTTTAGAGAGAAGAGAGAATTCTGTTGAGAGCAGGTGGTAGAGATCATTGTAGTTCTTACATAATACCCGAAATCAATTATGCTGGGCATAATTAGTTGTGCATCTAGACAAGATAAAAGGAAAATAGTTTCTAGTTGGCCTAGAAGGAACGGAAAAGTTAAGGCAACCTAAAAGATCAGAAGAGTCTACATCACCGGTAATTAGCTTATGAAGAAAAGAAACACCTAAGACTTCTACGGTAAGCTAACAAAGGAAGGTCAATCAGCAAAAGTCTGCTGGAGTGCGTTGGTAAACGAAGCTTAAGGTCCCAATTTAAGCCACGTAGGGCAAAAAGCAAGAATTGCTTTTGAACTGATTCAATTCGATCGATATTCTTTTTATATTGCGGACACCAGACGGACGAGTAGTATTCAAGTACAGGACGAACTAGAGAAAATGCCGAGGTGGCTGCCTTGTGGCACACCAGAACTGACAAAGACAGGCTTTGAAGTATTAGAGCGAAGCAGAACTTTTTGAGTTCTATCTTTTAAATAGGACAAAATCCAAGGCAGAAAAGAGGAAGGAAATCCTAAACGATCAAGCTGAAAGAGGAGAATATCGTGGTTCACAGAATCAAATGCTTTACTGAAGTCGGTGTAGATGACATCAGTTTGATTTTTTAAAAGGAATCCATCGTTAGCCATTGAGGTAAATTCAAGCAAATTGGTCGAAGTTGACCGTCGCTTTGTAAATCCATGCTGGAAAGGTGATAAAATCGATTTACAATAGTGTTGTAAGGATCTGTTCAAATAATTTTGGAATAGCGGAAAGCTTGGCTATACCCCTATAATTGGATATATCAGATTTTCCTCCCTTTTTGTGAAGAGGAATGATATAAGATTCTTTCCAAAGATTCCGAAACACAGTAGATTCAAGAGATAGATTAAAAAGCTTAAGCAAAGGATTGCACAAGGAAAAACAACACTCTTTAAGCACGCATCGGGCAAGATATTTCTTATAGCACTCAGAATTGAAAAGTGTAAAGTTCGATTTTGCTATTGAGTATTGAGAAAAGTCAACAACAGAACCAGTACGCTTATACTTTTTGAAGCATCTAGACTTAATATTTTTCAAATTAGAAAGCCTAGGACAGTACCAAGGAGGATTAATGGACGCTGGAGAGGGAGCGCTATTAGGAATACAAATATCTAAAAGAGAATTAATGGAACCATAGAAAAAGGTAAAAGCAAAAGCTTAAATCAACCGCATTGTACAAAGGCGTCTAGTCTGTTGCACAAATAAGTTGATTTAATAAAGTAAAGTTTTCTTTACCAAAGCAACGACGAGGTTTGTTTGAAGCTATAGATGTTGAAAAGGTAGGTCCAGAAACTGAAAGGGAGATTTCAATTGTAGGATGGTAAGAATCCTCAGGAAGTGATAGGGGGGTAGACCTAGAGACTACGGCATTAGTATTGTCAGCGACAAGGACTAGATCCAGCAATTTATTTAAATGGTTTGGAATTGTATTAATTTGAAACAAGGACATATCAAACAGATAATCTAAAAAGTCATGCTGTGTTGAAGGAACAAGATAAGTTGACCCATTAAGAAATGACCAGGCGATGTTTGGCAAGTTGAAATCACCTACAACAACCAATGAGTCAATGTCTCGTAATTGGGCAAAAACATATTTTTTACAAGTTATATGATGCATATAAACTTGAATATCGGAATAAGGAGGGATATAAGAACAAGTGATGTATAAAAAAGGGGAAGGAAAAGATACCTTTACGGCAACAAATTCAACATCATCAGGCAGATTTAATGGAATTAATTCCGAACGGTGTTTAGTTTTGACTGCGATCAGTACACCTCCACCTCTGCGAGGAGCTCGATCATGTCGATAGATAAAAAAGTCATTTGATAAAATTTCACAATCAGAGATTGATGGGCTCAAACAAGTCTCTGAGAATGCAATAATGTCAAACTCAAATGAAGCACTATTCAAGAACAAGGTAGAAAGTTTGTATAACAGACCCCTAACATTCTGATAGGCTATATGCGGACTGAGGGACAGAACTAGTTTTTTGAAGTGTAGTGTAAAAAACGAGAGCATAAGTTAAAGTCGGCTCTAACCGACTTCGTTATACCCGTTACTCATGGAAAGAAATGTTTAATAACCTTCCAGTGTGCCCGAGGTGGGTCAGCCGAAAAGTATGCAACATTTTTTAACTCGGCAATTTATCATCCGATATTGATGAAAATCAAGATATCAGGGCTTATAGATATTGCGATCATATATGAATATATATATATATGAATTTAGATTTAGATTTATTTTATTTTCTTCTTCCTAGTGCTACAAGGAGTTCCTTAAGTTAATGCACTAGTCACAAGAGTAAATTTCACTAGAATTAATTTCACAAATGGAAAATTTCTTTACAGAATAATAAAACACTGACTTAAAATTAATTTACATTAAACATATATATCCCTAATTTTAACATAAATAATTTTTGTTTATTTTTGTTTTGTTTTTATATTGAAAAGTCTAATTATATATTATTATTATTTGTAAAATGTTCCATTAAATTATTAGTAAATTTCTGTGTGCTTGTAATTGTTTTTAGAGACTGAGGCAGGTTGTTCCAGAGCTGAATAGCATAATAATAAAATTGTTTTTTACAGCTCTCCAGGTTGCATCTTAAGGATACCAAGTTGTTTGTTCGTCTTGACGACACAAAGTTTAGCAAATCAAATAAATATGCGGGTTCCTTAGTAAATACAATTTTGTGCAGTAGTTTCAATACTTTGCCGTGAATCCAATTGTTTAAGTTAGTATTAAGTAGGTTGTTTGTGTGGATAGTGACATGCTCATTCCGTCCGAGATTATAATCATACCTAGAAATGTTATTAAATGCTACTTTTATTCTGTTCTGACTAGTCATATCACTGCTGGCAAATATTTCTATTCCATATGTCAGTGTTGGAATTAGGAAAGCTTTTGCGATTAGATGCCTAAATTTAGTAGGCAGAAGTGTTTTTGTGTAATTTAGCAGCCTCAACAGACTAAACATTTTTCCAGCGGCTTTATTAATTTGATCATTCCATGTTAGAGTATTATTAAAAGTCAGTCCCAAGTATTCGGCTCTTTCTAGATATTCAATGGTCTGATTATCTATCTTAAGTTTTTGCAAGTTTTCTGTAACGATCTTTCGTTTATAGATAACAATACATTTTGATTTTCTCGGGTTTATAGACAGCCCATTCTTATTTGCCCATTCAGAAACACGTGACAGATCAGAATTACATATATCAATACAATCACAGATTTTACTTAGCGGTCGACTAACATACATTTGGACGTCATTTGCATACATATGGACATCACTCGTTAATAAAGATTTGGGAAGGTAATTTTCATAAACGGCAAATAGTAGTGGCCCTAACACTGATCCCTTTGGGACTCCCCGCGTGATTGAAACAAGTTCTGATTCACATCCATTCGCTACTACAGCTTGTTTTCTGCCGCTTAGATATGATTTTATTAACTTCAGAGCAGTCTCAGAAAAATTATTCAAGTATCTAAGCTTAGTCAATAGTATTTCGTGGTTTACCGTGTCAAAGTCCTTACTATAGTCAAGAAGGGTTAGAAAAGTCACATAACTGTCATCCAATTTTTCTCGTATATCCTTTTTAGGCTTTCTCTTTTAATATTGCTGTTGTACAGCTTCTATGTTTGTGAAAACCAGATTGCCTGTTATCGAGTAACTTATTTTCTTCAAGAAAGCTGTTAATTTGTTTGGCCATCAACTTCACAAACACTTTTGAAAGAAATGGCAGTATGGATATTGGCCTGAACTCATTCGAAGTCTTTGGTATTAGGATTTATTTTCCAGTTGTCTGGCAATGTAGACGTTGTGAGCGCTGTATTTATTATATGCGTTATATGGTGTAATATTTTGGGGAGCAGCATTGAAAGAAATTTTGGATCCAGTCTGTCCAGTCCGATTGCATTTGACTTAACATTAAGGAGAGTCTCTAGGACATCACATTGATTCACACATACAAAGTTAAAATAATTATCACAGTTAATTGGAGGTGTGTTCAGGTACAGATTGCATGGAGTTTCTGCTATATTTAATTGCACAAATTTCCTATTAAGGGTATTAACGTCAATACCGTCTGTGATAGCAGGGTTGTGTTTTCCTATCCCAATATCCTTAATATTTTTCCATGTTTGACTAGTGGATATTGCACTATTTAGCTTATGTGTGTAGTATGTACGTTTTGTAATGCATATCAGGTTGTTTACTATGCGTCTGTAGTTTGAAAATTTAGTATATAGTTGTTTAGTCTTGTACCTCTTCCATTTTAAATATGCCTTACTTCGTTTTAGTATTTCATCTTGTATGCGCTTATTAAACCAGGGCTTATCCTTGGGTCTAATTATCTTACTTCTAATAGGTACGAACGTATTATATAAATAGCTAATATTCATGTTTAGACGATTTAGTTGTTCATCCACCGATGGAGTCATGTAAATGCAGTTCCAGTCGCAAAGTTCAAGTTCATTGTTTAATCTTACATAGTCAATGTCTCTAAAGTTCCTATAACTAATCACTTGGCCATGTTTTTCAATTAATACGTCATATGTTAGATATATTAAATCATGTTTTGAGAAATTCCGTACTGAGACTTGGTCATATAATAAAATTTTATCGGCATTGCTTACAAAAAACACATCCAGAAGGGTGTCATTTGTTTTAGTATAGTGAGTGGGAACGCTAGAATTTACTAGATGTAATCCTAAGGCTTGCATTTCGTTATACAGTGGCTGCTCCTGGAGCATGTTACTGTTTAAGTCACCCGTTAGTATTACGTCTGTATAAGTCAATGTAAGAGTAGAAAGTTCATTAATAACTTCTGAAAAGTCAGTATTTCTGTGAGGTCGGTACAAGCAGCCATGTAAAATGTTGTCATTGTTAGTAATATTCAAAAGCTCAATTAATAAATATTCACTTGAACTATTTGTTGGTTGCTTACATACTACTCCACACTTAGTTTTTTTGTTTACATAGACTACTCCTCCTGCATGGCCTAGTCGATCCGAACGAAAAACATTAAATCCATCACATACAATTAAAGCATCACAAAGGTCAGACACAAACCATGTTTCAGACACACAAACAATGTCAATTTTGGAGTTCACAATAAAATACCTAAGCTCATCTATTTTCTTTGCCAAACTTTGTACATTGATATGGCAAATCTGCAGGCCAATTTTTTGAGTACTTAGTATTCTTAGGATGGAGTGACTATTCTCTCTGGAAGAAACTATATTATTAAGTATTTTTATCTAATATTAGGTGTAAAAATATGTGTTCTGTATACAGACAGACGGACAGACGGACGGACGGACCGACGGACCGACGGACATGGCTTTATCGACTCGGCTGCTGATGCTGATTAAGAATATATATACTTTATAAGGTCGGAAATGATTTCTTCTGCCTGTTACATACATTTGCACAACCTTTTAACTCTACGAGTAACGGGTATAAAAAGGATTTGTCCCGGGGTAATCTTAAAAAAGATTGAATTAATAATGCATAAGTTGTTTACAAGTTGTGAACAAACGCAACTTTTTCGGACCTAGAGCCAGCCAACTCACACTAATTAAAGATTGAATTAAGCAAAAAACTCGAGCACAATTTAATCCAAATGCAGGATCATTTTAAGCATGTTCGAGATTGTTTTCGAGCTCGATATGTAAATATTGATTTGATCCCAGGAAAGAAACTTTTCTTCTTCCTTTCCTCTGCTATATTCCATTAAACATCCTTATACACTTCAAAGAAAACACACCAGTTTTGGTTTATTTAAGACTTCTGAAAAACAAAGAAATATAAAAACTTTTAGGGCTCAACTGGGATTCGAACCCACGACTATACGCACTGAACACGAATGGAATGGCATCTCAACGCACACCACCAACTCCATCGCTTGTTGCCGCATGTCAAAAATTATACTTAAATTTTTTCGCTCTCGCTCTCTTAAATATATACATGTGACCTCGAAGGGGATTGAAGTAAGCACATTTGGAATGATACAAGGCTTGGGCCAATCCCTGAAAGCTTGAGTTGTTTAGAATATCCTGAAAGTCGAGATTGAATTTTCAAGCTCATCCCGGGCTTACTCCAAGATTAAAAAGATTGAAAATATCTTAAGGTCGTTTTTTTCTGTGTACATATCAAAAAATCACCGAGTTTAAGAACGATGAAATTGAAAACAAAAAAGTTATTAGACCAATTTTTCGACCGATGGTTCGTATGGTATCTTTAAGATGTAGTTACCGAACTTTGAGCAAAAACTCGCAAATCAGTTTGAAAGCATATAATATTAATAATGGCCGATTTTGGGGAAGCTTACATTGAAAACAAAACAGTTTTACTCACAATGGGTCTTAGACCCATTTTCCTACCGATGGTACATGACAGCTATAAGATATAGTCATCCGACCCGGTCGGTTCCAACATATTAACAGCGTGCAGTAAAAAGAAGACTCTGCGCAAAGATTCAGCTAGATAGCTTTAAAACTGTGAGACATACAGACGGACGGACTGATCGCGGCGAACTTCTGGGCTAAGTTATAATACTCCTTCTAAGGGTATAAAAATAAGATCAGTCACTTACTGCGGCTTAAACAGTGCAGAGCAACGTTGCTCTATTTGATAAGAGCAATTCCCAAATTGGCCAATTTTTGTATGCTCTCTTTCTGACTTCAATATCTAATTCCTAGCTCCCTGTACAACTTAATATCGTCTACCATAAAGATTCCTTGGGGAAAGTTATGTCTTAAACAAGTAAGAGCGCTGTACTCGAGTTTCCCGACTACAAAATACCCTGTTCAATTGAGACAATTGTTTAATAACTTTTGTGTTTTTGCTCGTATCTTATTTTCCTTTTGAGAGTAGTTAGATGTAAGGCCTAGGATAGCATATGTTAAGCCACAAGGTTCTAACTTTAAAATTGGGGCGGAGGGGGGGATATTTTCAAAATCTGAAACAAACTTGATCTGGGTACGGTATACACCTATGTGCATGCCAAAATTTATGTCTCTATCTCTTATAGTCTATGAGATCGACGCGTTCATACAGACAGACAGACAGTCAGACGGACAGACGGACAGGGCTATATCGACTCGGCTGTTGATGCTGATCAAGAATATATATACTTTATAGGGTCGGAGAAGCTTCCTTCTGCCTGTTACATACATTTGAACAACTTTAGTATACCCTTTAACTCCACGAGTAACGGGTATAAAAAATAGTAAAATTTTTTTTAAAATTATGATTGAGGTTCAGACCAGAATGGTGTCAAGCTGTCAGCTGCATACAGCGGATCTTCCTCATCTTCAAAAAAACTGTTTTCAGCAGCAGCTCTCTCTGCTCTGCGTGCCATTCTTCCTTCCTTAGATGCGCAGCCTGAGCATTGTGTAGGATAGCCTTCGATAATTATCGATTAATTATCGATATCGATCTGAGGCTACAACATGTTACCATTCAAATTCAAGAACCAGCAGTTATTACTCAAAATGACTCGTTATAACGAATACATTGTTCGACAAAAAAGGCTAAAACTTCTAAAGTATTTCGAATTTCAAAAAATCCTTTTAGGGCGATATTCGCAAATATCCAAGCTATAAAAAAATGAAAAAAAAAAAAATCGAAAATAAAGATTTTGCGTATGGAGAATCTCGCCTTAAGCTTGGTACGGAGATACCAGCGAAATACCCACGAAATCAAAAACTCCATATAAAAAAATGATTTCGCTCGATTTCGAAATAGTCACATCGATATCA
This sequence comes from Lordiphosa magnipectinata, assembly GCA_037044535.1. Classification (NCBI taxonomy): domain Eukaryota; kingdom Metazoa; phylum Arthropoda; class Insecta; order Diptera; family Drosophilidae; genus Lordiphosa; species Lordiphosa magnipectinata. The sequence goes on along the minus strand of JBAMBO010001802.1, from coordinate 84,410 downwards.
CAGCGCTGCATCATTGGAAAAAGTAACGGTGCTGCCCTTGAAAAGGATGGTAAATATAGTAATTATTGAGTTGAATTACGTAATTGACAATAGCTTGTGTTTTCTGGAAGACCATTGCAACGCGGCTTTGGCTTCCTTAAAGAACAGTTTGCGCTGACGGCGTGCTGAGCACGCCAAGAATGGAACCGATGTTGGCGTGAACTCAAGAAGGCAGCGATGTGGAGTCGCGTTTTCACTTATAACTTAATTTTTTCACTATTATTTTGAAGATTGTTTCTCATTTCACATCGAATGCATCTTGATTTAACTATTAAATGCTAAAAAATGAAATTATAAAAATACTTAAGAATCGTACAGCCACTGCTGCCCCCACCTTTTTGGAAAGCTGGCTACGCCCTTGAAGTGATTCATTTGTGGACGACGGCGATTCTGAATGTTGAACGGATGAGCTGCACAACCTTGCAATGGTCGGACTATGGGACTTCTTTATCACCGCAAGTCGTAGACCACATCTCCTAATCTATTCCGTTGCATTATAAGTAAATGATAACGAGATGCCATAGCCCAAACAGTCGATTCGGTCCCTTCCCAAGTTGTATCCATAAAGAACCATTTGCATATTAAAAATAAAGGTCGCGATGGACCTAAAACCCATTTAATTATTTGCAAAGAAGGATTAACCAAACTCTGTCGAACCCTAGGTGCCTTCACTACCGCTTTTTACAAATCACAGGAAGCTATTGTATCAACTATTGCATCATTGGAGGCCACCTTAACTATTCGCTGTTAATTAATTTAAATGTTCCCGCTAAGTTGAATTTGCAAACAAAACAACTAGAGATGAGATCCTTTTTTCGCTCTTGCTATCGGCGAAATAATGTGCAGAGATTTCGAACACATTTCGCAAGTATCTCAGTACCAAGCTTTAAGGATAACATTTTCTCTGAAAATTACGGTTATGGGCGATCTTAAGAAGGTGAAACATTTTTTGTACGAAGCGTTGATATATTGAGTACCGCTTTAAGTGGTAAGCAGACCAAGTCTTGGGTGTGTTTTACAGAATTAACGAGAAAGGAAAGCTAACTTCGTATGTGCCGAAGTTTTAATACACTTGAAAAAGCTTGCTCCAAAGGTTAGCGATTTCGACCAAACTTCGCAGATCAGTTTGAGAACATTTAATTTTAAAAATGACCGAGTTTAAGAACGCTAACATTGAAAACAAATTAGTTTTTCTCACAAAAACCGATTTTTCGAACAATCGTCTCTATGGCAGCTACAAGAAGTAGTCATCCTATCTAACGGTTCCGACATATTAGCAGCGTGCAGCCAAAAGAAGACTCTGTGCAAAATTTCAGCTCGATAGCTTAAAAACTGTGGGACTAGTTTGCGTAGAAACAGACAGACGGACAGACAGACGGACGAACAAAGCTCAATCGACTCAGCTTGTCATGCTGATCAAGAATATTCATACTTTATGTGGTCGGAGATGATTCCTTCTAAGCGTTACAGACTCCTGGCCAAAATTGTATTACACTTTTCAAGGGTATAAAAATGTCGTTAGATATGCAAAATTCACATTTTACGCTATATCTTGGAAACTGAGGGTGATTCGGAAAAACTGAAGACAGAATTGGAATCAGGACCAGTGGAGATTTTTTCGTGTTGCCTTGTGTAATCTAATTAATTAAAACTTTCTAAAATGTCGCGATGTTTTGGTCCGTTTGATCTACACCTTCAGTTTACCAGTCAATTCACCTGTCTTTATGTCAATCTAAACCAGGGCCCTGCAGGGGCCGGCAAAACACACACGCAACACAAATCTTAATGATTTCTGAAACCAAGAAAGATTTTCAAATTTTGCGAAAAATCTAAGCTCAAATGACAATTTTAAAAATTTCGCGATTTTTTGGACAGTTTGGTCTATATATTTACCCGTCTACTACTTCTTCTTCTTTATTGGCCCGATGTAGCATCACAACCGCTTAACGGTCTTGGCCTCTGCAATAAATGCCCTCCACTCGCTTCTGCATTGTGCGAGCTGGCACCAGCTGATCACATCAAGGTTGGAAATGTCTTTCCGCACTTTCCGCCCATCTTAGTGGTGGGCGACCCCTCCTGCCGTGTCCTCCAAAGTCAGCCGCCTTCGCTTTGTTCGCCTTTTTTACTGGAGCTTCTTCATCCATCCGGATTACATACATCCTAACCAGCGCAGCCGCTGTTGCTTTATGCGCTTGAATAGACTGATGTCCTTATAGAGTTCGTGATTCATTCGAATGCGGTATCCATCGCCAACTTTTAAAGGTCCATAGATCCTCCGAAGGATTTTTCGCTCGAGCAGGCCAATCGCCTCCTCATCCGCTGCTGTCATTGTCCATGCTTCTGCGCCGTATTGCAGGACTGGGATGATGAGCGACTTGTATAGCGCTATTTTTGTTCTTCGAGAAAGGCTCTGCTCTTGAAATCCCTAATGAGCCCGTAGTAGCATCGGTTTCCAAGAGTAATTCTTCTTCGGATCTCCAGGCTGATGTTGTAGACAAATTCCTCTACAACCTCAAAGTTGTACTCCCCCATAGTAACAAATTGTCCAAGACGCGTAGACTTCTTGTCCGTGGATACTACGTACTTCGTCTTATCCTCGTTTACCGCTAATCCCATCAGTTTAGACCGCCCGTTCGTTTTTGCCGATAATGTCAATGCACCGATCCACGATACCGATACCGATACCGATACCGATACCGGTACCGATACCGATACCGATACCGATACCGATACCGATACCGATACCGATACCGATACCGATACCGATACCGATACCGATACCGATACCGATACCGATACCGATACCGATACCGATACCGATACCGATACCGATACCGATACCGATACCGATACCGATACCGATACCGATACCGATACCGATACCGATACCGATACCGATACCGATACCGATACCGATACCGATACCGATACCGATACCCATACCGATACCGATACCGATACCGATACCGATACCGATACCGATACCGATACCGATACCGATACCGATACCGATACCGATACCGATACCGATACCGATACCGATACCGATACCGATACCGATACCGATACCGATACCGATACCGATACCGATACCGATACCGATACCGATACCGATACCGATACCGATACCGATACCGATACCGATACCGATACCGATACCGATACCGATACCGATACCGATACCGATACCGATACCGATACCGATACCGATACCGATATTTGATTTTTTGTCCCGTAATTGGCAAATTCCGCAATACTTTTGACCGATACCGATACCGATACCGATACATTTTTACCCCTTATATATGTATATACTTTTTTTTGAAATATTTACCTTGCTACTCTTAAACTTACTTACTTGGAAATATTTACCCCTTTTTACTTTGAAAATATTTACCGTTATACCATAATTACTTTGAACTATATACCTTTAACTTACCTAAGTTGAAATAATTTCCTTTATACCTTAATTACTATGAACTACTTACTTTTATACCTTAAACTTACCTACGTTGAAATACTTACCTTAAGATCTTAAACTTACTTAATACTTACCTTTCTTGCCTTAAATTTACACTTACCATTACCCACTCAAGATACTTACAAATAAACCTAGCTATAAGCAAATGTATGAACTAGTACTAAGGGCCCCAAGTGGGGAGACAAGAGAGAGAGAGAGAGAGAGGCAGTGGGGAAACCGGCGAAGATTTTCACCACCCGGTCAAAAGCTTAGAAGGTCACGCAGTCCCAAGGGCTGCAAACTCGAGGGGAATTAGTCAGTGTCGAGCGGTGAAACCTTGCAGTCGAAAAAACCAGCAACGATCCAGCGAGCGAGAGAACCCCCCAAGGGAACGAACAACGGGAACTGGACAAAGAAGAAAATCAAAAACCCACAGCCGTAACACCAAACGCCAACCCAGCCGAAAACCTGCGAAAAAAAACACCACCAAGCAGCAGATCTGGAGTAGGCCAGTACAGGAGCGGATTCTGGTGAGCGAGCCGGAGTGGCCCCCCTCTTTAAGTCGTTTTGCCTCCTCCTCTTTCCCTCTCTAAGACCACGTGCTGAAGAAAAAAAAACAATGCACCTAGATTTCGGTTGGCGGGATCCAGCGCGCACCCACCGCTGGGGTTGGACTGATACACCAGCCGGTCTATACCCGGTGTACCAGTCACAGACAGAGCATCTCTTGGACCCTCGTGCTAGTCGTTCAATATCCGGTACGGCGGTTTCAAGGGGTGCGCACGGTTAGCGTTCCTGGGTTAGAATTGAAATACACACACACACCATACACACAAGCTAGCCTGAGACTTTGAAATCCACGTAGAACCACACACACACACAGCATACACCCAAGCTAGCATGAGAATTTTAAATCCACATACAAAACTACACACACAAACTAGGCACACACACACACCCACACCATACACACAAGTCCCCTTAGCTCACGCATATCCTCGCGTACGCACATACTCACCAGCTACATGGCCGGTTCAAGCCAGGCCGCGGGTCGGTGGAACTCCCCCCTCCCCTTACATGCGTTACTCTCTTAGCCCACAGTCACAAGCCAAACTCACTCACACACAGTCGCCAGCACAAATTTACGCACGAGTACAGGGCCGGTCCGAACCGGCTGCGGTGGCCCAATGTACGTTCTGTACCATCTTCGATCTGTGTCACTCAACTTAAGCGTAGCCTGGGAAACCTAAGGCACGTTTCTCAACTCCCCGATACCGGCAACTTATAAATATTCTTGTAAGGTGGACCTTGGCGTGACCGACCGTAACACATAAAAAGCTTCCCTACAGGTGGCGCCCGAGCAGGGACCCACCGGGGTTTCGTAGAGATTTCCATCATTAGTGGCGTAAAGACCCACAAGTTGTACACGATAGTAGATGAGTCCTCGCCATCCCCATCAGGGAAAGTAGACGAAGCCAATTATCATGTAGTGTTTCCAACGTTAGTTTTGAGCAAGGTTAGCGTAAGCGCAGGTAGTAGTTTTAAGTCGAGGACAGGGCAATGGAATCATTGGATGATAAGCTTCATAGCAATAAAACCCATGGGGGCTGGGCCTATAAGGACAGGCAGTTAGTTTGTGGGTTTTGGAATATGAAAAAAAAGGAGAAAATTCAGTGAAAGTAGAAGTGTTAGAGTTGAGTAGAGGTGTTGAGTGTAGGTTTATAGCAATGGGGGCTCATAATCCTTTAGGGTTACCACAGATAAATACTACCAGTCCCAGGTCCGCGTTTGCACCGAGTTGTCGGAAAGTAGAGAAACAGGGGAGAGCGAAACAGGGAGAGGGTTGCCTCTTCGGTAAGCGTAGCCTAGCCACGGGAACGAGTGCCTGCGGTCGTACTTATCGTTTCGGTGGTCAGGTGAGGTGAAAAACGTCGGCGAACCCGAGCTGACCCTATAAATACCCGATCGTATACCAATCGAGAGGCAGTCAACGCTTGGTGTACGACATTCACACAACAACAGCGAATAGCATCCTAAACCCCGATCCTTTGTCAGGCATCGCTAAGACAAATAAAATAAAATAAAATCATCCATCTTGCAACGAGTATATCCTTCGAAATCAAATAATATAAAATCAAAATAAAATCAAATAAAATAAAATAAAATAAAATAAAACAACATAAAATAAAAAAAAAAAGTTATTTAGTATCCGGCGAAAAGGTATCCCGAATGGCCAGGCAACAAAACTTCCAAACGAAGCAAGTCTCTGACACAACAACGCATCGTAGACATTATGGTTGGTGTACGCTGGGTGTCATACCGTCACAAAGCCGAACTCGAAGCTTTCGCGGACGAATTTGGTTTTTACCGTGGAGGCACAGTCGAGGAACTGCGCACAAGGATGTCTGCATTCATTACGAAAGCTGACCACGCACCCGATACCATGCAACGATTATCCAACCTGGAAGCCCAGTTAGGAAATACGCCCACCCCGGAGGCCAAGAGCAACTCTAAACATCCGCGATCTCGCATGTCGTCGCCAGTGTCAACCGAACCCAGGGAAAACAGCGATAAGAAACAACCTTCCACACGGGATGCATGGTTGGGATCCACCTTGCAAAGCATGTCATTACAAGTCCCCACCCTAGCGACCAGACTATCCCAAAGCGTGGATCGGTTGAATAACACGTTGCCCAACACTACCCACCAAAAAAAAATAGAGATCCCTTATGCATCGGTAGCAGAGAAGATGCGCAGGAGGAGAGTAACCTTCGACGGTACCTCAGATCCTTTGCGGTTTATCGAACGCCTCGAGGAGCGGGCGTCCTCGTATGGCGTTGACCGTAGTCTTATGCCACAAGCCATCCCAGAGCTACAATCCGGCGTAGCGGAGGACTGGTTCCGAACTAGTAAGCTGCAGGATGGAACCTGCAAAATGTTTAGAAAAGAGTTTCTCGACTTCTTTTTGTCGCCGAGATACTTTCAGCGGTTAGAGGACGAAATCCATCTATGTTACCAAAAGAACCGAGAGAGCTATAAGGAGTATTTGGTGGAAATACGGTTGATGATGCGCCGAGCTGGTTACAGCGGAGAACAGGAGTTGGGACGAGTGTACGAAAACATGCTACCGGAATACCAGCTTTTCGTCCGGAGACCCGATTTTAGAACTCTGCGAGAGTTGACGCAGTTAGTTATCAATTATGAGGTCACGAGGGAAAGGGACCTCCAACGGTAACAGTGGAGCGCGACCCAAAAATGGCAGCCAGAACGGCAAGGACAGGTGGCAACAGCACCCAGGTACGTCGAAACAAATACCGTTCCAGGGTGGACATCGCAGCGCTCTGCTTGGACTGCGTCACCCAAGAGCGAACTAGCAACCGAAGCGAAACATCTAGAAGTGGAATATAACGCTCCAAAAGACGTACGTCATGCCTGTCGAAAATGTGGAGTGACAGGACATTTCGCCCGTGAATGTAGGGGTCAGCGGCTCATGTTCTGCTGGACTTGTGGCAAGCAAGGCGTTCGAACGATCGACTGCTGCCGAACCCAGGAGCCGGGAAACGAGCAGCGGATCTCACCGAAAACGGATCGAGGGGGAGGGCCATGACAACGGAGGTCCAGCAGTAAAAAGATTATTACAACTACACGGCGGTCGGATTGTGGCACTTGTCACAGTCTTTTCTGGAAGGCGTCGGTGGACACGGGGGCGACACGAAGCTTTGTCAGCGAGGAATCAGCACAAAAGTTGAGAACCAGGACTAACCAACGGGCGGTGCGAACCATTCTCCCAAAAGAGGGTAACCCAAGCGATAGCGGTGGACATCCATCTCGGGGTATCGCAAGCATTTGTGCAAATGCTGGTACTCCCTGCTGTTGTGGATCATGTATTGCTCGGCGTGGACTTTCGAGGAACCATTGGGGCAACACTGACGTGTGGCGAGTCGCGCCTCCATCTGGAAGTCCCTAGTACCACGGGGTTTTCACAAACTCCGGTCACGTCGACTTGTTACTACCACCCCTATTTAAACTAGACCCATGGAAAATCAAACAACGAGCCAGCCCAGCACGGAAAAAGAAGATGAAGGATTAACAACCCGACCATTCACTACAGGCGAACCCACAACAGAGAACAACGAGCCGCGAATGCTAGGGCCCAAAGACGAGGAGGCAGGCAAACGTAACCCTTTCCGGATCCCTCCGACCTCATCGAGCACTACTAAAGCTGTGGCCCCAGAGGATCCTGCCAAATACTCCGAGCACACCAAGCTCGCTACAGTGAACACCATAGGAAAGACGAACAGCACCTGCAACACCGTCGCATGCCCAGAAACAACGCTCGAACCCTGGCACTAACCCCAGGACTCCTAAGCAATGGGCAATGGAGCAAAACGGCTTCCCGGAAGAAGAAGTTCCCCAGGGAAAACAGGCCAACATCGCCGCCCCGCCGCACGACTACCGTAGACCAATATGGCGGGATGTCGTCGACGACCAGTCGCCCGAGACTTCGCCGAACACCTCACACACGGATGCGACCCTGCCTAGTTCGCCAAGTCTCCACAGTGAAGACGATAGGAGCACTGTGTTGTTTCTTGGTCCAGGTAACCTCCACCACCCACACGCCCCCGGTACTATGTGCGGCTGTCTCGGTGGTCAGCAACAAGGAGGGCCTCTCTAGCACTCTCCCGGGGCGCGCTCTAAAATGGAGAGACCCAGAGGCACCCTGTACCTCGGCCCAGTCTGAAGAAGCCAGGTTGGTGACTTCCAGTGCTGAACCATGGGAAGAAGCACCCCATTTGACGGTTGGCCAGGTGCAAGAGATGATGGGAGGAGGGACCAACCTCGAAGAAGTGATAAGCGAGTTTTTCGCACCCAGGGAAAACTTGGTCGACGCTCCAAGTAACTGGCGGGTCCACACTCCTGAGCGTCGCATCCCCGTCATGTGCAGCTCAACCTAAAAGAGGTAAGGAGCCGAGTCAGCTTCGTCCTGACGATGGATGGTGCAACCTTCCAGATCGTGCTCACACCTGGTGGTCTGGTCTTGATCACGTTTCACTGGCAAAGTAAGGCGGGGGGGTGATGAATCACATTTTTACCCCTTATATATGTATATACTTTTTTTTTGAAATATTTACCTTGCTACTCTTAAACTTACTTACTTGGAAATAGTTACCCCTTCTTACTTTGAAAATACTTACCGTTGTACCTTAATTACTTTGAACTACTTACCATTAACTTACCTACGTTGAAATACTTACCTTTATACCTTAATTACTTTGAACTACTTACCATTATACCTTAAACTTACCTACGTTGAAATACTTACCTTAAGACCTAAAACTTACTTAATACTTACCTTTCTGGCCTTAAATTTACACTTACCATTGATGTGTGATGGAATTTCCTTTTTTCTTCTCAAGAATTGCCTTGGCACTTGGGCAATTTTTAAATAAATGGAAGGTAGCCTCAGTTGTTCCTATTCACAAAAAGGATTCAAAAAGCGATGTCTCTAGCTATAGGCCAATTGCAAGGCTTAGCAATATATCTAAGCTCTTTGAATTTTTAAGAATTTTTTATAAGAATATGTTCTTATAAAAATTTACATCGATCCTAATCAGCATGGTTTTTTCCTGGCCGTTTCACGGTCACTAATCTAACAGTATTTAGCAATATTTGCATATAAATATCTGCAATATCTGCATTTGAAAATCGTTGTCAAGTCGATGCCATCTACACAGATTTCTCTAAAGCATTTGTCAAAGTTTGTCATAATGCCCTTTTATCCAAGCTTACTAAGCTTGGCTTTCATTCTTCCATCCTCAATAGGATTGAATCTTATCTTGATGGCCATAACGCCTTTGTCAAGTCAAGAGTCATTGCTCATCACGCTTTGAGTCGACAATATACAGTCTTGGATTTAGGTTTGACTCTATATTTCAGTTTTCTGGGCATCTAAATAATATCCTCCCCAAAGCTTAGCATTGAAGCTTGGCAATATTCCATTTAATGTTCCGCCCAGGTCATGGGTCCATGTAGAATGGGGATTAATAGGGCCAACTATGCCCTTAATGATCCGACATCTAGAGGACTTCTTACATGCAATCGGCTTCCAGTTGGCATGCGGTTCGAATTTGGCAGCAACAATGTTACTGTTAAACAATTTCTTAGGGACTTCTTCTTTTAGTTTAATTGTAACTGTTAATTTGAAGTTTTATTGTAGTAGCCAGGTAAGTTTATTCGTTGGCGAAATACTCTATATAAATGAAATAAATAAATCTGACCTAGCGAAATATCGTAGGATTGGAAAACTTCTTGAATGATAGCAGTCAAATTACAAGGGATTTCTATATTTTCCTGAATTTGTCGTTGGAAAAACTACTTAATTTTGTGAACGGAACCTAATTTCTCGAAGAAGTCCGGATTGGGTTTGTTGGACCCAAAAAACCCGAACCGAACCGGTTCAACCATTGAAAACAAAATAGTTTTTCTCACTAGAACTACTTTTTCGACCGATCTTTCTTATGGCAGCTATATTCTATAGTCATCCGATTTGAATTAAGTCGGTAGAATTGTGGTGTAGCATATAATATTGATCAGTACCAAGTTAGGGAGCGATAGCTTTGAAAATAAAATGTTTTTTTGAACTAAGACTTTTTTTCAGACCTATCATTTGTATGGCAGCTATACTATACTAGTTGGCCGATTTTCATAAAACTTGTTGAATTTGTATGAAAGCATAGAAAAGTTATAAATACACCTTTTGGTTACGTTTGCATTGCAATCAAAAAAGTTTTTCTCACTAAAACTACATTTTCCACCGATCGTTCCTATTTCAGCTAAATGCTTTAGTCATCCGATCCGGCCGGTTCTGGCAAATGTTCAGCGTATTTGTACCAAACGACTTCGTGCAAAGTTTGGTCACTATAGCTTTAAAACTAATGGAGGGATAGCATAGAACCAGATGAACAGACGGGCGGATAGGCGAACATGGCTATATCAACTCAGCTCGTCATGATGATCAAGAATATATATACTTCATGTGGTCGGATATGCTTCCTTCTAACGTTACAAACATCTGGACAATTTTAATATACCCACTACAAGGGTATTAAAATACTTATCAAAATCGAATTTTTAAGAATATCTCAAGGTCAGTGCATAAAAGAAAGCCAAAAGTGTGCCGAATCAGCTTTTATCTACCCATATATGTGTGTTCGGCCACCGAGATTCTGCATACAAACTTATCTATGCTTCTTTCGACATACAAGTTCAGTCGGTATCTCTCGCAAGTTTTGCTAACCTCACTGCACTTAGATTTCGCTGTAGCATACACATAAAAACATAATTCAATTTTGCAACAATAAACATTATAAGCATTGTTAACAAACAAATAAAAATCCACTGTACATATTAATTAACAACAATAGTAACACAAAAAGCATCCCCAAATTCAATGAAACCTTATGCAAAACCGAAATGAAATTCGTTACACACGGTTCTTGTGTGTAAGTACATAAAAGAAAAAAAACAGTGAAGTATACTTTTAGGGGCATTTTTGCTAACCAAACCTGAGAAATATTGAAGTGTGTTTCGTTATTTTAAAAAAAAAAAAAAATCTGTTATATCAGTTAATCAGTTATATATAACGAGGGGACGAAATAATGTCGTTTTGTTTTGTCGGTTTAAAACGACATAATTTCGATCGAAAACGACATAAATTCGATTCCAAATGTATTGGGCTAAATTATGTCGTCGGAATTATGTCGCTATGCCATTTTTCCGACACCTACCTGTCGGAATGTCAACAGCGAATGTCCATCGAAAAATCAATCGATTGGAATAATTGAAATCTAACGATAAGATTTTGCATTGCCAATGACTTCTGCAATTTATCCTCCAAATATCCCTGAATATTTAAAAATACCACACTAGGCAACAAGGTCCAGGATGATGAAGGGTTGGTGGTTATTGTAGATGATTTTCGTGTGCTGAACTCGAATCTGTTTTCAGAAATGTTCCATCACGTCGAGATTTGTAGTAATTGGAGCTTAAAGTTGCAAAAAATGCCTATTTTGACCGTTATTAAACGAGTTTTGTACGGAACCTATACTTTTGTTTCGACTTTATTGCTATTATCGTAAAGTACTATTTCTTAACTTTAAAATCAAATATCCCAGAGAATTGAATGATTATTTTAAACGAATATATACCATAATACCGATAATAATAACAAAACATTAATTATCGATTACTGAGTATCAAGTACCGAATATCGAGTACTTAGTATCGAATACTGAGTATCGAAAATTGGGTGTCGAGTATCGAGTTCCCAGTTTCGAGAACCGATAGTCGAATACCGTGTATCGAGTACCGGTTATCGAGTTCTGAGTACCGAATACTGAGTATAGAGTATTGAGGATCGAATACCGCTTAACGAGTATTGAGTTTTGAGTACTTAGTATCTAGTACTAAGTATTCAATCGAATAACTCATACATACACACTCAAAAGTAGGTGCCAGACAAAATCTTGTACAGTATGTTTCACATCAGACATGTTACGCACACTCACAATTTTTTTTTTTTTTTATAGATTTTATTTCAGCCATGCTTCGAATTCAATCAAACAGGAGACAGGAGGAGCTCTAATCTAATGTGGAAGCTTATTTTAATACTCTTTAACAAAGGTACACAGGGTATATTTATTTAGTGCAAAAGTATGTAACAGGGAGAAGGAGTTATTTCCGACCCTATCTACTTCAATCTACTCTATATATAAATAGAGATAAATGTGATATTCCAATGTCAGAAAATCCGCCCCTAGGCGTGAAAATTCCAGAAATATGCAGCATGCATAAACTATTTTCATCGGATTCGCTTGAAACTCGGTTTGTAAGGATATACAAAATAAAGTGAAATGGGGCGGTAACGATAATGATAACGATAACGATAACGATAACGATAACGATAACGATAACGATAACGATAACGATAACGATAACGATAACGATAACGATAACGATAACGATAACGATAACGATAACGATAACGATAACGATAACGATAACGATAACGATAACGATAACGATAACGGATAACGGATAACGATAACGATAACGATAACGATAACGATAACGATAACGATAACGATAACGATAACGATAACGATAACGATAACGATAACGATAACGATAACGATAACGATAACGATAACGATAACGATAACGATAACGATAACGATAACGATAACGATAACGATAACGATAACGATAACGATAACGATAACGATAACGATAACGATAACGATAACGATAACGATAACGATAACGATAACGATAACGATAACGATAACGATAACGATAACGATAACGATAACGATAACGATAACGATAACGATAACGATAACGATAACGATAACGATAACGATAACGATAACGATAACGATAACGATAACGATAACGATAACGATAACGATAACGATAACGATAACGATAACGATAACGATAACGATAACGATAACGATAACGATAACGATAACGATAACGATAACGATAACGATAACGATAACGATAACGATAACGATAACGATAACGATAACGATAACGATAACGATAACGATAACGATAACGATAGCGTTAGCAATAACGATAACGAACACCATACTGACGCAGCGAAGCGCGACGGGTTATATGCTAGTCTCTATTTATATAAAGAGTTCAACCTAACTAATTGACTGACTGACTAGGGACCGTCGCACAGCCCAAACCATAAGAGATAGGATGCTGAATTTTTCACAGTAGTCTTATCTTCTGCTGGAAGTGAGTACTAAGAACGTATTTTGAAAAATTCTATCGGGAAATGTGGAAAATTCGCGAATATCCTTTGGATGAATCTTTTTTGTTTATCATCCGATCAAGTTCAAACTCATTTTCAAAGATATTTATGAAAATTCAACAATATCTGCATACCAATTTTCCGGAAAATTCACTCCCCACTGGGTGGAAAGTGGGTGGTCAAGGTTGTGTTGGCAAAACTTTAGTTCCCAGCGATTAGCTCCAAATTCATTTTCAAAGATACACATAATAACAATATAGGAAACGTGATTTACCAATTTTTGGAAAATTCAACCCCAAAGTCGGAAAATTCGCGGAAAACTGTTGTATAAAACATTTTTCATCCGATCAAGTTCAAACTGATTTTCAAAGATCTCTATGAAAATTCAACAATTTTTTGGAAAATCCACCCCCTGGGTGTTACACATAATGAAATATAGGAAATGTGATGAACCAGTTTTGGAAAATTCAACCCCAAAGTCGGAAAATGGCCGGAAAACTATTGTATGAAACTTTTTAGTTTTTCATTCCATCAAATTCAAACTCATTTTCAAACATCGATGTGTGGGTGGGAAGTGGGTGGGATGGGGTGGTAAGTGGGTGGGATGTGGGTGGGATGTGGGTGGGAAGTGGGTGGGAATTGGATTTGAAGTGAATGGGAACTGATCAACATCAACAGCCGAGTCGATAAAGCTATGTCCGTCTGTCTGTCTGTCCGTCTGTATGAACGCACAGATCTCACAGATGGTAAGAGATAGAGGTTTGACATGTTTGGGACATACATATCTTATACTTACTGGCAGATAGAGTTTATTTTCAATTCTTTCCACGCCCTTCCCGCCCCCGCAATTTGAAAAACCTCATATCTCTCACAGTTTTGATGATTGATGGTTCGTACCTTCTTTGTAATTAGTATTATTTATCGATTTGCCAAAGAAATGATAAAAATCGGATAATTGATACTTAAGTTATAAGCGAAAAAGGCCATCAGTTGATTTGAATTTAAAAAGTTAACGCAATTTTGTTTATTTTTTATATTAGTCAAAAAAGTTGTGCATTAAGTAAAAAAGTAAAATTGGCTCAAACAGCACCTCCAGGAGGGCCAGGGCCAAGCTTCTCTCAATCTCTTGGCGTGTGTGCTTATAATTTTTCGCACAAGAGAAAGGGACCTACAGCTTAACGCCGAATCCGAACGGCAATAGTTAGAGAATTTTTGATTTTTCATGGCTAGTTACTTCACAGCTGGCGCCAGTAGCTGGTGAAGGTGATCGGGTGTGTAAAAGCTCTTTTCTAAAGAAAGAAAAAACTTTCTCTATTAGATGGTTCGAGGCGGGATTGAACGCACAACCTCCCGCACCAGCAGCCACACATACAACCGGTACGCCACGCCCGACCACCATTAAGCATTCTGCTGATAATTCAGGGCGATGATAATGCGTTCGCCCAGTGAAAGCGCTCTCCGGTTATGTTTTTTTTTTTCAACATATTCCAAAAAATCCATGTGAGTTGGAAAGTGGCGCCTGTTATTTAAAACAAACTATTCAGCTGTTTTTTTCAACGTGGCATTGTGAATGTCTATAAAATGACCTAATATCAAGGTAAACAGCACATTTGTGAGAAATGAAAATGATAAAAATTATGCAAGTGGAAAAGGGCTATAAGATAGCTTACACGTTTCTTCTGCTGCTACCAAATTGTTAAAAGCGAGACAGCAAAGCTAACATCGTTTGACAAAGCGATTTCGACCAAACTTTGCAGATCAGCTTAAAAACATATAATACAAGCTACAAGAAGTAGTCATCCGATCCGGTCGGTTCCGACATATTAGCAGCGTGCAGTAAAAGGAAAGCTCTGTGCAAAATTTCAGCTCAATAGCTTCAAAACTGAGGGACTAGTTCGTGTAGAAACAGACAGTCGGACAGACGGACGGACAAAGCTCAATAGACTCAGCTCGTCAGGCTGATCATGAATAAATATACTTTATGTGGTCGTAGGTGATTCCTTCTATGCGTTGCAAACTCCTGGGCAAAATTATAATACAATTTTATAGTGTATAAAAATGCGCATTTGGCTTTTAAGAGATAACATTGATAGACTTATATCCGATCTTTATAAAAATTCAGGGCTTATAGATATTGCGAATATAAATGTAAGTTTTAAATTTGAGATCGATACCTTGAAAATTGTGGGAGTTATTCAACATTTTTTATTGTGGGGGCGGGGGTGGGCGTGGCAAAAATTTGAAATAAACTTGATCTGCGTGCAGACAATAGGAGTCTACATTTCAAATTTGGTTGCTCTAGCTCTTCTAGTCTCTTAGATCTAGGTGTTCATACAGACAGACGGACATGGCAATATCTACTCGGCTGTTGATGTTGATCAAGAACATACAGGGTCGGGCAACATAACTCCCGAATCTGAAATGAGTGTCACTCCGTTCAACGATAACCTGAAGGGCTGGCGTGGTCTCATTCGAAAGATGGGGTCTTCAAGTTTTGTTACCTCCCTGTCAGGCGTGATCATGCGGTGGAGCAACGTGCAAAGAGCATTTGCCGTAGAAGCGTATTTATCCAACGGTCGCTCAGTGATCGCAGCACAGCGGGCCTTTCGAAATCATTTTCATCTCGCGCCCTTGGCCCCTGTTCCAGACGGGAAATCAATTGTTGGTTGGGTCAACTGTTTTCGTGTAACCGGTAGTGTGGTGAAAAAAAAATCCTGTTGGCGCCTGGCTCATCAGATCACCAGAAAACGTCAAGGCTGTGATACAATCATTTCTCCAATCACCGCAGCGTTCTGCTCGCAAGCATGCAGCGACCCTTGGATTGTCTGCGTGGACTGTAAGGCGAATTCTTCACGATGACCTTCATTTGCATCCGTACAAGTTGGCCATGGCACAGGAACTTTCAGAACGCGACTTTTATTCTCGAAGAAATGGATGTGAAGCGTTTCTTGAAAACGTCCCTGAGTCCCTGTGTATTTCAGTGATGAAGCTCACTTTCACCTGAGCGGATGTGTCAATAAACAAAACATGCGATACTGGGCTCAGACAAACCCCCGACAACTCAATCAGAGGCCTTTGCACTCGCCAAAAGTCACAGTTTGGTTGCGCCGCGTTGCGATCACTGAGCGACCGTTGGATAAATAGCCCTCTACGGCAAATGATCTTTGCACGTTGCTCCACCGCATGATCACGCCTGACTAGGAGGTAACAAAACTTTAAGACCCCATCTTTCGAATGAGACCACGTCCAGCCCTCCAGGTTATCGTTGAGCGGAAGACGCTCATTTCAGATACGGGAGTTATGTTTTCCCACCCTGTATATACTTTGTATGGTCGGAAACGAGTTCTTCTGCCTGTTATATACATTTTATTTATTTATTTTGAAATACCATCCTAACGCTACAAGTTACAAAAAACTTATATATTATTGCGTTAGTCACAAGGGCAAAGTAACATTTAAATTTGTGTTGACTTGACTTACTACCTAGAAACAGCTTCGTGATACAATAATGACATGAAATTAGACTTAGATGTAATCTTAAGTAACTGAATTATTTAAATTAATAATAATTATAAAATTTTTTTTTTTTTTTTGTGTGTTATGCTTCTTCTTTCTTATTGTGTCCCTATAAGTACTCCTTAAGATTCACTTCTTAGATGACATTTTAAAATCAGTTTAAGCTGCGTGGCGTTGTTTATTGTTTTCAAACTATGTGGTAGTTGATTCTAACTGCGAACAGCGAAAATGAAGACATGTTTTTCATTTGCACGACTTTTTACTCTACGAGAGACGGGTAATATAACACAGGATTAGAAGCTTCGGTTTGGGTTTTTTGGGGTTCGCGAACCGGACCATGCAAAAGGCGCTCTATATTTTTGACTCCCCGAACTTGAACCCGAACCGGACCACTTTATAGAAAAATGAGGTTCGGTTCACCATTTTAGTTAATTTATTCAACGATACATCCAGGGAAATATTGGAGTTTTACTATAGATTTTACTAAATACGATTGCATTTCTAACTAAGCGTGAATGTTTTTTGATGTAAAGTGACAAGATAAAGTATGATGATGATGCTAGATTATACAGAAAGAAACCGTTTGACTATATGATGAATCAACTTGGCCTTGAACAGACGGTATAGATCCCAATTACTACCAAGTTATTTATATTACACCGAGCAACTGTTCTAAAATCTTCAGCAAATCATTGTTTATTACTATCTAAGTGCCCCGACAAACATTCTTCTACTACGAGTTCAGTACCAGTATTGTTTGCAGTATTCTCAGACCCTAGGTTTTATATTTTGCTGACAAAAAACAGATGTAAAACAATTGACTCAACTTCTAATTGTGAAGAAGAGAAGCTTATGAAAGCAATAGAAAGCAATAAACAAATATCAAATATAAAAGCTGTGAATGATGTTATAGGACTGAACCTTCGGCAGAATTTTAAAGGTTTGCAGCCTTGCTGCTAATAGAAAAATCTCAGAAGATACTAACTGATGGTTCTTTGTCTCTAGTTTAACACAAACTATACAAATTTGTATACCAGTTACTCGTATAGTAAAAGAGCACATACATTACATACACCGACAAACGTTATAAAATTTTGGAAAGGTCATGAAAACTTTAAAAATATTGCCTTTACTATACCAGCTGTTCCAGCAACTCTGGTATCAGTTGAACGAGCATTTTCAACACTTAAGTTGGTTCTTTCTGATTTAAGCGCAAGTATAGCTGAACAGCTCGTAAGCAGTTCCAAAAATTGTTAGTGTCAGCTAATGGATTTGATAATTACAATACATTAGGTATTACATATTATGATTAAATAAATGAATAGATAGGTATAAATTTCATTATCAACATCGAATTTATAAATCGAAAGTCAAACTATTATTTTTTGTTTAATCGAACCCACCTTTAAATCAAAACCTTGGGTTCAGGGGTTCCAGGAAACGGTCCGCGAACCGAACCTTGGACTTTACAATGGGTTTGAACCTCCGGACCGAACCTTCGGCATAATTTTAAAGGTTTTCAGCCTTGCTGCTAATAGAAAAATCTCAGAAGATACTAACTGATGGGCCTTTGTCTCTAGTTTAACACAAACTATACAAATTTTTATACCCGTTACTCGTATAGTAAAAGGCTATACTAAAGTCGTGCAAATGTATGTAACAGGCAGAAGGAATCATTTCCGACCATATATAGTATATATATTCTTGATCAGCATCAACAACCGAGTCGATATATCCATGTTCGTCTGTCCGTCCGTCCGTCCATCTGTCTGTATGAACACATAGATCTCAGAGACTAGAAGAGCTAGAGCAACCAAATTTGAAATGTAGACTCCTATTGTCTGCACGCAGATCAAGTTTATTTCAAATATTTGCCACGCCCACAGCCGCCCCCACAATAAAAAATGTTCAATAACTCCCACAATTTTAAGATATCGATCTCAAATTTAACGAGAGTGTAAGTTAAAGTCGGCTCTAACCGACTTCGGTATACCCGTTACTCATGAAAACAAATGTTAACGAGAGCGTAAGTTAAAGTCGGCTCTAACCGCCTTCGATATACCCGTTACTCATGCATAGAAATGTTTAATAGCCATCCTGTGTGCCTGAGGTGAGACAGCCGAAAAGTATGCAACAGTTTTTTAACTCGGTTATTTATCATCCGATCCTGATGAAAATTGGAGGGCTTATATATGTTGCGAATATAAACTTAAGTTTTAAATCAATATCTCAAAAATTGTGGGAGCTATTCAACATTTTTTATTGTGGGGGCGGGGGTGGGCGTGGCAAAAATTTGAAATAAACTTGATCTGCGTCCAGACAATATGAGTCTATTTCAAAATTGTTTGCTCTAGCTCTTCTAGTCTCTGAGATCTAGGTGTTCATACAGACAGACGGACATGGCTATATCGACTCGGCTGTTGATGCTGATCAAGAATATGTATTCTTTATATGGTCGGAAATGATTCCTTCTGCCTGTTACTTACATTTTCACGACTTTAGTATACCCTTTTACTCTACGAGTAACGGGTATAAATAGCCTTCCTGTGTGCCTGAGATGGGTTAGCCGAAAAGTATGCAACATTTTTGAACTCGGCTATTTATCATCCGATCTTGATACAAATTTCTGGGCTTATAGCTTATGTTGCGAATATAAATCTAAGTTTTAAACACTCTCTTTGCTAGGGCCAAAGAAATGTGCGACCGGCGATATTCGCAATGACCTGCTTCCAATCAATGAGCTGCCTGGCGCTGCAATAAGCAGCTGTCACCGCAAATATCAGGTGTCGAGAGGGAATATACCTTTGTATGAAGGTAATAAGAAATTTGCAGTCCGTTGTTTTTGCAACGACCTGCTAATCATCAATGGGCTGTGAGTCCTTTTTAAAAAGGGACAAATGCATGTTCTACAGGTACTTATGCGTATTTCGGGAGGCGTATTTTATATAGGCCTGATGTATTTTCTAGTGACCTAACTTAAGCCATTAAATATTTTCCAAGTCAAGAACGCGATACCTGGTGCACTTCCGAAGGTGTTATCATGACATCACATTGCGCTCAGAAATTAGTTTTAAAACAGCTTGTAAAGTGTTCGTGTGTATTACAGTTTTGAGTTCAGAGTTTAAAAAGTAAAAAGCAATAATGGGAAGGACAAAAAAGTTTAATATTGAAGCTTTGGTGGAACCAACGGAAAACGAAAACATCGTGACTTGCCTAGTTTGCAAAAAACGTCACTGCAAGTTATCAGGGAATATAAGGCGCCATTATAAGTTGGTACACGATAAGGAGTCCGAACAAATCGATGATATCCAGATGCAACCTGCCTCAAAAAAAGCTAAAACTTCGGTCTGCCAAATATGTCTAAAACGATTATTTGAAGAATTTGGTGTCCGTGATCTCTTTTCCCTTCAGAATTTTTGATAATGATCGCTTTCAGGAAATCTTGCAACCGTGGACAAATGGATATTCGTGTAAGTTAAATTCCAGAAATGTTGTAACGCATCTCGAGGAAACAGCGTTGAAAGTGTCCAACGCCATTGCTGCCAAAGTTAAAGGTCGTATGGTATACCTCAAGATGGATATTGCATCAAGTAATGACCGCAGCATAATGGGATTAAACATACAATTTATGCAAGATTTTAAAATAGAAGTCTATTATATTCTTCAGTGCTTGAATAAATTCAATATTAATATCGAGCAAATTTACTCAATGACAACGGACAGTGGCGCCAATGTTGTAAAGACATCCAAACTTCTACAGGAATATGAAGAAGCTGGAATGCTTTCTGATGAAGACACTGACTACTTTGAGGAAATTGACGAACACATTAGAAATTCGCTGAGTGTTGTTCATTGCGCTGCACATACCTTACAACTAGCATCTTGGGATGTGATTAAAACAATTGATGCCGAATTGGAAGACTGTCGCAAATGTGTAAACAAACTACGCACGGAACTACGCAGGCAGAATGAGAGATTGCCCGTGCTCGATAACAACACTCGATGGAGCTCTACATTCAAAATGATGGAGTCTCTAAATGCATTAAAGAGTAAGTCCCAACATTTGATTCCATTGTCTATCGACTGGTCCTTCGTCGAAGAGTTTTGTTTTTCATTCAAGCCAATCGCAGACTGCACCGCATTGCTTCAAGCAGAAGATATGGTAATGGGTGATTTTTACCGCGGATGGCTGCTTTGTGAAGCCCAGCTTTCCCATCTGGAACATGAGTACCAACTGGCTAAGAAGTTGCATTCGGCCTTGGATTCAAGGAAGTCCATTCTTATGGAAAATGATGTTTTTCTTGCAGCCATATATCTGGACCCTCGATTCACCTTTAAAGGCTCAACCATTTTAAGTGAGGCGAAAATGCAAATTGCTACGGTATGTGTTAAAGCGTCAATAGTTTTCACAATTTATATGTTCTAATCAATCATTTTATTTTAGAAAAAATTGCTTTCCATATACGAGTATATAAAAAAATTTAAGGTATCGAACCATTGAGTGAAGAAGCCCCAAGCACTTCAGCCAAAAATAGATATAGTATTCTAAAAAATGATCATATGCTATGTGCGCCAGTTGGTATGAGCTCAGTGGAAAGCAAAATTTGTAATTTGCAGTACGGAGATAAACTGGAAATCGAAGACAATATAACACTGTACTGCAAGTCGCTTAAGGGAGGAGCCTGCTTTAGAGGCTTCAAAAAATCGGTTTTTTGTTTTTGCATAAATGTCTACCCAAACTATCCAAGAATGTGTCCCTAAAATTTCAGAAGCAAATTCAAAATATTTTTAAAGTTACAGGAGAAATAGTGAGCAAGCGTCGAGATTTTTTATATACGATTTTTTATATACGAAAACTTTGACGTGCGATTTCTCCGTTTTTCATTTTTACGATTTTTTATAGTTGTCGGGAAAGATAGGGAAAAAATTAAACGTCCTATCGAAACGAGACAAAATTTATTGTATTCGGGATTAAATTCTCTTCTAGTTGAACCTAAAAAACCTTAAGAAGGTAATGATTAACCCACTTTTTAAACAATCTGAAGTGATTTAAAAAAAAAAAAAATGATTTTATTTTAAATTTGCGAAAAATTTTTGAATTTCTCACTTTTTGTTAAATTTTCTTGGTTTTACTAGAAGCTATACTATTGAAAATAGAAAATTTTTTGGGTTTTTTTGTTTCAGATGGAAATTGCGACCT
The DNA here is from genome assembly GCA_037044535.1 of Lordiphosa magnipectinata. Classification (NCBI taxonomy): domain Eukaryota; kingdom Metazoa; phylum Arthropoda; class Insecta; order Diptera; family Drosophilidae; genus Lordiphosa; species Lordiphosa magnipectinata. Next base: position 62,366 of record JBAMBO010001802.1, on the reverse strand, counting down.
GCATCTTTCCCGCCGCACGACACATGCACACTCGAGGCGCCTCGGCGAAATGCTTGTACCAGGCATAATATGACATATATTTTAATGAAACAAGTAAGAACTCTGTAGTCGAGTTTCCCGACTACAAAATACCCTGTTCAATTGAGAAACACATACAAACACACTCGCATACACACACACACACGCGTGCGGACACTCAGCCACACGCGCTCACACGCGGCCTGCTGACTGCATACCGCCCCCCCCCCCCCCCCCTCACCCGCTCCCATGAGCTTAATTGCTTAATAACTTTTGTGTTTTTGCTCGTGTGTTTTGCTTCAGAGTAGTTAGATATAGGGCCTAGGATAGTATATATTAAGCCACCAGGTTGTAACTTTAAAATTGTGGCTGTGACAGTTTTTTGCGGTTTAAGGGGGGAGGGGGGGATATATTCAAAATCTGAAACAAACTTGATCTGGGTACGGTATACACCTATGTGCATGCCAAAATTTGTGTCTCTAGCTCTTCTAGTCTCTGAGATCGACGCGTTCATACAGACAGACAGATAGACAGACGGACAGACGGACATGGCTATATCGACTCTATATCGATTCTATATAGCCATGTCCGTCTGTCCATCCGTCCGTCTGTCTGTATGAACACATAGATCTCAAAGACTAGAAGAGCTAAAGCAACCAAATTTGAAATAGACTCCTATTGTCTGGACGCAGATCAAGTTTATTTCAAATTTTTGCCACGCCTACCCGCGCCTCTATAATAAAAAATGTTGAATAACTCCCACAATTTTTAAGGTATCGATCTCAAATTTGAAACTTACATTTATATTCGAAATATCTGTAAGCCTTGATCAAGATCGGATGATAAATAGCCGGGTTAAAAATGTTGCATACTTTTCGGCTGTCCCACCTCAGGCACACAGGAAGGCTATTAAACATTTCTTTCCATGAGTAACGGGTATATCGAAGTCGGTTAGAGCCGACTTTAACTTACGCTCTCGTTATACACTTGAAACGTGTGTTATAACACTGCTCGACAGCATCAAACCAACTTTTTGTAAAGTAAACTATCCCGCTGATCCCGAAAATCAGCAAAAAAAAATTTTATAGACTAGTTATCAAGAAATTATCGATAATCGTTTATTTCGACTTTTCCAAAAGTTCCCTCCACTTAAACTCTCATTACTAAACTGATTTAAACGTTTTAAAGAAATTGTTGTGTATGTTAAGAACAGTGAGCGCCAAGCAAACTGTAACATGCTGTTAACTCCCCGCTCTCACTGTCTCACACTCAGTTGGTCAGCTACTGTCATTGTGGACCGAACCGCGCACCTACGGTGGTCACCGACTCATGCAGACATACACTCCTTACTGTAACGCTGTAACGCATACTCCACTATTGTAGCCATGTAATATATATGCTCGCAAATATTTAACATTGGCGACGAGGATGGGATTTAATCCATAATTAAATTGTGCGAGTAAGAATAAATCACATGGACAACGAAGACAGCGAAAAGAGTTCAAGCTGCATTAAAATCACCGAAAGGGTCAAAGAGGAAGACAAGAACCGCACTTCGAGTGGGAGTATTGAAGACGAGAGCAGCGCTGTCGCTTAGTCTGGAAATAGCGAATTGGAAAACAAAGAGAAGATGGCGATCAAGCTTCCAGTTATAGTGGAAGTGCCGCAAAGAAGCAAAACACGTGTGCAAATGCAAGCAGCACACTGAATGCTGCAGACAATCAATTAGTGAACAACAATATTACGCAACGAGCCACAATGGCTGGACTTGGTAGGCTGGAGCCTTTTGACTTGGCTCAGCTACACAGACGGACATCGTACTAGGAACGTTTCCAGTTATCCCTGCTGGCCAATGATGTTAAAGAAGAAGAGCGAAAAAAGGCGGCTTTTCTAACGCTGGCCGGCGCGCAGCTGTATGATCTCTTAACTTCATTGGCCTCACCCGCAAAAGTTGGAGAGTTTAATTTAATGGAAATCGGCAAATTACTGACCGACCATTTGTCTCCCCGTCCGCCCGAGATCGCTTCGCTCTATCATTTTCACAAGCGCGATCAGCAGCCTGACGAGTCAGCGAGGCAGCTCTACGGACCTTGGCCAAGGATTGCAATTTTGGGACGGCGTTGGACCGGATGCTGCGGGACCGTTTTGTGTGCGGTATGAGATGGAGGATGAAAGTCTACATAGAAGTTTCTTGGCGAAGGAAGCCCTAACATTGCAACGAGTCATGGAGCGTGCCATGACCACCGAAGTTGCAGCAGCGAGTACTGCCACCATGATACACTTAAGTGAAACGGAACACAGCGAATCCATACATGGCGTCTCCGCGGGTCGTTCCCGCCTATACCAACGTAGCCGCAGCAGCAACCAGCAAGCGTGTGCTGGCTGCGGTGGTCATCACCAAAGGAAACAGAGCCCCCATCGTTATACTGTTTGCCATTCATGTGGCCTTAAGGGCCATCTACAGCGGGTATATCGCCGCACCAACATGTCTAGAGAGAGCGCCACATCGAAAAATTCTAGGATCGCACGCCAAGGTGCTCAACAGCATAGATCGTCTCGAGGAGAATCTGCTGTTCATCACATACTGCCGCTAATCAATCAAAAGAAGTCAATAACAATCATCGTCAACGGTTGCACCTGCGAATTCGAGGTAGACTCAGCGTCGCCAGTGACCATTATGAGGGAATCAACATTCCGTTACATCTGGCCTAAAGGCAGGCAAGATCTTTCCAAATGCGATTTGGAATTAAATGACTACCAGAGGAATCCGATCCCAGTAAAGGGAGTCATCGACGTATCAATTCATTACAATCATCGTAAAATCGAAAATCTTCCCCTTGTTGTCGTCTCTGGCAGCGGCGCAAATTTACTGGGATGTAACTGGTTTGATGCACTCGGTATACGAATTGAAGGAATATGTTCCATATCAAACAACATCAGCATTGTATCAGTACTCAGCAAATTCCATCAACTGTTTCACACCGAGCTGGGCCAATTGACTGGACCGCCAGTATCACTACAAATAGACGCAGCTGTCACGCCAGTTCGTCTGCCACCACGGCGCTTGCCATTCGCCATCAAGGGTCTTGTAGTGTGAGGAATGGTTATCCCTCACAGACAGAAGGGCATGGAGCGAAAGGGGAAAGGTAGACTTCGAAAGGGGAAGTGCGGCGAATTCGCCGCATAAAGGGGAAACAAGGCGGATTCAGGGGAGAGGGGAAATGAATGGGAGTCCAGGGGAATAGCAGCACGACAGACGGCGGAGACGCAGCAAGTAAACGGAAGGATCCGTTAAGTTTGGAGCAGAGGCTAGTTGTCGCAGTCGCTCCAATTGGCTGAGGGGGCGATGTCGCTGGCAATTCTAGGAGCGCTGTTGCTAGGCAGAGGAAAGTGCCGTATGGAAGATCTGGGAGTCTCGAATGTTCTAGAAGGAGACAAGGAGACACCGGGAGACAGCCCGGAACGGCTATATAAGAGGTCGCTGACGGCATGGAAAGGAAGTCAATGTGAATCGGGATCTAAGCGAGTGCGGAACGAATCGTGAAAGTATAAGTGCGGCGAAACGGAGCATTCCAGGATACTAAAGACGGATTTTCAGCCTTGCTGCTAATAGAAAAATCTCAGAAAATACTAACTGATGGTCCTTTGTCTCTAGTTTAACACAAACTATACAAATTTTTATACCCGTTACTCGTATAGTAAAAGGCTATACTAAAGTCGTGCAAATGTATGTAACAGGCAGAAGGAATCATTTCCGACCATATATAGTATATATATTCTTGATCAGCATCAACAACCGAGTCGATATATCCATGTTCGTCTGTCCGTCCGTCCGTCCATCTGTCTGTATGAACACATAGATCTCAGAGACTAGAAGAGCTAGAGCAACCAAATTTGAAATGTAGACTCCTATTGTCTGCACGCAGATCAAGTTTATTTCAAATATTTGCCACGCCCACAGCCGCCCCCACAATAAAAAATGTTCAATAACTCCCACAATTTTAAGATATCGATCTCAAATTTAACGAGAGTGTAAGTTAAAGTCGGCTCTAACCGACTTCGGTATACCCGTTACTCATGAAAACAAATGTTAACGAGAGCGTAAGTTAAAGTCGGCTCTAACCGCCTTCGATATACCCGTTACTCATGCATAGAAATGTTTAATAGCCATCCTGTGTGCCTGAGGTGAGACAGCCGAAAAGTATGCAACAGTTTTTTAACTCGGTTATTTATCATCCGATCCTGATGAAAATTGGAGGGCTTATATATGTTGCGAATATAAACTTAAGTTTTAAATCAATATCTCAAAAATTGTGGGAGCTATTCAACATTTTTTATTGTGGGGGCGGGGGTGGGCGTGGCAAAAATTTGAAATAAACTTGATCTGCGTCCAGACAATATGAGTCTATTTCAAAATTGTTTGCTCTAGCTCTTCTAGTCTCTGAGATCTAGGTGTTCATACAGACAGACGGACATGGCTATATCGACTCGGCTGTTGATGCTGATCAAGAATATGTATTCTTTATATGGTCGGAAATGATTCCTTCTGCCTGTTACTTACATTTTCACGACTTTAGTATACCCTTTTACTCTACGAGTAACGGGTATAAATAGCCTTCCTGTGTGCCTGAGATGGGTTAGCCGAAAAGTATGCAACATTTTTGAACTCGGCTATTTATCATCCGATCTTGATACAAATTTCTGGGCTTATAGCTTATGTTGCGAATATAAATCTAAGTTTTAAACACTCTCTTTGCTAGGGCCAAAGAAATGTGCGACCGGCGATATTCGCAATGACCTGCTTCCAATCAATGAGCTGCCTGGCGCTGCAATAAGCAGCTGTCACCGCAAATATCAGGTGTCGAGAGGGAATATACCTTTGTATGAAGGTAATAAGAAATTTGCAGTCCGTTGTTTTTGCAACGACCTGCTAATCATCAATGGGCTGTGAGTCCTTTTTAAAAAGGGACAAATGCATGTTCTACAGGTACTTATGCGTATTTCGGGAGGCGTATTTTATATAGGCCTGATGTATTTTCTAGTGACCTAACTTAAGCCATTAAATATTTTCCAAGTCAAGAACGCGATACCTGGTGCACTTCCGAAGGTGTTATCATGACATCACATTGCGCTCAGAAATTAGTTTTAAAACAGCTTGCAAAGTGTTCGTGTGTATTACAGTTTTGAGTTCAGAGTTTAAAAAGTAAAAAGCAATAATGGGAAGGATAAAAAAGTTTAATATTGAAGCTATGGTGGAACCAACGGAAAATGAAAACATCGTGACTTGCCTAGTTTGCAAAAACGTCTCTGCAAGCTATCAGGGAATATAAGGCGCCATTATAAGTTGGTACACGATAAGGAGTCCGAACAAATGGTTGATATCCAGATGCAACCTGCTTTGATAATGATCGCTTTCAGGAAATCTTGCAACCGTGGACAAATGGATATTCGTGTAAGTTTAATTCCAGAAATGTTGTAACGCATCTCGAGGAAACAGCGTTGAAAGTGTGCAACGCCATTGCTGCCAAAGTTAAAGGTCGTATGGTATGCCTCAAGATGGATATTGCATCACGTAATGACCGCAGCATAATGGGATTAAACATACAATTTATGCAAGATCTTAAAATAGAAGTCTATTCTATTGGAATGATCCAGCTCTTTGTGCGTCATACAGCCCAAAATTTAAAGTTGGAGGTTCTTCAGTGCTTGAATAAATTCAATATTAATATCGAGCAAATTTACTCAATGACAACTGACAATGGCGCCAATGTTGTAAAGACATCCAAACTTCTACAGGAATATGAAGAAGTTGGAATGCTTCCTGATGAAGACACTGACAACTTTGAGGAAATTGACGACACATTAGAAATTCGCTGAGTGTTGTTCATTGCGCTGCACATACCTTACAACTAGCATCTTGGGATGTGATTAAAACAATTGATGCCGAATTGGAAGACTGTCGCAAATATGTCAAGAAACTACGCACGGAACTACGCAGGCAGAATGAGACATTGCCCGTGCTCGACAACAACACTCGATGGAGCTCTACATTCAAAATGATGGAGTCTCTAAATGCATTAAAGAGTAAGTCCCAACATTTGATTCCATTGTCTATCGACTGGTCCTTCGTCGAAGAGTTTTGTTTTTCATTCAAGCCAATCACAGACTGCACCGCAATGCTTCAAGCAGAAGATATGGTAATGGGTGATTTTTACCGCGAATGGCTGGTTTGCGAAGCCCAGCTTTCCCATCTGGAACATGAGTACCAACTGGCTAAGAAGTTGCATTCGGCCATGGATTCAAGGAAGTCCATTCTTATGGAAAAAGATGTTTTTCTTGCAGCCATATATCTGGACCCACGATTCACCTTTAAAGGCTCAACCATTTTAAGCGAGGCTAAAAAGCAAATTGCTACGGTATGTGTTAAAGCGTCAATAGTTTCCACAATTTATATGTTCTAATCAATCATTTTATTTCAGAAAAAATTGCTTTCCATATACGAGTATATAAAAACAAGAAAGAAAGTCGGTCAAGCCCGACTATAACATACTCTGCACCCTTAATGTCGCAGCTCGAATTTGGTCACGAGTCAAACGGCCAGTTAACACACAACGCAGTGCGCTCTCTAAGTCTCTCTCTCTCTCTCTCCCTCTCTTTCACTAAGATTGCTTCTGCTGAACGCAGTGCTTAGGTTATGGGTGGGGTGGGTGGTGGGTGTTAACTGACAGTTTTTTGCTCATAACTTGAGTATCGTTCATCCGATCTTTATCATTCCTTCAGAAAATCGATAAATAATTTTGAGTACTAGATATCTCTAGAAAATACGAACCATCTATCATCAAAACTGTAGGAGATATGACGTTTTTTCCAAATTGCGGGGGCGTGAGGGGGCGTGGCAAAAATTGAAAATAAACTTGATCTGCCTGCAAGTATAAGAAATATATGTCCCATACATGTCAAACCTCTATCTCTTACCATCTCTGAGATCTCTTCGTTCATACGGACAGACAGACGGACATGGCTATATCGACTCGGCTGTTGATGCTGATCAAGAATATATATACTTTATAGGGTCGGAAATGATTTCTTCTCCCTGTTACATACTATGTACCTTCGGTACAGAGTATAAAAATTTAAGGTATCGAACTATTGAGTGAAGAAGCCCCAAGCACTTCAGCCAAAAATAGATATAGTATTCTAAAAAATGATCATATGCTATGTGCGCCAGTTGGTATGAGCTCAGTGGAAAGCAAAATTTGTAATTTGCAGTACGGAGATAAACTGGAAATCGAAGACAATATAACACTGTACTGGAAGTCGCTTAATTATCGAGAACCAATGTTAGGGAAAATAGCGGAAATCGAAATGGCTGTGCCAGCAACCCAAGTGTCTGTGGAGAGAGCATTTAGTGCATTGCCATATGTATTTACAAGGCTACGAACTAGACTGAATCCAGATACGCTAGAAAATATTTTAATTGTTAAGCTTAATGAAAAAGTATTAAGCTCTATTAATTACGAATAAAATTTATAAATAGTTATTTAAAGCATGTATTAAATATAATCTCAAGAAGATACTAGGTAAAGTGGGTAAGTTGATGGCAAAAAATTAAATAACAATTTGCTCGGCGTCACTAGAAAATATATCAGGTCAATATAAAATACGCCTCCAGAAATACGCATAAGTACCTGTAGAATATGGATTTGTCCCTTTTTAAAAAGGGTTGACTTATACCTATTTGGACTCACAGCCCATTGATGATTAGCAGGTCGTTGCAAAAACAACGGACTTCAAATTTTTTATTGCCTTCATACAAAGGGATATTCCTTGTCGACACCATTGCTGATATTTGCGGTGACAGCTGCTTATTGCAGCTCCAGGCAGCTCATTGATTGGAAGCAGGTCATTGCGAATATCGCCTATCGCCGATCGCACATTTCTTTGGCCCTAGCAAAGAGTGTGTGTATATCCACCCCCGTTTGTGACATACTCGGCCTGTGGCCTGTGGCCGCCGCGCGTCTCACGTACACACCAATACAAATGAAATGAAAACGAGAAGGCCAAGCTAACTTCGTCTGTGCCGAAGTTTTTATACCCTTGCAAATGCAAATGTCACAATTTAAGTACGCTTACATAAAAATCAAAAAATTTTGTAACTAAAACCTATTTTCCGACAGATAAACGTCTGCAAAAAGTTTTTCTCACTAAGACTCAATTTCCGACCGATCGGCCCTATGGCAGCCTTAAGATATAGTCATCCGACTTCGGCCCAATTTTGCGAATCTATTTGAAAACATATAAAATAAGTCATCAGCGAGTTTAAGGACGCTAACAAAACTAAACCAAAAAATTTTTTACCAAGACTCATGTTCGACCGATCGGTCCTATGGCAACCATAAGATATAGTCACCCGATGTCGATCAACTTTTTCAAATTAGATTGAAAGCGTTTAATATTAATAATCACCGACCTTAAGAACGATTTACTTAAAAACGAAAAAGGTTTTTTTTCACTAAGACCCATTTTCCGACCGATCGGTCCTATGGCAGCTATAAGATATAGTCATCCGATTTTGACCAAAATTTTCAAATCTGTTTGAAAGCATATAATATTATTAATGACCGAGTTTAATCACGTTAACATTGAAAACAAAAAAGTTTTTCTCACTAAAACCCATTTTTCGACCTATGGTTCCTATGGCAGCTATAAGATATAGTCATCCGATTTTGACCAAAATTTGAAAATCTGTTTGAAAGTATATAATATTATTAATGACCGAGTTTAATCATGTTAACATTGAAAACAAAAAAGTTTTTCTCACAAAAACCCATTTTTTTACCAATAGTTCCTATGACAGCTGTAAGATATAGTGATCCGATCCGGTCGGTTCCGACTTATTAGCAGCGTGCAGTAAAAAGAAGACTCTGTGCAAAATTTCAGCTCGATAGCTTCAAAACTGGGAGACTAGTTTGCGTAGAAACAGACGGACAGACAGACAGACAGACAGACGGACGGACAAAGCTCATTCGACTCAGCTCGTCGCCCTGATCAAGAATATATGTAGTTTATGGGGTCGGAAATGAATATTTCTATGCGTTGCAAACTTCTGGGCAAATTATAATACCATTTGCAAGGGTATAAAAATAACTGAAAATTTTTTACACGAGTGTAAAAAATTTTGTGGCATTTTTTTTTTACAGAAGTTAGCAAAAATTATTTACACGCGTGTTAGTAACACGAGTGAAAAAATTTTCGTGTTAATAACACGAAAATTTTTTTTTTTTAATGAAAAAAATTGTTAGTAACACGTGTAAAAATAAAAATTTTTTTCACACTGAATTTTTTCTTTGTGTTAATATTTGGCGTGTAAAAAACAAATGTGTGTTATTTAACGAACCCTGGTAGTTTATATGTATGCCCTTCAGGCCATCTTATGAAATCTTATTATGCCCTTCAGGCCATTCCAGAACGATTTGTACAATTTGTATTGAAGCCCTGCGGCCATTCAACGCGGCCGATGTTTGGTTCTGTCATTAACTCAATTTAATTATCGAAGTATCAAATATCAAAACTAAAGAGTCAGTCTTCTATGTAAGCTATTAGAGTTGCGCCACTGCATACTCTTTCTCTTATACTCTCTTACTCTTATACTCCTATACATATTAACGCATTGGAAAGGCGGGTGCTGTCTTTGGCTGCAGTCGCCAAATTAAAAGTCAGTTGAACTATTGAAAAGGGTCAACTTTACCATTCCATATTAGACGAGTAGTTGTGGAGAAACGAAATTTGGAGTTCTTGTTATCACCGCCATAATTTGGATTGGCGGATCAGCGCCCAAATTAAAAAAATATAAGTGGCAGCACTAAAACCTCCATAAAGGCGGTTAATAGGATTTTCTATCTATTTGAATTCCGCTGGGCTGAAATCTGCCGCTCGATTGGTAGTGGTCAGATCAGGGGACTCCTAAAGCATAGAAAATGAAGAAGGAAAGATAGTCACAGACCATATCGGACTTGGTATGGGCATCATAGGGTTCTGACGACATTGCACAGTTTAAATAACAAATGTGATAAGCGATCAGATCTTAAAAGATGCTTAAACCAACTGTGATAGGATTCTGTGATATAGATTAGGTTTAGATTCGGATCAGGGAGGGTTTTGATACGGCGTCAACGGCCAACCAAATGGTAAAGGCGTTTAGCGACTGCTATCGGTTCGGCGACACCAGAACCGACAGGAGATGGTTAGCGATCGAGCACAAAAAGTTAGAATCTAAATAAGGTTATTAGTGCTTAAAAGGGTAATTACAGCTTGTGATAATAAAGGACTGATAGGATTAGGAAAAGCGAATATAAAATAGGACTTAGGTTAAAAATTAGGGGGTACATTTATGGTTAGTGAGTTTATTGTATATTACTAATTCCTTGTTTTCTGGATCCTGCTGAGTGAGCGTTGATCGACCTAAACTCCATAGTTCGGGGTTTCGTAGCGAAATGATGCAAGTGACGGTGGCGAGCACTAGCGGAAATGCGAGTGGCTGGAACATCCGAGCGAAATGAAGCAGGAACCTGAGGAATGGGAGGTAATTAGTATCTTGTTACGTGTGTTGACTTCTTGACTGTCGGTCATCTACATTCAAGATGACCTGAACAGTCAACAATGTCGATATATGTATGAACTTATCTGTTATTTATATCTGTTAACAAAAAAACCAGCACAAGACAAATGGTTGTTTAAAGCGCAGAAAGCAGACGAACGTCTGCTACACGACGAGCAAAATAAGCCATGAGAGGGGAAGCTCTTTTTCTCCTGTAAATTTATAAAAATTTATTATTAAAAAATTATTATTTTTTTATTATATTATTTATTATTTATTTATATTTATTTATATTATATTATTTATTATTAAAAATTATTGTTCATTAAAGGAAAAAAAAAAACTCATAATCCTTTTATATAAAGAATGGCACTTTCAAAGCCATATAACATGCATGGGGTTGATGCGACAGGGGGGAAACAGAGGGAGCAATAGGTGGCGAAATAGGTAGGATCAGCGCAATACGTAGGGGAGCTGTTAGCAGGCAGCTGAACCTTGACGACGCATCCACTCCGTATGGCACATACTCCAACATAATCCTTGACCCTATACAGGAGCAGTACAGAAAATGCTGAAGCGTTCCGATCAGCCAACAAGAGAGAAATGTTCAATATGATCCAGGCTTCACAGGAACAGTTGAAGGTCGACATGCAGCAGCTGGTCGACAATAGAATCGACCACTCGAAGTCAGAGTCAAAATCCGATGTCTACCCAGAGCACTCATCAGCCAAATAGATGGAGTCAGAGCAGGGACTATTGTGGACAGAGAGATGGAATGCGGCAGCAATTCCCGAGAGGCACAGCACCAGCGAATGGACAAAGCCTTCGGAAAAATGGAAAAATGGGGCTTCCAACTCTCAGGACATACCGGAGGAATGAGTGCGGAAGACTTCATCTTTCGGGTGGAGCATCTACAGAAACATTATAATCTACACTGGAGTGATCTGCTTAGAGATTTTCACCGTTTACTGACTGATGGAGCATCTGAATGGTATTGGCTTATGATACGCACCAAGCCTATAAGCGATTGGGAGGAACTGAAATGGGCTTTGGAACAACGCTACAGCGACACTCGAAGCGATTACGACAGAATTCAGGATATCGCTGAGAGGAAGCAGCAGCCTGGAGAATCACTAGATGATTTCTTCACGGCAATGCGACGGTTGATAGCGACAGTAGGTATGAGTGTCGAAAACCACTTGATTATAAAGACCGTCAAAAGGAACCTAAGTGAGCCTATGCGAAAATGGATCTATCCTATAGGAGTATACACTTTGGAACACCTACGAGATGAATGTAGAGAAGCCGAGCGGGCATTTGCAACGGAAAGGGGCAGAAACTACACTCATCACGTGACTCATCGAGCTCGACAGGAGGCTAGACCAAACAGAGTGAAGGAATTACGCGAGGCTGAACTGGCAGACTGGGAAAACAAAGCCAAAGAACCACCCATGTATTTGAAAGCCCAAGTGGAGGCAGTCTCTGGTGCGACAGCAAAAAGTATACTAGTTTGCTGGAACTGCCAGAAAGAAGGGCATTTATATATGGACTGCGAGTCACCTCAGCGTACCATATTTTGTTATAAATGTGGTCGTCCGAATGTGGTGACCCCAAAATGTCCACGGTGCAGTGCGGGAAACGGATCCAGGAGCGAGGCGAGATCGGGAGAGTCACGTTCCAGCAACGACCCGGTGCCACAGCAGAAAAAATATCAACCTCGCCAAAATTGATGGACTCCAGTACGCTGAGAGTTACAAACGGGCAGGATATAAGTGAAGCACACGCCCTGCAGGCACACACGGAGGAAGAGAAAGGACTTAATCCAAATATCTCAATTGAAGAGCGATGGATTCGATACAGGACTGCGAAAAATAAAATCTTTGGCACCAATAGGCTGGACGAGATGACGCTGATAACAAATCGGGTGAAGAAAGCTAGAGAACGTTTCAAGCGCCGTAAAATGGAAAGACAAGCAGTATAAAGAACAGTAACAGCAATCCAGGCAGGCCAACAGTTACCCATGGATCGCAGGCCATATGCTTTCTTTTCAATAAATGGTCATAAACTGCGTGGTCTATTGGACTCCGGAGCATCGATAAGCGTTCTTGGGTCAGGATGTCGTGAGTTGGTGGACAAACTTGGGCTGGCATGGAAGCCGTTCTACTCAAATGTCCAAGTAGCCAGTGGAGGTGTTCAAAAGATAATTGGGAAGGCCATAGTTGAGGTAAACTACAAGGAACATATAGCAGAAATTTGCTTCTATCTATGCCCTTCACTCCAGCAGGAGGTTTATCTGGGAATAGACTTCTGAAAATTCTTCTCGCTGGCTCTCGAACTTTTTTGTGAACCCATCTCAGAGCTGACTCAAGAAGAGAACTTCACCCAAACATCGAAACTGGAGCCGCAGGTGCTCAGAAGATCAGGTGAACAGAAGATCAGACTACAGGCAGTGCAAAATACGTTTCTGACTTTTGAAGAAGAAGGGCTGGGAAGAACTCATTTAATGAAACACAGCATACAACTAATAGAAGGAGCAGTACCTGTTAAAGAGAGATGCTATCCCATGAGGAAATCGACAATATGCTACGCCTGGGGATTAAAGAGGAGAGCGACAGCGCATGGAACAACAACGTGACATTGGTGATGAAGCCAGGCAAAAACCGACTCTGTCTTGACGCTCGCAAGATTAATAAGTAAAGGACGCCTATCCGCTGCAGAATATAGATGGGATCTTGAGCAGAATAGACTCTACAATCTACATGAGTAGTGTAGTTTTAAAATATGCATATTGGTAGGTCGAGCTGGAGGTGGAAAGTCGGAAGATCACGGCATTTACTGTTCCTGGGCGCCCCTTATATCAGTTTGTGGTCATTCCATTTGGCCTTTGCAATTCTGCGCAACGACTTTGCCGGCTAATGGACAAGGTGGTGCCACAAAAACTAAGGGAACAGGTCCATTTATACTTAGATGACCTCCTTGTGGTATCTCCGGACTTTGACTCCCATATAGAAGTACTGCAGTAAGTGGCAGAATGCCTTAGGAAAGCAGGTCTGACTATTGGCCTCAAGAAGTCGCATTTTGCTTTCAAGGAGTTGAAATACCTTGGTCATAGGTGGAGGCGCAATGAGAACTAATCCCAACAAGGTGCAAGCAATCCGGAACATATTCCTGCCGAAAAGTCCTTCCGAAGTAAGAAGTTTCCTCGGTACGGCTGGTTGGTACCGGCGGTTTATTAAGAACTTTGCTGAGATTGCGGCCCCGTTAACAGACACACTTAAAAAAGGGTCCAAGTTTTGTTCGACCGGGGAAGCACGAAAAGCTGTTGAAAGTCTGAAGGATGCCTTGACCAAAGCACCAGTCCTGAGGCATCCAGACTTCACAAGGCATTCAGTGCGATGCTTCGGACACGGGAATAGGAGCTGTCCTGTTTCAGTTGGAGAAAGACCAAAGTGAGCGACCAATAGCGTTTTTCTCGCAGAAATTAAATAAGTGTCAGAAAAACTACAGCGTCACTGAAAAAGAGTGTTTGGCAGCAGTATCAGAGGTCAAAAGATTTCGTCCAAAAAGATGATGCCGTTCACGGTTATCACCGACTATTGCAGCCTGAAATGGCTAATGTCTTTGCGAGATCTGGATGGCAGATTCGGTAGGTGGTCATTAAAGTTGCAAGCATTTAATTTTGATTTTGTCAGAAATTGTCCTGTCTGCAAAGAAACGAAGTCGACGAACTGTGGACCAAAACCCAGTATGACCGGGGAGACGATCACTTATCGGCCCTTCCAAAAAGTTTATATTGACTTTTTGGGCAAGTATCCGCGATCCAAATCCGGGAATGCGTACATTTTTGTTGTTGTCGACCACTTTTCGAAATTTGTTTTCTGAAGGCAATGCCGCTGCAGTAGTTAAATTTTTGACGCTGGAGGCTTTCCATACGTTTGGAGTGCCAGAGATGCTGCACTCGAAAAACGGCAAACAGTTCGTGGGAAAGGGATTCATGGCAATGATAAATAAGTATGGCATAAGGCACATCAAGACTGCAGCATACTCTCCTCAGTCGAACGCGGCAGAGAGAGTCAACCAATCTGTTCTAAACGCTATCAGAGCGTATCTGGAGGAGGATCACAGAGATTGGGATCTGTATTTGACAGAAATCGAGTGTGCTCTTCGGAATGCGGTTCGCCAAGCAACAGGAGTTACGCCTCATTTCGCGCTATTCGGACAATACATGTATACCAGTGGCGCCGACTACCAATTAGCGAGGAAGCTTCAAGCCTTGGAAGATAATGTGCTAAGATTGCTACCGCCAGAAGACAGAATGAGCCTACTTCGACAAAAAATCAGACTAAACCTTCACAATGCGCACGAGACGAGTGCCCGCTACTTCAATTGAAAAACTCGCGATGTGAGATTCACTCCGGGGCAAGAAGTATACCGAAGAAACTTTGTCTTGAGTGATTTTGGCAAGAACTTCAACGCAAAATTTGACCGAAAATTTGTGAAGTGTAGGATAAATAGGCTAATCGGTAACAATATGTACGAGGTGGAAAATCTTGATGGGAAAACGACCGGGATTGTTCATGCGAAGGATTTGAAGCAGTGATGCCCTTATACTTGGAAGAACCTATTCAACAGGGAGTGACAGGCCAACGATGAGGTACTGCAAGAAATATAAGAAATATAAATCGGAAAATGTAATGCCTAATGCTCATATTTACTCTGTCATGTGGAATCTTAAAAGTAGTGAGACAAATGTCCCTGTAATGTTCCAGTTGGTCACTGTTGCTCTGGATCCGCGAGGTCGGTTTTACGTTTCGGTGTCGGAGGCAGAGTCCAGGTTCATGTTGGGTGTGGGTGGTCCCCTCGTAGGGCGCTGGTTCCGAACATCTGGGCCCTGAGTTGTTCCGGTATATCTGTCTTCAATTATCTAATACGGCTCACTTTTCATTGTCATCTAAAAGCGTGTGTACGCTACAGATACCAAAGTGTTGTTGTGGCCGGGGGATCAAGCGGCTTATCGATATACCGATAACACCAAAATTTCAATATAGGGAAAATGTGTTGGAAAGCGAGGAGTGCTAGGGATGGGGGAAACTCCTCTGTTAGGGTGAACTATTCACTGACCAGAGTCCACTGACCCGGAACAGTTTAAAATGTGGAACATGACTTTGGGAGAACTAGGCCAAGGTTAGGGCAAGTAGTTCAATCTGGTTGTTGCCGGCGCGCAGTCGCAGTGCGGAAGTTACAAAAATTTTTTAATTAATTTTTTTTACCGTACACCAGTGTAATAAAAAGAAAATTAAAAGTCAAATTGTGCCAGAGAAGGAAGAGGAGCGAATTATCCAGGAGATTCAGGAGATTTTTTTTTGGCAGGCAAGATTGGGTGAGTCTGTTCCTGAAAGGTTAGGAGGACAGGAGGTGACCAGGTTTTTTTTATTTTTTTATTTTGAAATAGCCAACGTACACCAAAGTGCTACTGAAATTAAGACCAGGCCATATTTTTGGGCCTGGTCGGATTTTTTTTGGGCAAAGATATCCTGCCAGAATTCGGAGCCAGACTTGAATTTCTGGTGAGATTGCCAGTACGCTTCCACACAAATTTTGTATCGTTGGCAAGCAACAATTTCTTTTTTCATCTGGCAAAGCACTTGCAACCTGCAACGCTTGCGCTCATTTTTTATATTTTTTGTGCTTCAACGCTGGCGGCCCTTCCTTTTTGGTGCCCAGACCAACCACCGTCTACCAAAGAGAGGCCGACACGCCTACCTGGAGGCGGCAACGTTAGTTCATTTTAAACAATTTTTTTTATATCGTTTTATTTTTATTTATGTATTTTTTTTTGTCCATATTTATTTAATTTATTTACTTATTAATTTTGTTGTCCATATTTATTTACATTTTTATACTCTGTACCGAAGGTACATAGAGTATATTAAGTTTGTGCAAAAGTATGTAACAGGGAGAAGGAATCGTTTCCGACCCTATAAAGTATATATATTCTTGATCAGCATCAACAGCCGAGTCGATATAGCCATGTCCGTCTGTCCGTCCGTATGAACGAAATCTGAGAGATGGTAAGAGATAGAGGTTTGACATGTATGGGACATATATTTCTTATACTTGCAGGCAGATCTAGTTTAGTTTCAATTTTTGCCACGCCCCCTCCCGCCCCGGCAATTTGGAAAAAGCTTCATATCTCCTACAGTTTTGGAGATAGATCGTTCGTTCCTTCTAGAGATACCTTGTAAACAAAATTATTTATCGATTTGCTGAAGGAGTGATAAAGATCGGATGAACGATACTCAAGTTATGGGCAAAAAACGGCCAGTTAACAGTTGTTTGTTTCCCTGCATGTAGGTTTTGATTTTCTGCATTTTTTTTTAAAAATAGTGTCCCTTTAATTTGTCCTTCGGTGGAAGGAAGCCCTCCCATTAAAGAGCTCTTTAGATAGGGGGTTTAAATTTTGTTTATTCATTTAAATATATATTTTTTTGGAGTTGTCCTATTGGACATAAAACCACTGCCAGCTTGAAGGTTGGCAACAACAACGCCGCAAACCAAAAATTTAATAAAAAAAAAAAAAAAAAAGAAATTTAAAAATATAAAGAGAAAGAGAAAAAAATATGTTTAGTGTTAAGAAGAATTGTCAATAAATTATTAACTGAATGGAAAGAAAATAAATGTGGTAAAAGGTTTCAGTATGGGAGGGAAGAAGTGGAACTGATCATGGCAAAGAAAGGCTTGCTCGTAGGATAGTTTGGGGCAGCACAAAAAAAAAGAACGTATATGTCCTGCTGCAAGGAATGGGAGGGATGCGCAAAAAGGAGGCTCAATCCATTTGGAGTCCGTCAACTAATGTCTTGTCCAGTTTTTTTTGTTGCTAGTGGTTTTTGATTGTATTAGTCAGCTAAGTACATTTTTGTTCGTTTAATAGTTCTTATTTGTTTAGTCAGCCAGGATAATTTTATTTGAATTCAAATTCAAATTTATAAGATCCAATTGTGCAGTATTTAGTGTTGTGTAATGTCTAACAGCCGCATGGATATGTTCTGTTAGATATTTATTGTTGCGTGTGGTGGGCAGGGTTAATGGACTCAAACACTGAGGACTGGAGCTAGCTGGCTCGCCCACACCAAAACACACGCAGGGCCCAGCTTGGGTTATAACAATTGTAACGAGTCCTTTTTGACCCGAAAACCAGCGCAGGCCATGCTCAGAGTAGTTGTGGATCGTTCCAACAAATTTATATTGAACTTGCAATAATAACACGGTGGGGATTTTTCATTCTATGATTCGCCAGCGACGCGGTTCACTTTATTGTTCACTTTGATGTTTCACTTATAAATATTGTACAGCTGTATAAACCTATCTGAGGTATCCTTGCCAAATCGCAAGGTACGCCTCCTGTCCGGCTAATCTGCCGTAACCGCGGGATTTCGTTGGCTGAGGCCACGCCGTGCATGCCTAAGCAATCGCTGGACTCGCAGGCTCGCCTAATTCGCACAACTCCCACATACTGCCCTACTGTTGTCCTTCAAGGACAAAAGATGCGCTGGCTACTATGACCGCCTATAACGTCGAATCTGCGTCCGACACACAGGCTCTACTTGAGCACAGCTACCTTTCTCGATGATACTCTATATCCTTCCTCCAGGATGTCCTGTATGCTGTTGAAGTCCTTCCACGAGGACTGCTCCGTATCCTGTTTTAAGGATTCCGCACTCGCCTTTCCGCTTGTACTTTCACGATTCGATCCGCAGTCTCTTAAATTCCGATTCACATTGACTTCCATCTCTCTGGTCAGCGACGCCTTATATAGCTCTCCTGGGCTGTCTCCCGGTGTTTCCTTGTCTCCTTCTAGAACGTTCGAGACTCCAAGACCTTCCATACGGCACTTCCTCTGCCTAGCAACAGCGCTCTTTCAGCTTATGCCCGCCATATTGCCCCTTCAGCTAATTGGAGTGACTGCGACAACTAGCCTTTGCTCCAAACGTAACGGATATTTTCGTTTAACTGTTGACCCGCCGTCTGTCGTGCTGCTAATCCAATGGCCTCCCATTGATTTCCCCTGTCCCCTGAATCTGCCTTAATTCCCCTTTATGCAGCGAATTCGCCGCACTTCTCTTTTCGATCGCCGCATTTCCCCATTCGCTCCATACCCTTCTGTCTGTGAGGAATAACCATTCCTCTTTCTTCGGGAAGCGGAAATGTCGCATTTCCGTCTTCCTGTGTATCCAACTTCCGAATTTCGCGCCCTGAATCCTATCGATGCCCCCTCGATCTATCGATAAATCGCCTATCAGCCTTCATCCCATCTCAATTGCAACGATACCAAGTAACCATCGTTACCCGTCATCGTTTCTTATATCGATATTAATCGGTCACATGCCAATCGATGATCTCCTATTCCCTAACGCACATGGATACTATTTTTTCTCTCTCAGGTTGTAACTTTCTTTTATTTTCTTTCTTCTTATTGTGCCATTTCTAACCCCTTTCTTCTTTCCCCCTGCCACAAAATTTCCCCCACCGCAGCGCCTGCTTTGTTTTTTTTTTCTAATTATTTTATTATATTCATTTGTGCGTGTGTTTTTATTCTTTTCCCCAACTGGACCCATGTGTGTGTTCATTTGGGTACTCTATGATCGCTCGTTCATCTATTCGTGTTTTGTTCCCCTCTGATGTGTCGAACCTCCCGGTATAAATAAATAAACAAAGTAATAAATACTTGGCTTCAATTCATGTTCTTGTTTATTGTTTTTAACACCCTTGTAGAGGGTATATTAAAATTGTCGAGATGTTTATAACGCATAGAAGGAAGCATCTCCGACCACATAAATTATATATATTCTTGATCAGCATGACAAGCTGAGTTGATATAGCCATGTCCGTTTGTCCGTCCGTCGGTTTCTATGTTATCTCCTCCGTCAGTTTTAAAGCTATCTTAACCAAACTTTGCACGAAGTCTTTTGGTACAATTACGCTGCACATTTGGCGGAACCGGCCAGATCCGATGACTATTGCTGCCATAGGAACCATTGGTCGAAATTGTTGTTTTAGTGAGAAAAACTTTTTTGTCTTCAACGCAAACGTCCCCAAACCTCGTATTTACGCCAAAACCAGGGAATATGGACTAACGTTAAACGGAGATTGGTTCGTCAACAAAACAGACATTGAATTCCCAGAGCATTTCCAATGGCATTAGGATCAAAATTTGCTCTTCCTGTGACAAAGACGAATATATCACCCATTCATGTCATCGCTGATCTGGAACAGGGGATCCAAACAGTGCAAGAAGACAAAGCGAAGGAGATCGCAGGAAGAAACCTAACTGAGAGACTAATTAAATTTAAACAAAACAACAGGAAAAATGAAAAAGACGAACTTATTTAAAAAATTGCAACAGACACGGAGAAATTTCTAAAAACACATCAGGACGAAATTATAATTACACAAGCGGACAAAAGAAATAAAACAGTAGCCATGTACAAAACTGAGTACAGCGGAAAAATGATTAGAGTGCTGTCAGATAGGACCACATATAAAACAATGAGAAAGGATTCCACTGCACAGCTTATTAGGAAATATAACCTAATAATCAATGACTTAGCCAAAAATAACTACATTGACAACAAACAGAAACAAACTCTATACTGTTCAAACGGCAATGCCCCACGAATTTATGGACTTCCCAAAATACATAAAAAAGACGTACCACTTAGACCCATACCCGCATCAACTACTGTCCCCTGCTATAAACTAGCAAAACACATAGGAAACATCTTAAGGAACATAACATCGGAAAAGTACAACATACAAAATTTAACGCAACTAAAGGACAGACTTCGCGACCTGCACATTGAAAAGGACGAAATATTGGTATCATTTGATGTGATATCATTCACAAATATCCCAACAACACTTGCGTCAAACAATAGTATGGAAAGATGGACTGAAGTAGCACCACACACAGATATACCCAAACGACGGTTCAAGGAATTGCTGGATTTCTGTCTAATAGAGAACAACTACTTCACATACAATGACACAGTCTACAACCAAATATTTGGAATGCCAATGGGGAACCCATTGTCCCCAACAATAGCAAATATAATATTAGATAAAATACTGGACGATACATTTGAAAAACTGAACGCAATGAACATACATGTAAAACACCTTTCAAAATATTTAGATGACATATTGTGCATCGTAAAGTCGAAGGATACAGAGAAAATTTTAGAAGTACTAAACAAACAACACAGACGAATTCAATTCACGGTAGAAATAGAGGATAAGAACAAAATAGCCTATCTAGACACAGAGATCACAAGGGACAAGGAAATACTTATATTCAACTGGTATACTAAACCAATGGCATCGGGCAGATTTATCAACTACAACTCAAACCACCCACCCAACCAGAAAATCAACACGGCTAAAAATCTGATTAGAACAGCCTACTCATTAAGCAATGAACAGTTTAGACCAGACAACTACATAAAAACGAGAGCGTAAGTTCAAGTCGGCTCTAACCAACTTCGATATACCCGTTACTCATGGGAAGAAATGTTTAATAGCCATCCTGTGAGCCTGAGGTGAGACAGCCGAAAAGTATGCAACATTTTTTACTCGGCTATTTATCATCCGATTTTGATGAAAATTTCAGGGCTTATAGATGTTGCGAATATAAATGTAAGTTTTAAATTAGAGATCGATATCTCAAAAATTTTGGGAGTTATTCAACATTTTTTTATTGTAGGGGCGGGGGTGGGCTTGTCAAAAATGTGAAATAAACTTGATCTGCGTGCAGCCAATAGGAGTCTACATTTCAAAATTGGTTGCTCTAGCTCTTCTAGTCTCTGAGATCTAGGTGTTCATACAGACAGACGGACAGACGGACATGGCTATATCGACTCGGCTGTTGATACTGATCAAGAATATATATACTTTATATGGCCGGAAATGATTCCTTCTGCCTGTTACATACATTTGCACGACTTTAGTATACCCTTTTACTCTACGAGTAACGGGTATAAAAACACCAAGGAGAACCAAAAAGAACCAAAAAAATACATAAGCGTCCCGTATATTCCAAATTTAACAAATGCAAAATCAATAACAGAAATATTGCCAAAACAAACGACTCGACAACTGATATTCGCCTACAAATCCCACAACAACACAAGACGCTTATTTACAAACACACAAGAAGAAATTAAAAAGGAAGACAAGAACGGGGTTGTGTACGAAATCAAATGTGAGGGCAAAGACGGAGAAAAATGCAACGGCATCTACATAGGCACGACCAAACGCTCTCTGGGCACTCGAATAAGCGAACATAAACGAGATGCCCAGAAGAGCAAAACACCAACAGCTCTAGCAGAACATGTCACAACAACAAACCATACAGCTGACTTCGAACATGTTAGAGTACTGGATGTGGAAACGAGATGGAACACAAGAATGACACTGGAGAGCTTGCGGATCCAAGAGAGAGCGGGGCAAGCCGTCAACCACAGACACATCGAACCACAGACAACAAACAAATTTCATATACGCAGCGGCACTGTCACAGAGGAGAAGCAGCGCCAAGACAAAAATTAAATAAAAAGAAATCAAAAACATGGATAGACTGACAACAAACAACAATAACAAAGTGCAATACAGGAGACAAATATGACGACAACCAATTAGCTATTTAACATTTAAAGCAAATTTATATATATGTAGTGAATATGTGTATTTGATGTAAGTATGTATTGTCTCCAAATAACAACAGACTCCCTGAAGAAGGCAGCAAAAGCTAGCCGAAACGCGTAGGAGAACAGCTGAGATCAAGAATGTTTTAACTGCAGCAATGGAGGACGGCCTAAAATAACCCCAGTAGAAGATCATACATTTTTAACATGTGGGAAACATTCTCTTTCAAACATACTCAACCAGCTACAAATGTACTCCCTATAACTCGCCTTCATTTAATACATACCCACTCCTCCATACTTGCGGTATTTCAAAACTTAAAGCTAATTCATCTAAGACGGAAAACATTCATGGCTTATGCTAATCTATCCACTACATGAAAGGAATCTTTCATAATACCTTTCCAGAAAATAAAGGGAGTAATTCCTACATCGAGAACTATGGTGGCATCTCCCAGCAATTTCAGAAATTGTGATTACCACACAGAAAAAAGCCAGATCTATTTGGAATCATATCCTTTTTTTTAATTTATAATAACCCTTTGACGATTGTCAGCTCTATTGGATGAAAATATGAGATCAATTTAACATTAAAAAGATCATATCTGGCATTTCGGCCGGTATCTCACCAATGGAGGACCATATTCATGTTATGCGACAAAATCCAAATCATGATAGTCATTAATCATGACAAGAATTCTATTTTGGTATTAATTAACAGTATCAAACCATTTGTGCAATGCAATACGCTTTTATTCTTCATTCTCTTTAAAACTAGAAGAATAGTCAGCAAAAGTATTAGATTGGTTTGGCTGCTACCAGGGCTCATTTGAGGCAAGAGTCCCATTTTCATTGGACATTCAGCATATTGTGGAATATACAGCAGTGGAATGGCGTTGTGGCAATTTGAGTCCCCCTTGTCTTACAAGCATTTAGAAGGTTGGTTGCTGCATCCGCAAGCTCTCCTCTCTTTCAAAAATGTAAAATATTTACTATTGTAAAGAAAATTGCATTTATAAAAGTCACATTTTATAACCACTAGGAAACATTTAAGCGCTTCTTGGTATGTGCACATTCATGCCTCTCATGGTCAGCAGCTCCTCTTCGATCTCTGCAAGGCATTCTTGACAAGATTTGCTTTGCCAAATTAAAAGTTGCTGTTTTTGAGCAACACTAATTGTTCTTCAAAATGCACTACGGCGACTGAAGTTGTTAAATGTTGACAGTGTGAATCGCTATTTCACATCTTCAAAAAGTTCTTCAAAAGTTCTTCTAAAAGTGCTATTACCACTGCGGTTCGAATTTGTTTAATAGACATTTTAGTACCCAATTAATTATTTAGAATTATTTTTGTAAAATTTTTCACATAGAATAGCCGTCGAGTTTTCGCTCAAAATCAAAAACAGTCAACTTCGTCAATTTTTCCTACCCCTTTTTATACCCTTGCAAAGGGTATTATAATTTTGCCCAGAAGTTTGCAACGCAGAGAAATATTCATTTCCGACCCCATAAACTATATATATTCTTGATCAGGGGGACGAGCTGAGTTCATTGAGCTTTGTCCGTCCGTCTGTCTCTCCGTCTGTCTGTCTGTCTGTCCGTCTGTTTCTCCGCAAAGTAGTCTCTCAGTTTTAAAGCTATCGAGCTGAAATTTTGCACAGAGTCTTCTTTTTACTGCACGCTGCTAATATGTCGGAGGCGACCGGATCGGATCACTATATCTTATAGCTGCCATAGGAACCATCGGTCGAAAAATGGGTTTTAGTGAGAAAAACTTTTTTGTTTTCAATGTTAAAGTGATTAAACTCGGTCATTAATAATATTATATACTTTCAAACAGATTTTCAAATTTTGGTCAAAATCGGATGTTGTCACTGTTAACGTGATTAAACTTGGTCATTAATAATATTATATGCTTTCAAACAGATTTGCAAATTTTGGTCAAAATCGGATGACTGTATCTTATAGCTGCCATAGGACCGATCGGTCGGAAAATGGGTTTTACTGAGGAAAACTTTTTTGTTTTCAATGTTAACGTGATTAAACTCGGTCATTAATAATATTATATACTTTCAAACAGATTTGAAAATTTTGGTCAAAATCGGATGTTGTCAATGTTAACGTGATTAAACTTGGTCATTAATAATATTATATGCTTTCAAACACATTTGCAAATTTAGGTCAAAATCGGATGACTGTATCTTATAGCTGCCATAGGACCGATCGGTCGGAAAATGGGTTTTAGTGAGAAAAACTTTTTTGTTTTCAATGTTAACGTGATTAAACTCGGTCATTAATAATATTATATACTTTCAAACAGATTTGAAAATTTTGGTCAAAATCGGATGTTGTCAATGTTAACGTGATTAAACTTGGTCATTAATAATATAATATGCTTTCAAACAGATTTGCAAACTTTGGTCAGAATCGGATGACTATATCTTATAGCTGTCATAGGACCGATCGGTCGGAAAATGGGTCTTAGGGAAAATAACTTTTTTGTTTTCAAGTAAATCGTTCTAAAGGTCGGTGATTCTTAATATTACACGCTTTCAAACTAATTTGAAAAAGGTGATCGACATCGGGTGACTATATCTTATGGTTGCCATAGGACCGATCGGTCGAAAATAGTTCTTAGTAAGAAATTTTTTTTGTTTTTAATGTTAGCGTCTTTAAACTCACTGATTTCTTATTCTGTATGCTTTCAAATATATTCGCGAATTTGGTCGAAGTCGGATGACTATATCCAAAGGCTGCCATAAGACCGATCGGTCGGAAAATGAGTCTTAGTGAGAACAACACTTTTGTTTTAAATTTTATCGATGTTAAACTCAGCGATTTTTTTAATTTGATTTGTTTTCAAAAAATTCGCGAAATTTGGTCGAAATCAGATGTTGTCGGAAAATGGGCTTCAGTTAGAAAAATTTTTGATTTATATGTAAGCGTTCTTAAACTCTGACATTTCAAAAAGAGCATTTGCAAGGGTATAAAAACTTCGGCACAGACGAAGTTAGCTTGGCCTTCTCGTTTTAGTTAGTGCTAACATCTCATACTAAACACACGTATCGTTTGAGGAGAGAAAAAAATATTATTTTTTGTCAAGTTTTATTGAAATTTTTACAATACTTTTTGGTTTTTCTCGTAAGCAAACAAACTTTCAGTTCTAATTTGTTTTTGGACCATACATAAATATGTCGTCGTTGGGAGCTGAGAGCAACCTGACAATTGCCAGCGGGTTGACTAGTGAAGGAGATGGTGCGAGCAATCAATCAGAGAATGCAGATTTAAATGACAACTTGGAACAAACAACACAAAAAGATGTCGATAAAGACGAAAGAAAGAGAAAGCGAAAACGATCAAATCCTACGAAGTCCTTGGATGATGGCGACGATAGTGAGGAAAGAAAGAGAAAGTCAAAACGCCACAAGGGCAATCATGATGATACCAAAAATACTACCAAGTCTGTGGGGGATAGATATGATGCGCAATCCGTTTCTCAATTTCCTCCGCGAATATCGGCTCAACACTGACTATCGTGGACACGAACTAAGGCGACACGCTACTGGAACATTATGCCCACGAGCCGACGCAGTCTATATTCACCGGTAACAGAAATTAGAGAGAAAATTCGAATATATACTAAATGATTTTTTACAGGAAGTTTTTCGTTTTAGAAACAGAAATCGATTCAACTTTTCAGACTCGGATGATGACGACAGCGAAATGGACATGACCGATGCTATGGAAAAGAAGACTCCAAAACGTCGAAAGCCCAAACGAAAGAAGAGGGGATGCAAACCCAAAGCGCCCAAGCGCTTTCGCATCTCGAAGCGCGCAGGCAAACCAAAGCCCAAGCCAAAGTTGAAGCGGGCCAAACCGAAACGCAAGCGGTGCTAAAAGGCCATCTTCTAGCATAGTCAATCATAGACAAAAGCGACAATTTTAAATTTCCACATGTACAACTTCTACCACACAAGATTCCAAATTTCTAGCGTCTCTGCAAAAGCGATTCCTCCAAGTTGAGGGTGTTTTGGGTTAAAAGTATAAAGACTTTCAATTCGGCCTACTTAATTTTGAGATTATTTATTTAGGAAAATACATGTTTTCTGTTGAACTGTTGTCTGCTCGGCGCCTTGCTCTCTTACGATGCGCGTGTTCGGGTTTTTGTTTTACTTCACGAGGCATTTGTTCGTGGCATTTGTTTGTTGTGGCGTCTACTTCGTGTTTCGCTGCTAAGCACACAAGCGCAATGTTTGATTGTGTGAGTTTGGACACCACTTGTTTAGTTTATCATGAACACGGGTAAATATATACATAGATGGTGAAGATCGAAGGGTCCACCTATTCGATGACGATTTCACTTCTTCGTTTTGTGTTTAAAATACGGTCTGGCTGCCTACTAGTAGATACAGAAGTCGAATTTACCGCCCTCAACTTATCATAAATACATAAGTTGGGGGCGGCAAATTCGACTTCCGTCGCGGCCGGCAGAACCTCACGCAACGCCATTGCCAACTCATTTTCTTCGTAGAAGAGCGTTAATTGAAAAATACACAGAAAAAAATCCTAGATATCCGAGCTAAAATCCATCCCAAACGATGTCGGAAGCCGGTTAAGCCCGGATTTTCTCAAACCAAATTCAAAAGGATAGTCTTGAGTACGGATTTTTTAATCTTCAATTTGAAAATTTGTCTTCATCCCGACTTTAGCTCGGGAGAGCTTGACTTTAACTCGATATAGGCCTATTTCAAACACCAAAGGGGATTTATTTAATTTTGTTGTTCGAGCTCGATGTGATCTCTCAGTCGGATCCAATCAAGAAGGTGCTACATTGATTTAACCTCGATTTACGTACATTACCTGATTTTGGAAACGGGTTGTTGCAAGAATAC
Source organism: Lordiphosa magnipectinata (assembly GCA_037044535.1). Lineage (NCBI taxonomy): Eukaryota > Metazoa > Arthropoda > Insecta > Diptera > Drosophilidae > Lordiphosa > Lordiphosa magnipectinata. The sequence goes on along the minus strand of JBAMBO010001802.1, from coordinate 35,160 downwards.
CCGAGATTAAATTTAGCTCGATATTCAACAATATTCAATACGAATAAAAACTGCTGCAAAAAATGCCTAAGATTGACTTGAGCTCGATATTTAAACTCAAGTTGACCCCAGAAAACAAAAGAGGTCACAGAACAATTCACAGAGCAAGATAGACTGAATAGCTCACAGAGTTGCTCTGAGTAAGACAGACAGAAAAACTCACAGAACAATAAGGACTAAACAAGACTCGCTGAACAAAAATGAACAAATGAAGAAGAACATGTTCACTTTTTCAGCTTAATTTCAGCTTTCTTTCAACTTAATTTTATTCACTCACTCATAACCAAATCCAACACTTTTTTTTAGGCAGAAAGACGGGCCACGCAGGACAATTGGGCCATTGGAGCTAGCGGCTCGAATTTGTTTAATAGACATTTTTGTAACAAATTATTTAGAATTATTATACCCTTGCAAAGGGTATTATAATTTTGCCCAAAGCGCCCAAGCGCATCTCGAAGCGCGCAGGCAAACCAAAGCCCAAGCCAACGTTGAAGCGCGCCAAACCGAAACGCAAGCGAAGCTGAAAGGCCATCTTCTAGCATAGTCAATCATAGACAAAAGCGACAATTTTAAATTTCCACATGTACAACTTCTACCACACAAGATTCCAAATTTCTAGCGTCTCTGCAAGCGCTGTTCCTCCAAGTTGAGGGTGTTTTGGGTTATAAAAATAAAGACTTCTTTCAATTCGGCCTACTTAATTTTGAGATTATTTATTTAGGAAAATACATGTTTTCTGTTGAACTGTTGTCTGCTCGGCGCCTTGCTCTCTTACGATGCGCGTGTACGGGTTTTTGTTTTACTTCACGACGCATTTGTTCGTGGCATTTGTTTGTTGTGACGTCTACTTCGTGTTTCGCTGCTAAGCACACAAGCGCAATGTTTGATTGTGTGAGTTTGGACACCACTTGTTTAGTTTATCATGAACACGGGTAAATACTTATATACATAGATGGTGAAGATCGAAGGGTCCACCTATTCGATGACGATTTCACTTCTTCGTTTTGTGTTTAAAATACGGTAGTGACCCACTCTGGATACCTACTAGTAGATACAGAAGTCGAATTTACCGCCCTCAACTTATCATAAATACATAAGTTGGGGGCGGCAAATTCGACTTCCGTCGCGGCCGGCAGAACCTCACGCAACGCCACTGCCAACTCCTTATTTTCTTCGTAGAAGAGCGTTAATTGAAAAATACACAGAAAAAAATCCTAGATATCCGAGCTAAAATCCATCCGAAGCGATGTCTGAAGTTGGTTAAGCCCGGATTTTCTCAAACCAACTTCAAGAGGATTGACTTGAGTACGGATTTTTATACCCTTGTAGAGGGTATATTAAAATTGTCCAGATGTTTGTAAAGATGTTGTAGAAGGAAGCATCTCCGACCACATAAAGTATATATATTCTTGATCAGCATGACGAGCTGAGTTGATATAGCCATGTCCGTCTGTCCGTCCGTCTGTCCGTCTATTTCTATAAGCTATCTTAACAAAACTTTCCACGAAGCCTTTTGGTACAAATACGCAGCACATTTGTCGGAATCGGCCGGATCGGATGACTATATCATATAGCTGTCCCAATCATATAGCCCCAATCCTCGTATTTATAAGTTTCTATGCCTTTACATAATTCCACCGAGTTTTATGAAAATTGGACAACTTTATAGTATAGCTGCCATACAAAAGATATGTCTTAGAAAAAGTCTGTGGAAAAAACTTTTTTGTTTTCAATGCTATCGCTCCCAATCTAGTCACTAATCAATATTATAAGCTACTACACAGTTCTACCAAGTTTGATCCAAATCGGATAACTGTAGCATATAGCTGCCATAGGAACTATCGGTCGAAAAAGTAGTATTAGTGAGAAAAACTTTTTTGTTTTCAATGGTAGCGTCTTTATACCTTCCCAGTTATGAATATTTTCAGTTTCCACACAATTTTGGGGAGTTAGGTCAAAATCGGAAGAATATATCATATAGCTGCCAAATAACTGGGAAGCAAATGCTTAAAGTAGTAGCGCGATCAAGCTACAAGGGTATATAAACTTCGGTCGAGCCGAAGTTAGCTTTCCTCTATTTTTTAATCTTCAATTTGAAAATTTGTCTTGATCCCGATTTTAGCTCCGAGAGCTTGACTTTAGCTCGATATAGGCTTATTTCAAACACCAAAGGGGATTTATTTTATTTTGTTATTTGAGTTCGATTTGATCTCTCTGTCGGATCTAATCAAGAAGGTCCAACATTGATTTAAACTCGATTTACGTACATTAACTGATTTTGGAAACGGCTTGTTGTAAGAGTACCCGCGACGAAATTCAGCTCGATATTCAACAATATTCAATGCGAATAAAGACTGCTGAAAAAATGCCTGAGATTGACTTGAGCTCGATATTTAAACTCAAGTTGACCCCAGAAAACAAAAAGATCACAGAACAACTCACAGAGCAAGACAGACTGAATGACGTTTTACGTCATTCTGTTACGCTACACAATAGTCTAACGCTACGTCTAAGGGGCTAGCGCTGACAACCAGTCAGTGCTGACACTTTTCAGCAAGTGATTTTAGTTTGTGATTTTAGCCGTTTTACCGCCAGATCCTCTTTTTAACTCAAATTCTTACCGTTTTTCTCTGTTTTTTGTTCAAGTGTTTACTTCTAGTATATAATAACGAGAGCGTAAGTTAAAGTCGGCTCTAACCGACTGTGAAATACCCGTTACTCATGGAAAGAAACGTTTAATAGCCTTCCCGTGTGTCTGAGGCCGGACAGCCGAAAAGTATGCAACATTTTTTAAACTCGGCTATTTATCATCCGATCTTGATATAAATTAGAGGGCTTATAGATGTTGCGAATATAAATGTAAGTTTTAAATTTGAAACTGTGGGAAAATTGTGGGAGTTATTCAACATTTTTTATTGTGGGGGCGGGGGTGGGCGTGGCAAAAATTTGAAATAAACTTGATCTGCGTGCAGACAATAGGAGTCTACATTTCAAAATTGGTTGCTCTAGCTCTTCTAGTCTCTGAGATCTAGGTGTTCATACAGACAGACGGACGGACGGAAAGACTGACAGACGGACGGACGGACGGACGGACAGACGGACATGGCTATATCGACTCGGCTGTTGATACTGATCAAGAATATATATACTTTATATGGTCGGAAATGATTCCTTCTGCCTGTTACATACATTTGCACGACTTTAGTATACCCTTTTACTCTACGAGTAACGGGTATAAAAAGTAAATTCCTTCTTTTTATTATTTTGTACTGGAACTAAACGGAATAAAGCAGAGGCAAATGATGAAGATTTGTGTGAAGTGGGTGTCTGAAGGGTCAAATGGCCAGCACAAACTCATTGGTAACAAATTTTTTATTTGATGCGGGCTCTACAAATAAACCTGCATCACTCTAAAGCAGCCTATCATCAGTTCAAGAACCATTGATTTCTGGTGACAGAATCAATGGCTTACAGACACCCAAATACAACCTTTTCCACACCAAGGGCAAGGGAAAAAATCGATCATGTATTTTAACCAAAATACATTTTAAAACACTTTTACTTCCTAAGTTCAGTGATGGTGACATCACCACGTTCAGCCTGGAACTGGGGAGTTCAACCATCAGGCTGGCCTCTTTTTATCTGGCTCATGACACTGAGAGCCCTCCACCACCAAAAAAATTCCGGGACCTAACTGGAAACAGCATTCATACACACACAAGCCTCATTTTAGGTGGTGATGCCAACGCACACCATACACAATGGGGCAGCTCAGATATAAATGAGCGCGGTGAATCACTGTATAACTACCTATTACAGACATATTTGCATATTGCCGATAAAGGGACTGACCCTACCTTTATTATCAAAAACAGAAGAGAGGTCTTAGACATAACCCTTATCACCGAAGACCTCTGTGAGCAATTGATATCATGGAAGGTGCTGCCAGAGCACTCCTTCTCTGACCATCGATACATAGAAGTCGTACTAACTATTAAGTGTCCCTCACCCAAAAGGATACAGAACCCCAAAAAAAACAATTGGGAAGTCCACAACAAACTTCTCTCTAAAAAGCTTAGACCGTTCCCACCATTCACACCAAGTACGGAAAAACAGATAGATGAGCTTGTCGATACGCTCGCCATCGCGTATACGGACTCGTTTAATAGGGCCTGCCCCCCTAGAAAAATAAAATCCACCTTTAAACCACCTTGGTGGTCTGCAGAGCTGGATAAGCTCCGGAAAGAATGTCGACATACATTTAAAGTAGAAAAATATCACGACCAAACAACCGCTTGGAAGTTATATAAAAAAAGCTATGTACCTATAAGAAAGCTACCGTGAGGGCCAAACGCTCTTCCTGGGCCCATTACTGTAGTAATATTGAATCTACTTCTGATGCATCACGGCTAAGAAAGATGCTGGCTAGCTCACCAACCCCGCCAGGACTCTTACAAAAAACAGACGGAACCTGGACCGACTCGAGCGAAGAATCCCTAATTCTTCTGCTAAGCACTCACTTTCCTGAATGCTCTCTTAACTTAACACCTCAGTTTAGGCTAACCGACCTTCCTTTGCAATATGACAAAACCATTGGACCATCACGGTGACCAGAATTAAATGGTCTATCGATTCGTTCGAACCATTTAAGTCGCCAAGTCTTTATAACATATATCCTGACCAACTACAACAAACTATTGGGTACACAATGACCTGGCTTTACACCATCTATGTTAGCTGTCTTAAGGTCTACTATATCCCCACTAGGTGAAGAGAAACTAAAGTGGTATTCATGCCGAAAGCGGGCAAAAGCCAATCAGCCTATTCTCGTTTCTTCTTAAAACTCTTGAGAGACTTATAGATGTACACCTGAGGCAAACTATAAGTCCCGCTCATCTAGCACACACGCAAATTGCATACAGCAAGGGTAGGTCTACTGAAGCCACCCTGCACTCTCTGGTCTCAAGGATTGAAAGATCACTTGAAGTAAGAGACTTCTCTTTAGTAGCATTTCTCGACATAGAGGGTGCCTTCAATAACGCCCAACCTAACGCTATCACCTCTGCCTTGACATATGTGGGAGCAGATGTGTCGCTAGTAAGATTCATCGAACAATTGCTAACCAGCAGGTCGGTGTACTCCCAACTTGGCGATGCAACTGCTCGCAGATGTGTTAACAGAGGCACTCCGCAGGGAGGTATTCTCTCGCCGCTGCTGTGGGTTGTAACAGTCAACCAACTGCTGCGACTTATGGAAGCGGAGGGACACGTAGTGGTGGCTTACGCTGATGATATTGCCATCTTTAAATGTGGAATGTTTCCTCAAACGCTGGGTGACCTCATGCAGACCGCACTGACAACACTTTCTGAACCCAGCTAAGACGGAATTAGTGCTTTTCACTAGAAAGTACAAAATTCCTGATCTTGTCCCTCCTAAAATCAACGGAGTAAGCCTTGCGATTGATGACAATGCCAAATACTTGGGTTTCGTTTTGGATAGGAAACTACTCTGGAACGACAACATAAATGAACGCATTAAAAAGGAAACCATTGCTCTTTTCTCTTGCAAAAAGGCCATACGCCGCAAATGGGGTTTTTCCCCCTCCATAGTACATTTACACAGCGGTAGTACGCCCCATACTACTCTACGGAGCACTAGTATGGTGGCCAGCACTCAGGAAACAATCAGCCCTGAACAATCTGCATAAAGTACAGAGAAGTGCGGAAATATGTATTAGCGGCGCTCTCCGAACGACACCAACGGAAGCGCTAAATACTATTCTTCACCTTCTACCACTAGACCTTGTTGCAAAGCAAATGGCTATCACAACAGCCCTAAGACTACGAGAATCCGATGCCTGGAACAGGGGTAATTCGGGACACTCTACCATACTCGAAAAACGAGAGAGTATTCCATTAAATACAGACTACTGTATACCACAAACAACTTTCGACAAATTATACGACGTCCATATCCCAAGCCGACACGATTGAGACAACCTTCCCCATAGCAGAGCTAACGACACTAACATCTACACTGATGGTTCTAAGCTCGATGAAAAAGTAGGAGGGGGCGTTTTCTCTCCCAACCTAGACTTGAACTTATCGTTCCGCCTTCCTGATCACTGTAGTGTGTACCAAGCAGAGGTGGTAGCCATCCAGGAAGCTGCCACCTGCCTTAGCACATTCACGGTCAAAGAAGAAACCGTATTTATATAATCAGATAGTCAAGCCGCCCTTAAAGCACTTGACTCACATACCAACAATGATAAAACACTTACGGAATGTCGCTTATCTCTGAATGAGATCGCACGACATTTCAGTATACACCTTATATGGGTGCCTGGACATCGCAACATAGAAGGAAATGAGTCTGCGGACAAACTGGCCAGAATAGGTACCACCATCGAGCTCCTTTCAGAGAAGAGCACGATTGGGATGCCTATGGCGACATATAAGCTTCACACAAAAGCTGAAACTCTTCGTCGCGCTACGAATCGGTGGAAAAACCTTTCCTCCTGTGCAGTAGCGAGGCTTACGTGGCCAACATTCGACCAAAAACGTACTAACACATTTTAACGTCACAGAAGAGACCACATATCACTTCTGTTTGGGACCCTTACGGGTCACTGTCTTATTGGCAGACACGCAGCACGCCTAGGCGTTACTCACCATGACTTCTGCAGAAGTTGCGGATACGAAGAAGAGGAGGAATCGGTACAACACCTTCTCTGCCATTGCGCCGCCTTGAGTTGAAGGAGACTCAGGGCACTTGTTCAACCTCTGCTACTCAACCTCTCGGAGACATCCGGGCTAGAGATCCCAGCTCTTCTCAAATTCATTCTGTCCACACAATGGTTCAGTAACGAGGACCCTTCAGTTTTAAAAAGGGTAATAGGGAATAAATATGGCATCGCAATGGGCCCAATGTGGCCTAAGTGGCAGAGCGATTTGTCGCTCTCAGCCATCGCAACCTAATCTAACCTAAGACAGACTGAACAGCTCACAGAGTTGCTCTGAGTAAGACAGACAGAAAAACTCACAGAACAATAAGGACTAAACAAGACTCGCTGAACAAAAATGAACAAATGAAGAAGAACATGTTCACTTTTTCAGCTTAATTTCAGCTTTCTTTCAACTTAATTTTATTCACTCTCATAACCAAATCCAACACTTTTTTTTAGGCAGAAAGACGGGCCACGCAGGACAATTGGGCCATTGGAGCTAGCGGCTCGAATTTGTTTAATAGACATTTTTGTAACAAATTATTTAGAATTATTTTTTGTTAAATTTTTCACATAGAATAGCCGTCGAGTTGTCGCTCAAAGTCAAAAACAGTCAACTTCGTAAATTTTAGCTAGACTTTTTTTAGTTAGTGCTAACATCTCATACTGAACACACGTATCGTTTGAGGAGAGAAAAATATATTATTTTTTGTCAAGTCTTAGTGAAATTTTTACAATACTTTTTGGTTTTTCTCGTAAAGGGTGGTATCAACGGGTCGCCAAAAAATTTCTTGTGAAAAAGTTGATATTCTGCAGAGTCTTAACAGAGTCTGCTAAGCCTATGTTAATAACACGATAACACAATTTACTCCGTCGATAAACGTTTCAAAGAAACCTTGCGCTGCTCTGGCGCTGTTAAATATGCCCGCGAACTTATAAACAACAACACCTTGCAGGATTATGAATATAACATATTTAATGTGCTATTTTAATATATTTTTATTATTAAATGAAATTAATAATATATTAATTGTTATCATTATGAATATTGAATTGATTTTCAAAAGCTAAATGACATAAAGAATAGAGGCACGTTAACTTCGGCTCAAACAAAGTTTATATACCCTTGCAGCTCGATGATTTCAAATGATTTTCATTCCACAATTTCATTCATTCGATGGATTGTTCCTGTGGGAGCCATATGCTACAGTCAACCGATTTGGACCAAACCTAGCAGAACTATGAGGAAGCATATAATATTTAAAAATATTGAGTTTTGGAGCGATAGCATTAACAACAAAAAAGTGTTTCTTATTAAGACTATTTCTTAGACCTCTTTTATATGGCGGCTATATTATACAGTTGTCCGAAAAAGCATAGAAAACTAATAAATACGAGGTTTTTGGGACGTTTGCATTGAAAACAAAAAAGTTTTTCTCACTGACTTGTTTTTCGGCCGATCGTTCCTATGGCGGCTATATGCTATAGACTTCCGATCCGGCCGGTTTCAACAAATATACAGCGTATAAATACCTATAAACTTTGAACAAAGTTGAGTAAAGATAGCTTTGAAACTGACGGAGGAAATGTATGTAGGTGGCGGGGGTGGCCTGGTCACACCGGCAAAAAAATAAATTCGAAATTAACTTATAATATGAACAGCAAATATTTGAAGATTTAACTTTCTATCTTTATTTTTAGAGTTTATGCCAAAAAAAAGGCAATTCAGCCCAATGTGCACTGGGTATAGTCACCCGATCCGGCCGGTTTCGACAAATGTGCAGCGTATTTGTACCTTAAGACTTCGTGGAAAGTTTGGTTAAAATAGCTTTAAAATTGACGGAGGAGATAGCATAGAAACAGACGGACGGACGGACATGGCTATATTAACTCAGCTCGTCATGCTGATCAAGAATATATATTCTTTATGTGGTCGGAGATGCTTCCTTCTATGCGCTACAAACATAGACATACCCTCTACAAGGGTATACAAATTTATGGATTTCTTAATTAAGCATCCCCACCAGAGATGTTCGTGTACAAATGACACTCGAACCCCAAATCAACAAGCATTGCCGCTCAAATCGGAAACAACCACTTTGACAGACGATCACACAAGACACTCTTTCGCCAAAATGCCATGCCAATGCAAAACAAATTGATTTGACATTTGTATAGACTTATACACTTTTAGTTGAGCACGGTTGTAAGATTTCATTTGTACTGACCCGCTCAGTGTGAGCGAGCTATCTTTTATTAAGAATTTCTCATCCCTTAACTTCTTAATTTATCTAATGCAGCATTTGTAAGATAGCTGCGTGTGTATAAATATTAAAATGCATTCGTGTGAGGAATACACATTGCCTCACACGATGCATATTAAGTGGTAGAAACCGCATGACATTTTCAAGTGGTTCCCATGGTCGATCCTTTTCAAGTGATGTCTGCTGGGCTGATCCTTGTCACTGCCGCTATTCATATTTAATGCTATTACAAAAGGTGGCATGTTTATGAAATAGGCGACAAAGGCTAACTATTTAATGTTACTAAGAATAATGGGCTTATGAAATGTAACGCAACGTTAGGATCGTGGTCGAGTCTCATGTTCAAGTTTTGAACAACATTAAATGTTGGGTGTCTGCCACATCGCAAATGCTTTTAAAGAGAGTATTGATGCTCTGATCTCTCTGATCCCCGCTGTAAGCCCCATAAAAATAGAACTAAAGTCTGCTTTAACTAAACGGTCAATATACCGCCAACATATTTAATTAGTCTTGAAATGTGATTTAGCTTCATCTAGTAAGAACTACAAAATTTTGTTATTTACTTTGTTTCCAAAGAACACTGATTGACTTGAAATTTTGCTTTTGTAAAGTTTTTTGGGGTCTGCTCCAGCTATAAGCTAACCAGGGTATTTAAATAGCAGCTTCTTAATAAAACCCCAAGTACCCTCTGGTGGTTTGGGGTGAGGCTTCAAAACAAAATATTTAACCGCAAAGAAGGCAATGAATATGACCAAGAATATTTTCACCAAAAGCAAATGATTGTCTTGAGCCCACTGGAATACAGGAGCTGTGTTAAAGGTCTGGAGTGGCGGTTCCATTGGTAGCTGAGATACTTCAGCTGTATTAATCAACTGGGGTGGTGGTTCCATGGGTAAATGCGGTTGTGCTGCGTTAAGGGCCACCGCGGTTGGACCTGTGTTTAACTGGGGTGGCGGTTCCATTGGAGCCTCCGGCTCTACAGCAGATGTGTCAGACTGCACCTCTTCATTGTCTCCTGCCTCTGTCTGGACCTCCTTATCTGCGTTCTGAAAAAGCAAATATCTGCCACGCGAGGTTTGCTGTGCTTTGTGAATTTTCGTTATGGAGATGGCTACGGATTGGTGTACCTTAAAAGCACCTGGTTTCTTTACACCCGCTTGAACTTTTCTGACACTGGGTAGAGGCTTCAAGGTCGCTTCGGGAACAGCCTTGTCTAAACGTTTAACCTTGCCGCAGCCTACTGCCGTTTGCTTTCCTTCAGCCTTGTTGCAGGCCTCCTTGTTCTTCTTGACTTTATCCTTGCCACGGCTTTTAACATCTTTCCTTGCCTGGGCCTCCTTCTTCTTCTTGTCTTTATCCTTGGCCCGGTCGAGCGCTGCTTGCTTTTCTTGGGCCTGGTTGCCAATCTCATTGTTGTCTTCTGGGCGCAGTTGCTCCCCAACAACCTCAGTCTTCTTATGAGTGGCTTTCTTTCCGTATATATAGCGTTGGCCGCCACAAGTTTGTACATGAAGATCCATATTGGATTGTGCAAAGTCTAAGGATACCAATTTTAGCACAAAAACTCAGCAGTTTTTCTTTATTTTTGTTTTTTTTTTTTACTTACCTGTTAAAAGTGAAAATTTATTGAAAAATATTATTTCTTAGTTTTTAGTTGCTGTGTTGCCTGTTGTAAGTAATATCTTGTACTGAATAAAATGGAAGCTGTGTTAGGTATATGCTTTTTTTCAATTTGACATTAAAGTCAAAGCCAACTTGAGGCTTCAAATTTTTATATTTTAAATACAATTTTATTTCATTTCATTTAATTTCAGGTCATTTTTTACACTCGCAACTCTAAGAGAGTGCCAACCATAACCTAACCATAAATGGCTTGAAAGAGGCACTGAAGTAGTTCGATTGAAGATAAATGTTCAAGTCTTTCTTTGTTATTTGATACATAAAATTTACTTTACCCTAATGAGAGTGAAGTTAAATTGCCATAACTCTGGCTGATGCTATGCGTCACGACGTTCACAATGCACACGAAGGCAGCGATGCCTCGTGTGCATTGTGAACGTCGCGACGCGCCCATCTCTGCATTAAATGCAGTTCAATGCAGTCCCGAGCAGCGGCACTTAACGAGCACCTCGCACTTGACTGCCATGGCAAAGATTTCGTTCATATTGATTGGAAAGTAATTCGCGCATTTTTGGCGATTTGCCTCCGTAAAGTTGGTCAGGTCATGAAGATCTTCTGGATGTACTGCTGTAGCATGTGTGACTTGGCGGCTCCGCTGAACTCGAAAATGGTAATGGGCAGCGGTCCCTGGGTGGTCACATAGCACTTGGCCACGCAGTCGGGGCCCTGTCAGGGAAACGTTAAGAAATGGAATTGATTTATAAAGTTGAAGTTTGGTTCGCCCATTTCTTACCTTGATAAAATTGGCATTGACGTAGGGCACATCCTCATTGCCCGATCCGCTTTTGCTCGGTCACCTTCAGGGGGTCAATTGAGGCTGCACTATCCGCTATACTACAGCTTGATAGGATACCAGCAGTTCGCTGTCCACTGAACTGGGAGCGGGCATTTGGCTCATTTTCAATTTGGCAATTCAATTTCAAATTAGAATAAAAACCTATTTTGTTCACGTCACGGCAAAAAAGAGGCGTTAACAGCACTTAAAGCACTTAACAGCGCTTGAACAAAACGTAGTGGCAGACGTAATACGTATAAGTATTTTTCGCGATTGGTGGAAACCGAATTTGAAACGGCCACACACAAAAATTCCTTATCCGTTTTTTTTATATAGAGTTTTTCATTTCGCGGCCGTTTTCGTAGCCATGGACAGCGCCCTTAAGCAAACAAAATTTTAGTTCTAATTTGTTTTTTAACCATACATAAATATGTCGTCGTTGGAAGCTGAGAGCCACCTGACAATTGCCAGCGGGGTGACGAGTGAAGGAGATGGTGCGAGCAATCAATCGGAGAATGCAGATTTAAATGACAACTTGGAACAAACAACACAAAAAGATGTCGATAAAAACGAAAGAAAGAGAAAGCGAAAACGATCAAACCCTACGAAGTCCTTGGAGGATGACGACGATAGTGAAGAAAGAAAGTGAAAGTCAAAACGCCACAAGGGCAATCATGATGATACCAAAAATACTACCAAGTCTGTGGGGGATAGATATGATGCGCAATCCGTTTCTCAATTTCCTCCGCGAATATCGGCTCAACACTGACTATCGTGAACACGAACTAGTGGATAAGGCGACACGCTACTGGAACATTATGCCCACGAGCCGACGCAGTCTATATTCACCGGTAAGAGAAATTAGAGAGAAAATTCGAATACATAGTAAATTATTTTTTTTACAGGAAGTCTTTCGGTAAAGAAACAGAAATTGGCATTGCTCAATTGAAAATGACCCTGGCTTAACAGAAAATTAATTTGCATTGTTAGTTTTGTCTGGGAACCGAACTTATTACCTTTTGAAATGCACCATCGCACTCGATTTTAAATTTTTCTCATCATGTTTGTAAGAAACTCAGATAGGAATGTAAATGGCTTTTTATACCCTTGTAGAGGGTACATTAAAATTGTCCGGATGTTTGTAACGCATAGAAGGGAGCATCTCCGACCACATAAAGTAAATATATTCTTGATCAGCATGACGAGCTGAGTTGATATAGCCATGTCCGTCTGTCCGTCCGTCTGTCCGTCAGTCAGTTTCTATGCTATCTCCTCCGTCAGTTTTAAAGCTATCGTAACCAAACTTTGCACGAAGTTTTTTGGTACAAATGCGCAACACGTTTGTCGGAACCGACCGGATCGGATAACTATAGCATATAGCTGCCATAAAAACGATCGAGGTGAGGAAAACTTTTTTGTTTGCAATGGTAACGTCTTTTTATTTACCAATTATGAATATCAGTTTCCACACAATTTTGGGAAGTTTGGTAAAAATCGGATGAATATATCGTATAGCTGCCATATAACAAACTGGTAAGCAAATGGCTTTAGCTACGAGAGTTTTATGTGTAACTAACTTTATTGAATATAACTTAAGCTAACAATTATTGTTGAGTCAAACGGAGCGAAGCGGGCGCGTGCCGCGCTGGCCGAAGCCAAGCCAGAAACTGAGCGCCAGGGATGGCGAGTGTCTTGTCGTTCTGCTATCGCGTTAGGGATGGTGCTCGATGAATGGTGTGATCAGAGGTGGCCAGGGCTGCCACATGGCCAAAGTAATGGCGCCATCTATAGCCGAGCTTGGGAAATAACTGAGCTAAGTATGTTCGACGAAAATCATTTAAAACCTTAATTTTATAAATTATACAAGCTACAAGGGCATATAAACTTCGGTCGAGCCGAAGTAAGCTTTCCTCTATTTTTATACCCTTGCAAAGGGTATTATAATTTTGCCCAGAAGTTTGCAACGCATAGAAATATTCATTTCCGACCCCATAAACTATATATATTCTTGATCAGGGCGACGAGCTGAGTCGATTGAGCTTTGTCCGTCCGTCTGTCTGTCTGTCTGTCCGTCGGTTTTTTCGCAAACTAGTCTCTCAGTTTCAAAGCTATCGAGCTGAAATTTTGCACAGAGTTCTTTTTACTGCACGCTGCTATGTCGGAACCGACCGGAACGGATGACTATATCTTGTAGCTGCCATAGGAATTATCGGTCGAAAAATGGGTCTTAGTGAGAAAAACTTTTTTGTTTTCAATGTGAATGAATCACATTTTGCCCCTTATGTATATACTTTCTTTGAATTATTATTATCTTGATACTCTTAAACTTAATTAGTCTGAAATACCTTATACTTGCCTAATACTTACTGTTAGACCTTAATTACTTTGAACTACTTACCTACGTTGAAATACTTACCTTAAGACCTTAAAACTACTTTACCTTTCTGCTTACTTTACTACCTCTACTTTACTACCTTTCTGGCGTTAAATTTACACATACCATTACTCACTCAAGATACTTAGGAATAAACCTAGTTGTAAGCAAATTTATTACCTAGTACTAAGGGCCCCAAGTGGGGAGACAAGAGAGAGAGAGAGGCAGTGGGGAAAACCGGTGAAGCTTTTCACCACCTGGTCAAAAAGCTTAGCAGGTCGCGCAGCCGCAAGGGCAGCAAACTCGAGGGGAGATAGTCAATGTCGAGTCGTGAAACTTAGCAGTCGAGAAAAATCAGCAACGATCCAGCGCGCGAAAGCACCCCTCAAGGGAGCGAACAACGGGAACTGGAAGAAGTGAAACAAAACGCGCAACCGTAACACCAAACGCCAACCCAGCCGAAACCTGCCGAAAAACACCACCACCAAGCAGCAGATCTGGAGTAGGCCAGTACAGGAGCGGATTCTTGTGAGCGAGCCGGAGTGGCCCCCCTCTTTAAGTCGTTTTGCCTCCTCCTCTCTCTCTCTAAGACCACGTAGGCATTCAATTATGAAATAAAAGTTTATAACGTGTTGAAGAAAGAAAAGAATGCACCTAGATTTAGGTTGGCGGGATCCAGCGCGCACCCACCGCTGGGGTTGGACTGATACACCAGCCGGTCTATACCCGGTGTACCAGTCACATACCCAGGGGCGTAGCATCTCTTGGAACCCCGTGCTAGTCGGTCAATACCCGGTACGGCGGTTTCAAGGGGTGCTCACGGTGAGCGTTCTTGGATTAGGATAGAAATACACACACACACACAAGCTAGCCTGAGCCATGGAAATCCACAAAGAACCACACACACACACACCATACACCCAAGCTAGCATGAGAATTCGAATCCCACATAGAGGCACACACATACCCACACCATAGCACAAGTCAGCCATACTCTTGGAATCCACATACGCCACTCCTCTTAGCATACAGTCCTACGCATATACTCGCACACGCCTATACTCACGCACGCGCATTCTCACGCACGCAAATACCCACCACCCACATGGCCGGTTCAAGCTAGGCCGCGGGTCGGTGGCCCTCCCCCTTCTCCTTATGTGCGATACTCTCTGAGCCCACAGTCACAAGCCAAAACTCACTCTTACACAGCCGCCAGCACAAATTTACGCACGAGTACAGGACCGGTCCGAACCGGCTGTGGGGGCCCAATGTACGTACTGTACCCTTTTCTATGGGACCATCTTCGATCTGTGTCACTCAACTTAAGTGTAGCCTGGAAAACCTAAGGCACGTTTCTCTACTACCCGATCCCGGCAACTTATAATTCTTGTAATTCTTGTAAGGTGGACGTGCGTAACCCCAGAGATAGAAAAGCTTCCTTACAAATGTTAGCGTCCTTAAATTCGGTCATTATTAATATTATATGCTTTCAAACAGATTTGCAAAATTTTGGTCAAGATCGGATGACTATATCTTATAGCTGCCATAGGAACCATCGCGCAGTGGGCCAGCTTGTATGGAGACTGCGGCCAAAAACATTACAAACATACAATTTTACCAAGTGAAAGAAAAAAGTTATATTAAAATTTTTTATTTGTGTTTCAATTTTTGTTTTTTTTGTTGTGTTATATTTGTTGTAGTATTAAATGCCTCCGCTTAACATAAAAACAAATAAAAATAAAAAAAATAAAATTAATTTATAATACCTAAAAAAAAAACATTATTAAACATACTATATATCGCTGCCATCTCAGATTTTTAAGTTACCCCAGGAAAATAAAATCACGGATTTAAGTCAAATTGACTTGTGCTTGGATGGAGCACACAAAATAGAATCAAATACCACAACAACAGAGATCAGGAAGGTAACAGTTGCATCGCAGAAACAAATAGCAACAAAACAAGCACACTTTCGGCTTTGGGAACACTTTCCGGCAGCTAAGCTTTATCGTTTTAGAATCTTAGAAGGTTGAACCATTTTATCAAATAAGTCCCATTGGGGGAAACATGGGGATCATAAATATTACTTTAGCTGAAATTATATTACATGAACAGTGGCACCCAAAAAAATAGTACTGACAAAACATAAAATTTATGAAAAGAACTCAACAAATTAAAAACAATTAATTTATTAAAAAGAGTTAGTACCTTTCTTTTTTACTATTCAGTTTAATTTTCTTTAATATAAGCTTGATTTAATATTGTTTTAATTGTTTTAAATTTCACTTAAATCTCAAAAATCTCCCACAGTAGGAACAAATATATTTCATGCTCTCTCTTTTGAAGCCATTCTTATGAGTACGGTTGTAATGAAACAAAATCAACTATACAATTAAAAAGTTCATTCTATTGCGAGATGGAGAGAACACGTTTGAAGTCAAAATTCTCACTTTGCATTTTTTATTTTTGGCCTATGGCAGAAACCACTGTGCATCGGTCGGAAAATGGGTCTTAGTGAGAAAACCTTTTTTGTTTTCACAGTTAGCGTCCTCAAGCTCGGCTATTATTAATGTTATATGCTTTCAAACAGATTTGCAAATTTTGTTCAAAATCGAATGACTATATCATATAGCTGCCATAGGACCGATCGGTCGGAAAATGGGTCTTAGTGAAAAAAAAACTTTTTTGTTTTTAAGTAAATCGTTCTTAAGGTTGGTGATTATTAATATGAAACGCTTTCAAACTAATTTGAAAAAGTTGATCAACATCGGTTGACTATATCTTATGGTTGCCATATGACAGATCGGTCGAAAATGATTTTTAGTGAGAAATTTTTGTTGTTTTTTATGTTAGCGTCCTTAAACTCGCTGAAGACTGATTTTATATGCTTTCAAATAGATTCGCAAAATTGGGTCGAAATCGGATCACTATATCTTAAGGCTGCCATAGGGCCGATCGGGCGGAAATTGAGTCTTAGTGAGAAAAACTTTTTTGTTTTCAATTTTATCGTTCTTAAACTCGGCGATTGTTAATTTGATTTGTTTTCAAAAAGATTCACGAAATTTGGTCGAAATCAGATGTTTATCTGTCGGAAAATGGGTTTTAGTTAGAAAAATGTTTGATTTTAATGTAAGCGTTCTAAAACGGTGACATTTGCATTTGCAAGGGTTTAAAAACTTCGGCACAGAGGAAGTTAGCTTGGCCTTCTCGTTTTATATGTTTTCAAATAGATTCGCAAAATTAAGTCAAAATCGGATGACTATATCTTAAGGCTGCCATAGGGCCGATCGGTCGGAAATTGAGTCTTAGTGAGAAAAACTTTTTTGTTTTCAATTTTATCGTTCTTAAGGTCGGCGATTGTTAATTTGATATGGTTGAAATCAGATGTTTATCTGTCAGAAAATGGATTTGGAATGGAGACGAAGTTAGCTTGGCCTTCTCGTTTTCGATAATATCAAAATGGCCGTTTTTTTACAAACCGCGATTTAATTTTTAAACCCTGTTCCCATTAAAAATGGGAAAAGGGGATCATGAAGTTGTGCAAATGTATGTAACAGCCAGAAGGAAGCTTCTCCGACCCTATAAAAAGTATATATATTCTTGATCAAGTAATGTACAATTCCTGCCTTCTTATTTTTTTATTTTTTTTTACTGCACAAATATTAAACACCGTCTGAGATACTGTAACGGTAAGGTTAAATCAGTAACTAACATTTAGTCGAGACCCAAACCCAGGGAAGATCCCGATTGCAGCTGCAGGCTTGCACTTAGATACGAAAAAAAAGCTTTGCTTGCATTGGTCGGCTTTCGTTGACCTTGCACAAGGGCGAAGCACTAGACGAAACTAGGTTAGCTGACGTACCGACAATCGTGGCTTCATTCTTTCCACTTGATCCACAAAAGAAGACGGACGTCTCGCTGCCAGAAAATTTTTCTGATCAACACATGGCAGTAACAAATTTTAAAAGTGGAAAAATAAGCATTAATTCGCTGCCATCCATACTTATGGTAACAATTACCAATATTTAATTGAGATTGGCTGTTGATATTTTGGGCAAGGTAAGTTTAAAGTTAAAGAAAAACTTTAATTTTGCAACCTAACCCAAAAATCACATTTTTTCAGACCCACAAATATCCAAAACGACAAGCATCCAGTCTTAAATGTATGGGCTTTGAACTCATCTTGCCCAGCAACGGCCTCAAGTTAAATTTTGTCAACGATTTGACAAACTCTTGGCCAAGTTTAGATCAGGTAAAAAGTATAATTTTCTGCCTTAACCTCAGAAAACTAATTTCCAAATCTCTTTCAGGAGCTTGGCCAGATCATCTTCAATGAATGCAGTATCGTGGCTGAATCGCCAATTCTACACTCCCAGCAAGAAATTTCGGGCCCAGCATAATTAATAAAATTGCCCGCAGCAGCACGCCAAAAGTCTAAGTGCAGTGCAGTGACAATGAATGCAACGCC
The DNA here is from genome assembly GCA_037044535.1 of Lordiphosa magnipectinata. NCBI lineage: Eukaryota > Metazoa > Arthropoda > Insecta > Diptera > Drosophilidae > Lordiphosa > Lordiphosa magnipectinata. The sequence continues at coordinate 16,836 of JBAMBO010001802.1, read as the reverse complement.
AGTCTGTCCATACAGACACCTAAAAATCCCCAAAAGAGAAATCTAAAGTCAATATTTCTATTTGGCCACATGGCATGAAAATTTTGGATCAATTAAATTTTTTTTTTAGTGGAAAATGCAATGCGAAACTAAGAAAAACAAATATATTAATCAATCAAAGTGTGTGTGCGAGTGCCGGTGCATAAATTGTTAATTACATACATACATACACATATCGCATGCCCTAGGCAAGCATATTTATATGGCTGTACGCGAGTGCTAAGAAAAATTTTAGTTAAACTGAATCACGATCACATCATCTTATACATACAAACATCATAAATTCATCATTAATAATCATAAATAAATAAATAAAAAAATAATCATAAATAATAGAGAAACAAATTAAAGAATTTTAAAAGCAGTTTATATTCGCATTCATTCCAAATTAAGCCTGTTGTACACATACAAAACATATTGGCAAGCAGAAACAAACATACATACATATTCACATGGTGCAATTTTCAACAAAATTTAAAAACTCCTAGCAAAACAAACCAAAACCATCATCGACTTTGGAGGCCTTCATCGTTACATGAGTGGGTAAGTGAGAAAACGAATTTGTCTTATTGATCATTTCACCATGACCTAGCCCAAGAAGGGATAGCAAAAACCAAACAAAGGAATGCGAACAATTTTGTTTGTCTAGCCGTGCTTGCTATCATATCAGCTCAGCTGTTTTGCTAGATCACAGTTAATTATTTTTGTTTGTGCTCTCGCTCTTTGTTTTAGTTTTGATCTTACATTTATTTTCGGATATTTAATATGCATTCCCATGCATAGTGCTGCTTAAAAGTATACGTACAAATATAAAAAAAAATGTTGCTTAATTACAAAACTGAAATTTAGTAACACAAATAAGTATTCAATGCATTCATAAAAATCTTCGCATGCATTCACCCAAATATACATCATTCATTCTAGAACTCTTAAGTAAATAAATAAATCTCATCATTATGCACATTAGGCTCTTACAGTAGACACTCATATATATAAGTCAACTTGTATTACTCTTGCAGCGGATTATATGAACCGTACCTACAATACATACGAATATGAAGTCTATACCCTTATATTTAATCTTTAGTAATACTTTTGAATAAATTTGTAATTTGATCATGGAACTCTAAAATATTTCTTATTCCTTTTTGAGGGTGTTGTGGTAATTTAGGGTGGTGTAATCACATTTTAGGGATTTCGTATAAATATGTCCGCTAACAGGAAATCAAAGGTAGGGTAGGTGCAGAAGCGAAGCTACAGAACACCTTAGTAGCTTAACCCAGTGAGAGCCTGAAATTCTTTTTGCTTTCTTTCTCTCTCTCTCTCATTCAATTGCCTTGGTTCTTCATCTTATTCTTTTGTGTCTTTTCTTTAAATAAAAAGGCTTGAAGGGATTCTTCTTTAATATGTATGGTAGAGTGTTAGGATAGAGTCAAAGAACCCCCCCGCAGGCTGTTTTGCTAGTTGAATCTAAAAGAATCCCAAGCCGACGACGTCTCTAACATGAGTAAAGGCATAGTAGACCCAGAGATTTTCAGCTGCCACAATGCGAACTACACTATGACATTACACAACGGGCAACGCTTCGGTCGAAAGGCTGCATTCCACCTTAACCGAACTATACAGGATAATCATGAACAAAAGAAAGGAAGCACGCCTAGAATGCGGGCATGACCAAATACTCGCAGAAGCAGTAGCAACATATAACAATGCAATACACTCGAGCACTTCCTATACCCCTTTCGAGCTCTTCCACGGAAGAACTCACATATTCAACAAAACAATAACATTCGACAACCACCACGACTACCTTAAGAAATTAAACGAATTTAGAAAAGTCATATACCCAAAAGTACAGGAACATTTAAACGCGACCACAGAAATAAGATTGGCTAAATTAAACGAGGACAGAGAGACACCAGTCCAAGTCGAGCCTAATGATACGGTATTTAGAAAAGAAAACCGTAGAAACAAGATGACACCGAGATTTTTACTACACAAAGAAGGTAGAGACAAAGGCGTCACCTTCCTAACAACCAGAGGTCAAAAGTTACACAAACAAAAAATTAGAAAAACAGTTAAGAAAAAATACTAACACCGACACATAATTCTCAACAACAAACTAAATCACGTACATCGACCCGTAGTTCCAGAATCCTTCCAATAACCGCCCAACCTTTAAAGTATCATTAGAAATCCTACGAAACAAAATCAAACAGGTAGGAGACAAAATAGATACACTCTTGCCGCACACTAGAAGTAAAATAGGTCTCATTAATGGTCTGGGGACCATACTCAAATCTATCTTGGGAAACCTACATAGATGACAACGACGGACAAAACATATTAGCGGAACTGAAAAAATATCCAAACCAATTCCAAAGATCTGGCAGAAACACAAGATGGACAAGCACTATTCAACAAAGACATAATTATCAAACTAAGTAACATAACAGCCCACATTAACAAGGAACAATCCACGGTACAAAAATTCTTTGAAAATGCACAAAACTCTATCTTTAACGAACTTAGGGAAGACAGAAATAACACTAATTTACTATAATATATTAATAGGATAAACTACAATATAGACACACTAACTGATCATGTAAACAACGTAGTTGATGGCCTCTTAGCCAGTAAACTAAACATTATCCCCAAATTGCTATTTAATAAGGAACAAATACAACATATAAGAGAGATAATAAGTAAACAAAATGTAACGTTAGCATTAGATGAACACATTTACAAATCACCCTGATGTTATACCTTCAACACAACACTCTTGTTTAACATTAAGATACCCATTTTTGTTACAAAATGTATAAATTCATAATATCGTCGGAGTTCAAGGCGTACACCAACAACAACACCCACCAATACCAGCACAAATGCCTAAGAATCGAACAAAACTACTTCAGCGCAAAACCACAACACGTCGCCTAGCCACCCTTCTCCGATCCGGCCATTCCCCCTCTATGGCCTTGTCTTCGGACTGGGGGGGGAGGAGTTAACATGCCCCCTCTCCCCGGCATGAACGTACCACCAGCATAAAACGCGGACACAGGGAAACAACGCAGACTTAGCAACTGCAAGCCTAGCGCTGATGGACAACAACAAAATCGCCAACATGCTAGAACTCTTACGATCACACACATTCTCGTACACTCATACATACACATACTTTATTGTAATAAACATTCATTCTTATTTTGTACTCCAAGCAATACAATCGTTTTATTTGCAAGCTCCCCTCCAGCATGTTCTAGAGCAGGCATGCCCAAAAGCAGCATACGACAGAGCACTCACCAATACTCACAAAGATAAGCACCAATACCAATAATGAAATTGTTGTTGGTCAGTTTGCTTGCGCGCGCAAACACCAATCAAAGAAGAGAACAACACCGGTTTTTCTTCTACGCGACGCACACACACGAAATCGTTTGCATGTGTGTCGTTTTGTATACGTCGCGCCCTGCAGGTATACGATCATTGATTTCCTATCTTCGGTGCAATTATAAAAACAAAACGTACTCAAAGAGCATACGGCTGGGCATCGCTGTTCTAGAGTCATGCTCGCATATGTATGTGTCTCCTACACATGTATTTATACATGTGATTTTGTATAAACCACCTAAGCGGTCTCAGGCAGGAGGCCTCCTCTGCTCCCTCGGACACAAAACTGTAACTCCCGCGCCCATTCCGAAAGCCACGCACTCGTTGTTGCTTTGCGCAAAGGAATAGCTCGCGCGCATACGTTCTACGTACCCAAAAGCCTGCATAAAGCAACAACAATTTCATATGCGTGCTCTCCTCACTTTCTTTCCGAGCTAAGGTTTTGTTGTTGGCGCGTGCAGACCTTCAACTACTCTTTTCTCTCTCCTATCTCTCAGGCAAATTAAAAAGCAACAACACTGTTGCCTTTGCATAGTCAGCGCTCGCCTCGCGCGCGGTTGCTTGTGACAACAACGACCACACACAAAACAAATATCGGGTTTCGCTTTCTATTTCTGGTTGTTGTTATTGCTTGCGATATATTTTGTGCATTTGTATTGGTTTTCACGCACCCGTGAGCTCATTCTGGGCACCCCTGATGTGGATTTAGTTTTATTGAGCGATTTCCTAGTGCTACAAGATTAACTTATAATTATGACAAACAAAATATGACTTAACTAACATAATTTAATCTAGTATGTCACAACACAAAGTAAAATTGTAAATTAAGGGCCGAGGCTACACAAAAGAACCGTTTAAAGTTGAAGCCATTGTTCTGCAGATGTTGATGAAGGCCTTACCAGGTAAATCAGTGTAAACAAATCCAAATGGGACAGCTATGTATTAGCTGACCCTTCGTTTACTCAGCCGAGTAGAACAGATGTGGTAGTAGGAGAAGATTTAAATACTCACATCTTAAAAATGGGGTTGTAAACATCAATGGACTACTTGGTCAAAATTGTATCCGGATGGATAAAGTGAAAAGGTGAAAATCTGATACTCGCAATAACTATCGAATTAAAAGAGATGTAACGCTTTTGGGAAGTACACTCAGAGAAAAAATAGAGAATTTCACTCTTGACTCAAGAGCATTCGTTCTCAAAAGTACGGTAAGACTGAAAATTCTTGATCCAAGAGCGAAATTTTTGATCCAGGAGTGAATTTTTGATGATTGAATGAAGTACGAATAATTCTCAAAATAAAAAACTTAAAAAGAATATTTGGGGTGGGGTGGAGGGTGTGAGAGACACGACCGACCCGACCCGACCGACGGGGTCGATCTCCCTCCCCCCTCCCACTCACCATTATCAACCAACCAACCACCACCCAAACTTTGTTTTAACCTGTGATTGATTTTGAGATAGCCTCATATATATATTTTTTTTTTTTAGTTACTTTTCTCAAAGTTGAGTTGCCCTCACTCCCCTTGCCTAAAAAAACCAAATTGAGAACGTTTAGAACGAATTTATATCGATTACAAGATCGAAAGTCTTGAAAATTCAAGAACGACTAATATTTTTTCAAGGGCGTTCGTACTCAAATTATTCGTTCTAGTTTGTTCTTAGTGTAGATGATGAGGATAAAGAAGACGAAGAATCAAAAATATGAGAGAAAAAGTTTATTGTTACGACAAAAAAGAGAGCAAGTGCAAAATATGTAGTATCTATTCTTTTTTTAAAAGACATTGAGTTTGTTAATTCTTAAGAACAAGCAACAGCGCGGGTCTTAAAAATAAAAAACCGAGAAGGCCAAGCTAACTTCGTCTGTGCCGAAGTTTTTATACCCTTGCAAATGCAAATGTCACAGTTTACGAACGCTTAGATAAAAATCAAAAAATTTTGTAACTAAAACCTATTTTCCGACAGATAAACGTCTGAAAAAATTTTTTCTCACTAAGACTCAATTTCCGACCGATCGGCCCTATGGCAGCCTTAAGATATAGTCATCCGATTTCTTCCCAATTTTGCGAATCTATTTGAAAGCATATAAAATGAGTCATCAGCGAGTTTAAGGACGCTAACAAAACTAAACAAAAAAATTTTTTACCAAGACTCATGTTCGACCGATCGGTCCTATGGCAACCATAAGATATAGTCACCCGATGTCGATCAACTTTTTCAAATTAGTTTGAAAGCGTTTAATATTAATAATCCGACCTTAAGAACGATTTACTTAAAAACAAAAAAGTTTTTTTTCGCTAAGACCCATTTTCCGACCGATCGGTCCTATGGCAGCTATAAGATACAGTCATCCGATTTTGACCAAAATTTGCAAATCTGTTTGAAAGCATATAATATTATTAATGACCAAGTTTAATCACGTTAACATTGACAACATCCGATTTTGACCAAAATTTGAAAATCTGTTTGAAAGTATATAATATTATTAATGACCGAGTTTAATCACGTTAACATTGAAAACACAAAGTTTTTCTCAGTAAAACCAATTTTTCGACCGATGGTTCCTATGGCAGCTATAAGATATAGTCATCCGATTTTGAACAAAATTTGAAAATCTGTTTAAAAGTATATAATATTATTAATGACCGAGTTTAATCACGTTAACATTGAAAACAAAAAAGTTTTTCTCACTAAAACCCATTTTCCGACCGATCGGTCCTATGGCAGCTATAAGATATAGTAATCCGATTTTGACCAAAATTTGCAAATCTGTTTGAAAGCATATAATATTATTAATGACCGAGTTTAATCACGTTAACATTGAAAACAAAAAAGTTTTTCTCACTAAAACCCATTTTCCGACCGATCGGTCCTATGGCAGCTATAAGATACAGTCATCCGATTTTGACCAAAATTTGCAAATCTGTTTGAAAGCATATAATATTATTAATGACCAAGTTTAATCAGGTTAACATTGAAAACAGAAAAGTTTTTCTCACTAAAACCCATCTTTCGACCGATGGTTCCTATGGCAGCTATAAGATATAGTCATCCGATTTTGACAAAAATTTGAAAATCTGTTTGAAAGTATATAATATTATTAATGGCCGAGTTTAATCACGTTTACATTGAAAACAAAAAAGTTTTTCTCACTAAAACCCATTTTCCGACCGATCGGTCCTATGGCAGCTATAAGATACAGTCATCCGATTTTGACCAAAATTTGCAAATCTGTTTGAAAGCATATAATATTATTAGTGACCAAGTTTAATCAGGTTAACATTGAAAACAAAAAAGTTTTTCTCAGTAAAACCAATTTTTCGACCGATGGTTTTTATGGCAGCTATAAGATATAGTCATCCGATCTTGACCAAAATTTGAAAATCTGTTTGAAAGTATATAATATTATTAATGACCGAGTTTAATCACGTTAACATTGAAAACAAAAAAGTTTTTCTCACTAAAACCCATTTTTCGACCGATGGTTCCTATGGCAGCTATAAGATATAGTGATCCGATCCGGTCGGCTCCGACATATTAGCAGCGTGCAGTAAAAAGAAGACTCTGTGCAAAATTTCAGCTCGATAGCTTTAAAACTGAGAGACTAGTTTGCGTAGAAACAGACGGACAGACAGACAGACAGACTGAGAGACAGACGGACGGACAAAGCTCAATGAACTCAGCTCGTCCCCCTGATCAAGAATATATATAGTTTATGGGGTCGGAAATGAATATTTCTATGCGTTGCAAACTTCTGGGCAAAATTATAATACCCTTTGCAAGGGTATAAAAATAGTTACATAGAAATCAAAAATTTAACGAAGATTACGTAACGTACGTACGAATACAGCGAATTTGGACATATGGTTAAGACTAACTAAGGAAAGTATTATTTGCCTCAGGCGGTTATTAGAGAGTCGAGCTTAAACACCCAAGAAAGAGTGGATTTGAAGCAAAAACCACAAATAAAAAGGTTCTAAATGATCTTATGTGAATTGCACCAAGAGTTCAAAACTATATTTTCGACATACTCATAAAATGGCGAAAATGTCAGTTTGTGGTTTGTGCGGAAATTGACAAAAATGTATCGGCAGATCTATATACATGTTTAATCATTAAACACACAGAATTAACCCAGCCAACCAGCGGAGTCCGCAAGGTGCTCTATTAGGACTCGCTTTACGGTGCGCTGAGCCTCCTAGGGAGGCTCCGAAAAGTATTTCAAAAGAGCATATCCGCCGGAGAAAAGGGCATTATCAATGTGGGCGTAATTCCCACTAAGATATTGCAATTCCAGGAGTGTTTAATTCAAATAATTTGCCCAGGTTGCTGCCCTTGTGTGTCAAATGAAATTCGTCGTTTTCTTTTGTGTTGATTTATTATGCGCCTGATGCCTTTGAGTGTGCGCTGCTAACTAACTCCCTGCCCACAGAACTCGCTGGCCGAAGCTATGAGTTTTGAACCATGAGCAAAGGGAGAGCGAGGTTACAAGACAATGAACGAGGAGAGAGTATTGGGCCTGCCAATCTGTTTACATTGTTTAAGCGTTTACTACATACTATGTTACGTTTCATTACGTGAATTCAGTTACATTTGAATTGGATGATTGAATGCTTAATTAATAGTAGATTTAAATGATATACATGATTGATCTCCTCAAACATTAAATGATATACATGATTGTTCTCTTCAAATATTAAATGATATACATAATTGTTCTCCTCAAACATCCTCCCCGCGTTAAAAGAATATCCTTTTAAACAATTATATTAAGAAAGTGGAAGAGGTGCTAATTTGTGGATTGGCCGTCTTATAGTACCCTTTGATGTTTGAAGATCAGCCACGCGGACCTTCCCGTCGCTGCCTGGGATAGCAGACGTTATGCGGCCCAAAAGCCACTGGTTCGGAGGTGTGTTGTCGTCATGGATGATGACGAGTTGCCCGACATTGATATTGGAGTGCTCTTTTGTCCATTTCGCCCGTTGTTGCAGAGAGTGAATGTAGTCGCGTTGCCATAGTGACCAAAATTGTTGCTTCAAGTAGGTCACCCTTTGCCATCTGTTGAGATAGCGCATTTGCTTGTCGCTATCCTTGAAGAATAGAGTTTCTTCTGGGATTGAAGTGAGGGGTGATCCATTTAGAAGATGTGCCGGAGTGATGGCACGTACATCATTGGGATTGTCTGACATTGACGTAAGCGGCCGAGAATTGAGGATCGCTTCGACTTTAACGAATACCGTTTGCAATTCCTCGAATGTAAGGTTGGAATTGCCGATGTTCTTCAGGACCAGTGTCTTAGCGGACTTAACAGCAGCCTCCCAAAGCCCGCCGAAATGTGGTGATCTAGGGGGAATAAAGCAGAATTGAAACCCTTTACAATTGCTGTATAAATTGATTTGATCAACAACGTTAGAGTTCATAAACTTTTCTTTGAATTCCGCTAACTTTGATGCTGCGCCAACGAAATTTGTTGCGTTATCGCAATACAATCGAACCGGGACGCCACGCCGTGAGATGAATCTTCGAAGACACAGTAGAAAGGCGTTTGTAGATAGTTCAGAGACCAGTTCTATGTGAATTGCCTTGGAAGAGAAGCATACGAATATGGAAGCATACGTTTTATAGGGTTGCCTTCCTCTCAATTTGTAGGAAGTGTAGAAGGGTCCACAGAAATCAACACCAGATACTAGGAATGGTCGTTCTCCACCTTGCAAGCGATCGGCAGGAAGTTGTCCCATTATTTGTTCCAAAAGACGTGGCTTATAGTGGAAACAGTGGATGCACTGGCGCACTACAGCTCTAATAAGTGATCTGGCATTGACTACCCAAAGTCTTTCTCGAAGCATTCCTAGCAGCAACTTTGGTCCAATATGTAGATTACTTCTGTGTAGAAATTCAACATACAGTCTCGTAAAACGGTGATCCTTAGGCATCAACGCTTGATATTTGGAATCGAATGGTATGTCTGCATGTTTTAGCCTACCACCCACTCTCAACACACACACTTTGCTTCTTCCCAGTTGCAGCTCATGAAGAAAAGGCGTTAATCCTTGCAGGCTGGGTTGTAAATGATTGTTTCTCCGTAGTTCGATGATTTCAGAAGCATACGATGAATTTTGAATATGTGCAATGATTTTCCAAAATGTTGCGTTGAGTTCTGAACTAGGTATGTGTAGGACGTCTGCTGGTGTTAGCTTTCCATCTGCCTTAGTACCATTTGTGCTGCGATATATGTATGACATGATCCTTAAGACTCGCAAATATGATGAGCAATTGTTGATAATTGTATTTAGTATCGACTCCGACGCTTCTTTCTGATTGCAAACCATAGTGAATTTGGATCTTTGTTCGATTGGTGGAGGAAGGTTTTCTGGCGTCTTTGGCCAGTTCTCATGGGGTTGTAACAGAAACTCGGGTCCTGTTAACCACATATTTTTGAGCAGGTCAGACGATTTACATCCACGCGACAAAATATCCGCTGGGTTATGTGCAGAGGGGACATGCCTCCAATTGATATCGGTATTATTCTGTTGTAATTCTGATACTCTGTTGGCAACAAAGCAGTTCAAGTGAGATGCATGCATTTGCATCCACTGCAAAACTATTTTAGAATCGGTCCAAAAATAGACCGCCTTGATAAATGGATGGAGCTTTTGTGCAACCTTTCGCCAAGTTCTGCTGAGGAGAACTGCTGCGCATAGCTCCAGTTTGGGTATAGTCTGTACCTTAATTGGCGCCACTTTGGATTTGGCAATAAGCAAATTGGTTTTGCATTCGTTCTCTATATATGTGCGAACGTAGATGCAGCATCCATACGCTCTCTCAGAAGCATCTGCGAAGCCATGTATTTCGCAGGGGTTGTCCTTGAAAGTATACACGAATCTGGGAAACTTCAGCTGTGTAATTCCTTGTAAGTCATCTGTCAGATCCATCCAAGTGGTCTTTAGGTTGCCTTCGAGTGGCGTATCCCATTCGAGCTTCTTTAGCGTCAGATCTTGTTGAAAGATTTTGCACCTATTAATGACTGGACTGATTAGACCTAAAAGATCAAATATTCTTGCAACGGCTGATAAAACAGATCGTCTTGTAATCGGTTCAACTGGTTTGAATTGGTTTCGAAAGACGAATATATCGAAGTTTGGTTGCCATGCAAGACCTAAAGCCTTTGTTGTTTCGTGGTCGTCAAGTTCAATAAAGACTTCGTTCTGTGAAGTTGGCGTAACATGTGGTGAGTTGCTACTGAATTTGGTTAGCTGAAGACCACATTTTGACAAGAGAGTGACGAGTTCATCCTTCTTAAATTGAAGTTCTTCTACCTCGTCCGCTCCAGTGAGGACATCGTCTACGTAGAGATCGCTGCGTAGTGTAGCAGCTCCGATTGGAAACTCCTTCCCATATAAATCGGCAATGTGTTGTAGGGCTCGAATTGCCAGAAACGGAGCAGCAGACATTCCGTACGTTACCGTATTCAAGCAATACATTTCAATATCGCTGCTCGGGTGAGGTCTCCACAGAATTAATTGAAAACGTCTATCCTGTTCGTCAACGATAAATTGGCGATACATCTTAGCTATGTCTCCGGTTAATGCGAATCTATTAAGGCGGAATGACAATAGCGTGGTAATCAAGTCTTGCTGGATTGTAGGACCAACCATTAAAAGCTCATTTAGTGACTTTCCTGATGTTGTTTTTGCGGATGCGTCAAAAACAACTCTCAGTTGCGTTGTTAGACTTTGGGGACGCAGTACACAATGGTGAGGAATGAAGTAGTGGGGCTGCTCTAAATCAATAGGTGGAGCTAACGACATGTGGTTCAATGCGATATATTCATCCATGAACGCGCAGTATGCCCTTTTGAGTTCATCATCGCGATCGAGTTTTCTTTCAAGAAGTTTATAGCGTTTCATTGCATTATTGAATGATGACCCCAATAACGAATTCGACCCTTTGAATGGCAATCTAACTTGCACACGACCATCGTGTCGTAATGCAACTGTGTTACGGAAATGAGCTTCACAGCGTGTTTCTTCATCAGTTAGCGTACAGGGCTTGGAATCGTACTCCTCGATGCTCCAGAATTTTTCCAAAAGTACTTCAAGTGGATCTACTTCCTGTGTGAAATTGCAAATTTGTACCGAATCCATACCGGCTTGACCTATTTGTCCTCCAACAATCCAGCCATATGCCGTGTTGAGAAGGCAGGGCAAGTTTTCGCCTAAGCTGTATTTTCCGTCTCTTATTGCATCAAAGAAGCCATCAGTGTTGATTAGAACATCGATTTTATGTGGATCTGCAAACAGCGGGTCTGCTAAAACAATTCCATTTGGCAAACTCCAATTTGCCGTGCTGATCCTCTCCTGTGGCTGGCTTGTGCAGATTTTCTTTATTACAGAGAATGTTGACGCCCATTCAAAATCAGAACAGCGAGACTTGAGCGTTGTGACCACAGTATAGTTGATCCTTTGCTTTCCATTGGAGATTCCAGTAACTTCTTGATGTACGCGCTGTTTGTCTAGATGAAGACGCTTTACTGCTTCCTCAGTTATGAAACTGACTTCAGAACAAGAATCTAAAAGTGCACGAACAGAATGGAAATGACCAAGTTTGTCCTTTATTTGTATAACTGCAGTTGGCAATAAACCTCTTCTAGATGTGTGTGCAAGCAAAGTAACGTTTCCTGGTGATTTTTGTGTTGATGTTGGAACCACAGATTGTTTACTGGTTTTAAGTGACGCCGAGATTGCTGGAGTCGCAAATTGATGTAAAATTGTATGATGTGTGGATTGACAAACCTTGCATCTGGATTTCGACTGACATTCCTTTACTCTATGATTTGTACGCAGACAATTGTAGCAAATGCCAGTTTTCTTAACATGATCGATACGCTTTTGTACTGAAAGATCGGCGAACGATTTGCAGCTATACAAGTAGTGTTCAGTAGATTTGCAATACAAGCATGCACAGCTTGTATTCACAAATGTCTTAGAAGTTGACGAGTGCCTTGACCTATCCCTGTTAGGTTGACTCGAACTTCCTCTTTGTGTCTCAAGAAACTGACACCGTCTATTGAGGATATTACAACAATCCTCCCATGATGGTAGGTTTTCAAAATCTTGCTTCTCGTCATACTTAGATTTGGTCTCAGAGTCCACTTTGGTGAGAAGAATGTGGATCATGATGCTATTCATTATATCTGGTGCCGACCCAAGAGTTAGAAGTGATTCACGGATTGCGGATGCATTATCAACGAGCTTCTGTAGTGCTGTTGCCTCTGGTTGTGCCATTCCTGGCAGTAAAAATAAGCTTGAGATACAGTCACGAAATATAAGTACATCGTTATCGAATCTAGATCCTAATCGTGCCCATGCCTTTTCATAATTCTCTTCAGTCAGTTGAAAGGATTGCACGACTTCAAGAGCAGACCCAGACAAACAGTCGATCAGATAATTGAACTTGTCTATGGTTGGGATGGATGAATCGCTATGCACCAAGTTTTCGAATGAACTTTTGAAGCGCTTGAAATTTGCATATTTGCCATCAAAACTAGGCAGTTTTAGCTTTGGCAACCTATGATGGTGTATAGTCCCTGCCGAAATCGTGCTATTTAAAAGGCTGGCTTCTGCTGACATTGTGGGTCGCCGTTTCTGTTCGATCAGTGACATGATCTTTACCTTTGCAACGATGAACACTTCCTCTAACTCTGCGCGTGAAGTATCAATGGAATGCAAGTTTTCTATTTTCGTTTTAATTTGCATCAGCTGGTTATAATATGACTGTAAAATTTGCATCCTACACTCCAGGGCACTGACCTCCTCTGTTTTACCGTTTGTAATAACCTTCTCATTTAAAATTTTTATGTGTCGCTCAAACACAGTTCTCTGAGATCTTAGAGAGATCAGCTGGTTCTCCGTTCTGGCCTTTTTGGATGCATTAGCATTGGTACCTCCACCAGGAGGTGCATCTTCAGAGTCGCTCATTACTTGTCGAAACTATTTTTTTATTTGTTTGTTGATTAGCTAAGTCAACGCCACAAATAAATAAATTTTACAACACGCGTGAGTTGCACTCAATGAACACTTGCAATTTTAATATATATGTGTGAAGTTGTATTGAATGTGTTTACAATGATGATGAACCAGTGTAATGATGAGTTGGTGTTATTGTAGGTGTGTGTACGAATGTGTGTGAGAGTGGGAGAGTGGATGTGTATGCATGTGATCGGGTATGTTGATGATGTATATAGGCAAATTTAAATTGAGGTTATGTTTCCATGTATGTATACTTGCGGTTAGTGTATGTTTGTATGGGTGTGTGTGTGTGTGTTGAGAATGTAAGAGACGTCGAGCTGGCGATGATGTTGCGCACATGTGCTGATGTATGTGATGAAATACCCTTGATGAACGATTCAGATGCTCCCTTAGGTTGATGTCCCCGAGGGCCGTTGTGTGTGTTGTATGTAGATTGATGCGTGTGAATGTAGCAAATCCAGCAATGTGAGTGTGATTTGCTTGTCAAACTCTCCCTTCCTCACTCCTGATGCTCCCACTCGAACAGCGTGTCAGCAATCTATCAGCAACTAACAAATAGATGAATTATTTGGCTCCAAAATTTTGCAATTGGGCGAAGACTTATCCTTTCAAGCCTGTCCTGTCACGGTCGCCAATAATGTGGGCGTAATTCCCACTAAGATATTGCAATTCCAGGAGTGTTTAATTCAAATAATTTGCCCAGGTTGCTGCCCTTGTGTGTCAAATGAAATTCGTCGTTTTCTTTTGTGTTGATTTATTATGCGCCTGATGCCTTTGAGTGTGCGCTGCTAACTAACTCCCTGCCCACAGAACTCGCTGGCCGAAGCTATGAGTTTTGAACCATGAGCAAAGGGAGAGCGAGGTTACAAGACAATGAACGAGGAGAGAGTATTGGGCCTGCCAATCTGTTTACATTGTTTAAGCGTTTACTACATACTATGTTACGTTTCATTACGTGAATTCAGTTACATTTGAATTGGATGATTGAATGCTTAATTAATAGTAGATTTAAATGATATACATGATTGATCTCCTCAAACATTAAATGATATACATGATTGTTCTCTTCAAATATTAAATGATATACATAATTGTTCTCCTCAAACAATCAATATATATGAAAAAAGTGTGCCTTAAGGACTCTTTAAATGAGTGATTTCGGCGTCCCAGAATGCTCACTCAGATAACCCGCAAAGGCTCCGTGCGGACGCCTCCTAGCCTATGATTTTTTGAAAAGGACTCCTCAAATCATCGAAAGATAACCTAGACGGAGTGTTTCGGTATTGGTTTTAGTGCTCCGATAATGGTCCGAAGAAGAGTCCCAACGGTTTCTCAAAATGCTCCTAATTTTATTTACAATTAGGTAGGTAGGTAGTTCCGGCTGGCCCTTTGTAGGGACCACACATAGACCTTACGGTCCTTAGTGAGGCCGGGTGGCTTTTTCTGGGTACCATTAGAAATCCAAGAGGATGTTTGACGTTTTGGCAAATGCCAATAGTTGTTTGGGAGACCTCCTTGCCGCCTCTTCAAGAGAGTTGAGACTTGGGGAGTGCAGATGTCTTAGTCTCGTCTTAGCGATCGCTGGGCAGCTGCAGATGAGGTGTTCCAGAGTTTCAACGACTCCAGGTTCCTTACATTTCCTGCAGATGTCCGTTATCGTGATGCCTAGCTTTTTCGCGTGAGCAGCTGCTAGGCAGTGACCAGTTAGTATGCCTATAAGCAGTCTACAGTCTCTTCTTTGGAGCTGTAGCATATAGTGCGTAAGTTTTTTGTCTCTTGTCTTGCACATGATTTTTGAGATTCTGCAGCCGGTTGTGTTCTTCCACTTTTCCTCTGCTTCTTTCTCCGCTATCTCCTCCATTTTGCTGTGTAGCGTCTGTACGGAGATAGATATGTTTAGTGTTGTTTCTTGGCTTAGTGCGGTTCCGGCTTTTGCAAGACTGTCAGCCATTTCGTTTCCATCAATGCCCCGGTGGCTGGGAATCCAATAGATTTGCACCTTTCTAGAGATGCTGCGGGAATCTATTGCCTCCCTGCTTGCCAGAACATTTTTGGAATTAATGGTGTGTCTCTGCATTGCTTTGATTGCCGCTTGGCTGTCAACGTATATGTTTATTTGGTTGTTTGGTGCGTATTGTTCTGCCAATTCCGCTGCTTTCCTTATTGCGAAGACCTCCGCCTGGAATATGGTGCAGTGGTCTGGCAGTTTATAGGAGAGCCTCAATTCCGGCTCATCGCAGTATACAGCGGCTCCGACTCCTGAGGTCATCTTGGAGCCGTCTGTAAATAGGTGCATTGCTTCCTGGGCCAGTCCTATACGCCAGTCTTCTGGTCCCATTAATGCTGATGCACCTGTGAAGTTGGTTTTTGGGATCATGTAGTCCGTGCTACTGCTGATCACTCTACCCACCGTGCTGTGTCCATATCTTTGTAGCGCCATGGTGCCTGCCGCACAAAGACGTTGGGCCGTCTTTTGTGCAAGGAGGCGTGCTTGGATGTCCAGGGGGTTGACTCCTAGGATGTGTTCGAGTGCTTTTGTTGGAGTGGACTTCAGCGCCCCCGTTATGCAGACTAATGCCTGCCGCTGGGCCTTTTCCATCAGCTTTAGATATGTGGACTTCTCCGTGGCTTGCCACCATACCAATATGCCATGTAGTAGTATCGGTCGTATTATTGAGATGAAGAGCCAGTGCGTTAGACTTGGTGATAGGCCCCAAGTGCTGCTTAGCATCTTCTGGGATGCATATAGCGCATTGGTTGCCTTTTTCACCCTTTCCTCCACATTGAGTCTCCATGACAGTTTACTGTCGATAACTACTCCAAGGTATTTTACGTTGTTCTTTGGCGTTAGCTGTATTCCATTTATCGTAGGTGGAATTTCCGTAATAGTTCGTTGACCACAAGGTTCCATAGAAGGGGCGACAGGACTCCGGCCTGAGGCGTTCCTCCATGTGCCTCTTTCGTCATGGTTGTGGTACCCCACTCGGCTTGTACTCTTCTGCAGCTCAGCAGGTTGTATATCCAGGAGTACAATGTCTTGTGGATTGCTAGTGCCCTTAGGCTTCCATTATCGCTTCTGTGGTGACGTTGTTAAATGCAGCAGATATATCTAGGAATGCTCCCAGGGCAAATTCCTGATGGTACAGTGCCTTCTCGATGGTGGCTACTAGGGAGTGTAGCGCCGTTTCCACCGATTTCCCTTTCGTGTACGCGTGCTGATTGTTCTCCAAGGTCAGGTTCAAGCCTTCTCTTATGTGGAGATCTAGCAGTTTTTCCATTGTTTTGAGCAAGAATGATGTGAGGCTTATGGGTCTGTAGTCCTTTGGTTGCACATGACTGCATTTTCCCGCTTTTGGCAGGAATACAACGCGTGC